>CM067314.1:20704676-21212176 GCA_034231615.1 Meghimatium bilineatum
CTATTAACCTTTATAACTGAGGGATGACTGTGTATATATATATATATAATATATATATATATATATATATATATATATATATATATATATATATATATATATATATATATATATATATATATATATATATTGATTCGTTGGCAGGTCATTTGGTGCGCATGCCAGACCATCGTCTGCCAAAGATACTTCTCTATGGTGAGCTAGAGAAAGGTATACGATCTCAAGGTGGCCAAAGGAAGCGCTACAAGGACTCGTTAAAGGACTCACTGAAAGCTTTTGAAATAGACCACGATACATGGGAAGAACTTGCACAAAATAGATCTACATGGCGTTCTAAAATAAAAAAGAGCGCATCATCTTGTGAAAAAAAGAGAAATGCAGCAGCTCAACAACGGAGAGCAGCTAGAAAGTCACGGATAGACCAAGATCCGTCTACAGTCGGCATTCCATGCCCGAACTGTCCAAGGACATTTACATCTCGAATAGGGCTCATTAGCCATCTACGAACTCATAATCAAGGACATAACTAAAATTGAATTTTCAAAAGTGAATGTAACAAATGGTCATCATCATCATGTGATGGACGAACAACATATATATATATATATATACGTATAGTGATATATTAGATTGACATATGCATAAATGACTTAATGGTGTCTTTTATTTGCTATGAAATGATCCAGTGACTGTATTAATATATCACCCGCCGTTCTGCAGTTTTCTGGAGACAATTCGTGACATGCGAGGTTTTCTCTGTGGTGTTTTCTACGATGCCAAAAGTTTTCAGACTTGACATATTGGTAGCCGGAAACAAGGAATCCTGTATATTTTAATTAGAGTATCTAGATGGGTACAAATTTGATTTTAAGAAGAAGTGATTTGTAACCTGGCTTCAGACTAATACATTGTTCGACTTAGTCTGAATATCAATGCTTCTTCCAGCATACGCAGGATGGCTTTAATTAAATTAATCACTTTCATTAGAAACTGGTGCAGAAAGACTTAAAAGAAGGAAACTTACTGTAAGCCACTGTTTCCATCAGCCTTAATCATGAATGTCTCCATTCCTCTTTTGTTGATCTGTATATATTCCTTAGTTGTGTAGTGGTTAAGAAATCTGCTGTGTGTTGGAGTAGTCGAGGTGCGATACCAGACAAAGGTGTCTTCTTTAAAAGTGCAATGTTCTGAGATACTTCGTTCATCGTTTGAAGTTAAGATTTTTGTGCTAAGGGGTACTTTCAGCAGGATTTATTTGAGGGGTGTACTGTGACAGCCTGTTTCTCGTAGAAAAGTAATTGTTCCTGCATGCCTTGCCTCAATTATTGTACATTTGTCTTCTGTCTTATTGTCTTATTTATTCACCTGCCAACTTACGAATTAGAACGGATGCCCCCTATGCTAAGAAACTCAACCTTTGCTAAACGGTTAGCACGGTAATACAGGCGGCCGAAGGGGGGTAAAGCGCTATAGAATATCCGGAGGTGACACTAAAGGAAATCCGATAGAGTATTTAAGCATCTTCTGGCGTAGTGTTTCCAAACGTTTTGGCGTTGCCTTTCCCTTTGAAGTAGTCAACAGAGTCGAGAAGGTCGTGAACAATATTAAGACACTTTCACTTACACATCTGCACAGATAAGCAATCATGTGAGCTTAGTGCAAATGGGAAACACACTTTATCCAAGAAAACTTACCATGGTAAGGAATCGTGTGTGAAATTTGAAGGCCAACATAGACCATTTGAAATTTGTGCCCCACATAATTTATTTGAAATGTGAGCGTCTCATAGTCTATTTTGTGAATAGGTAGGTCCCATGGCTTCTGCCGTCGGGGATGAAGATAAATCTTCATGTACTAAGCCTCAGCAACTATTAGGTGGGGTGACCTATTCCCTTCCTTGCTGTTTTAAACTCGCATAAGTCATGTACTCATTTACAGCTCAGTCAACTGGGTAGACTGAGTCGATTATGTGAAGCATGAGAACTAAAGAAAACAGTGGCCAAGAGAATAACATCATTTGAATTAAAGCGCTACAGAAGAGTTATGAGAATACCATGGACAGAAAGGAAAACAATCCAGGAGGTGTTAAAACAATTATCGTGTAGGAAGTCTGACTTGTGAACACCATATTTAAGAAAATGCTAGTTTCGTTCACATTAAGAGACACATCGACATGGAGAGAGTGATACTTGAGGGGATGATAAAAGGCAATAGGGGCAAAGGTTACCCAGGACGCCATTGAAAAAGACATTGAAGAATGCCTGCGCATGTCACTAAAAGAGGCGGGACAACTTGCTCAAGACCGCGGAGAATTTCAGAGACTCATAGGGAACACAACGTTCTGGAAAGAATATGTCACCTGATGTCACCAGTCTATATTAAATTTGTGGGCCTCATAATCTATTTGAAATTTGTGGGTCTCATAGTTTATTTGAAATTTGAGGGCCTCATAATCTATTTGAAATTTGTGGGTCTCATAGTTTATTTGAAATTTGAGGGCCTCATAATCTATTTGAAATTTGTGGGTCTCATAGTTTATTTGAAATTTGAGGGCCTCATAGTTTGTTTGGAATTTGATGGCTACATACTCTATTTGATATTTAAGGGTCTCATAGTTTATTTGAAAGTTTAAGGCCTCATAGTTTATTTGAAATTTGAGAGTGTCATAGTATATTTGAAATTGTACACTGGTTTTCATTGTGCCTGCTTTTTTCTAATCGTCTGTAATGAGCATCATCATTGAGAGGTGTGGAGCACATATTATGGAAACTGAATATAATGATGTCAATGCTGTACATGTATTGATTGAGCCCATGTGTGTTCTATTCCATTCTCAACATCTTTTTTAATTTTCTTGTGTTCTCCTACAACTTCTCATCTCTTCCTCTTTTATTTCTTGTATTTATATTATATTTTTCGTCTCTATTATACCGCTCAATTTTCCTCTATTTCCCATTTTAGAATTTCTCAACAGTGACAGTTTCAAATTATTTCCACTCCACAAGCTCTCTATTTCTCGTATTATTATTCTTTAAGAATCTTGCTTTAAAATAACTCTTTCTTTTCATCCCTTTCTTTAACTTCCTCTCGTCAACTCTTATCCGGATATTTTTAATCTCAAATTTCAACTATCTTCTTGTTCTACTTCAGTGAGTATTTTTTGAGTTGCATTTTTTAATTTTCTTTGCTGTTGGAAAACAGACGAAACCTCTTTCGGGTTATTTCTGATTCACATTTTTTATATACAGAGTTGCGACTCGTATATGAGAATTTAATAGTTATAATTGAGGTTTCTCTGAATCAACTAACACAAGACCAATATTTTGACCAAGCAAATAAAGATAACTGCTGAAATTACTTAACTAATCCACACAGGCAAAAAGATGATGCCATTCACAGTCTTGGAAGAAAGGAATAATCAATCATTGTTAAATTGAGAAAGAGAACACAACAGAATCAAACATGTAGGTATATAGAAAGTTTGGAGCTGACGACACCGAATTATGATTCTGTCGACACTCTAAAGAAAAACGGAACAAGTTTTTCAGAATTGGTCACTGTATCACACCACAAGAAGACAAATATAGTTGTCTAAAACAGCTTTGACGGACAACTTTACGGCAATGTCTCTGGGCTGGCCCAATGTCTCTGGGCTTAGTTCATTGATGAAACCCAGATCAGGGTCTGACTTGAACTGGAGAACGAGGAAAGAGAAAATACATGCAGGAATAGTTGAATAAAGAGCTAGAAACGGTAGAATTAGATTTAGAATTGACAACAAAAGAAGGCAATCTATATATATGAACCAACCGAAACATATATAGATATCATCATCATCATCAGGTACCATGCCGGCTGGCGTAGGCGATCATGGCTCAACTCAGCTCTCTGTTTTCAGTATTATGTATCAAGCTCGTTGTTGTTTCCGGCCGTACCAGGTTGTCAAACTGTCTAATATTTTCTCACGTTGCCGCCCTCTGTCTCTGTTGCTTTCACTTTTGCCTGTTGTGACTATGTTCTCCATACCTCCTTGTCTCATGAAGTGGCCAAAAAATGAAGATTTGTCTTTTGCTTTTATTATCGCATTTGACTCTTTCAACACCTATACATTAGTTTTTCTGGCAGTCCATGGTATTCTCAGCATTCTTCTATAGAACCACATCTCTGTTGCCTCTAATATTCCACTTTCCAGTTTGTTTATTGTCCAAGACTCGCATCCATATTTTAGTATAGGAGTTATATAGCACTGCAATCTCTGTTTCTCACCTCTAATGACGGTCATATTACACAGTATATTTTTATTTTTCTGAATGTTGTTTTTGCCTACCATATTCTGCTTCTTATTTCTGTCGTACTTCTTCCATCTACTGTAATCGTTGTGCCTAAATATTTGAATTGGTGGACCTGTTTTAATACTATATATATATACACTGCTCAAAAAAGAAATGCAACATTACATTATGGTGTTATGGACACCAAATTCCTTGAGTGTATCAAAATTTTATTTTACGGAATTAATGTTTCGAAGTTGGCATGAAGAACATATTAGACTGTAACAGTGAAATGATTTTCATTAAGTTTTGTTTTTGTACTTTTATTCTTTACGACTGAGGCCTCCGTTTCAGTAAGATGTATGTCCTCTTCTGGTTTTTGTCAGAGACCGACGTCTCAGTGACATGGATGAGATTCGTCGCTGAATCTGTTGTTGTGGGATGACTGTTCACTCTTAGTGGAGTGCAAGAGACAACTGTCGGAGAATGGCTGGAGCAACGTCTCGATGGCGAAGTTGTCTGTCGAGTTCATCCCATGGAGTGTAATATGGAGTTCTGATGACATGCTGTAACTCCCTCTATCTCCATCCTCATGCTCCATGTGACAGTAGAAAATGCTGAAGATTTCTCAACCAATTTCACGCCGCCTCCGCAGGCAACAAAACACCAAACCGCTTTTATTTTTGTTTCTGCTAACGGAGCCATCTGTGTGTATAATTATATCCTATGGCCTCGAGTGTAGTTGGGCTTGACGTACACTGTATTCTGAGCCCTGACTGCCGTACACTCTCGACACGCATTATCTAGTTGTACCATTACCCAAGTCAGTTATTTCTTCTCAGTGTCTACCTCCTGTGGCAGCTCTTGATTGGTTGATGGCTGATGCATCGGAACACTCGGTAATACTCACATACTCTCAAAGCATGCTCAGTTGTCCAGAGCATTGCATGGATGTACTGCCCTGGTCATGCTGGGGTCAGAGGAAACGAGAAAGCCGACTTGTTGGCAGGCAATGCGGAGATGGACGGCACATTGCTGAGAGGAGATAGGGCGGACTTGATGAAGGTAGTGTTAAATTCATTTCAAGATGCGGATGATGTCAGTGTCGTTGAGAACGTGCACATACAGAGAATGCTAGAAATGGAAGTATTCAGAGGTGAGAGGAGGAAGGGTAATTTTTTTGGAAACTCCCGAGGATCACACGGTCAACACCTGACCGGAACTCTGGGTCTGCGTGTACTGGGATCGCTGCTGGAGCGGAGGGCGGATCACTTATGGGAATGTCCCGCGTGCTGTGAAGCCAGTTTCTAATCAAGAATCATGAGTCAAGTTCTGATGACATGCCTGGTCACGGAATGATCTGGAAGTTGTTGTCAGCGAGGAACTGGGTGGTGAGTAATGGCGGACTCTGCGGTAAACTCATCCTCGTGTATGGTCTCGCTAGAACACAAATAAGAATTCCCCACTAAACTAAACTCATCTCTGGTAATTGCCAACGGTACATCAGCGATGCTGGTTCGCCCACTGCAGCCGGTTCTGGCGATGCCGGTACGTAAGAACAGGATTTCTGAAGGGTCTTCTAACACAAACAAGAGCGTCGTGTAGCCGGTTCCTGACCGCCTCATTTTAAATTAAGAGAGTTTCTTGCTTTGAGTGAATAGTGGAGAATTCAGATGCAAATGGACTCCTGAGGTGACGCAGTCGTATGACGAGGTCGTTAACTGCACGGTTGGTCTGCTACTGATCCATCTTGTTTAAATCGCCCCCAAATGTGACTATTGGTGGTTCTACATGAAATTGTCAGACCGCTAAACTTAGTGGTTGTCCAGTCTCTAAACGTGCAATGATGATGTATCTTTTTTCTGTAGTGAGATGACCATACTTGCGCATTTAAATTTCAATTGAATTTATTCGATGACTGTCAATCTTTTATAGGCAATCAATAATATCTATAATTATAGAACGGGAGTTTCATGTTCATTAATAATAATAACTTTATGTCATAGCCTATGTAACCATTATATACCTATATCTGCTGTTGCCTTGATTAATTCAACTTGTATGGTATCGTGTCCTGGGGCTTTGTTTATGTAGATGCTTGTATGACATTTTCTGTTTATTCTAGCAATATGTTTGCTTCTAATGTTTCCGTTATATACTGTTTATTATGTCGTCGTCCCCTTCGTCTTTTAGATTTTGCCATTCCTTAAAACACTGTTGTCACCTTTCCACTATTCTTTTCGGGTCATTGGTCGTCTTTTCATTTTCATCATCTATTTTTCTCGGTTGATCAATATATATGTATATTGTTCAGCAAAAGAAACGCACCTTTTTGGAGTTATTTTTACAAAATATATTCGCTGATTGGACATCATCCAGCCTATCGACTGTGTCCACCTGATCATTAACTTCTTGTAGTTACCTGAATTGTACTCACCTCATTATTCATGAGGTAATGACAGAATTCAATGCCAAAACAACATTTTTGGTAATAACTCTTGACAGTTTCACGAGAATCCCGTGAAACTTAATGAAACTTAATAACCAATAATATCCATGATTATATTACACTTTGAAATGGTTGCAGGAATAGAAAACGGCATTTATAAAAACTTTCCTTGTACGGTGATACTGGTTCCTAATAAAGTATCCCGCAAAGAAGCGGGAGATGTTTGGAGATTTCTTGTAGAAGACTAAGTTTTAAATAACAATACATCACCTGAATACTCCGGATGATGTTAACTCTTCAAGCAGTAGAAAGTGATGTACATTGTAAACCTGAGCTAGTTGAAATATATCACCATGCCAACCAACTGCTTACATCTTATGACGTTCAACATTGTTATGCTGTGGATTCCTGGCCAATCAAACACACCTGGCAATGACAAGGTAGACAGACTAGCAAAGATGGGAGCTCAACAAGAACAGCCGTATACACAAACAACCATGCACACAGTTAAAATGATGTTGAAATATGTGAACAAAGAGATGAAATAATATACATGAAATCTGTGAACAAAGAGATGAAAGAATATACATCTGCTTCATTCTTCGGTTTCGTAAGACTTTTCATGTCAGGCCGTAAATATTTTACAGGTTCCTATTAGCTGAAAAATGGATCGGCTTACAGGAACGGTTGGTCTGTATAATTCACGACTTTGGCGACATATGGTAGATAAAGAATGAACACATCTCTTGTTGTTGCATAAATAAAATAATAGACATTAATATTGTCTGCTTCCTCTTCTTATTTCGTTTCCAATGTTATACTGTTAAAAAAAAACCAAAAAAAAACAGTGAATCTGTAAATTACGAAATTTAATTTCACAGTTAAAATAATATTCCATTTTCATCACAACATTGAAATTAACGATAAAACACAGTTGTCCAATTTAATACTTGTACTAGCAATAACAAAATGCTAGGAGTAATTACTTGTCAAGAAAACTCGCTTGTTCGTCTTTATTTTGCAATACTTTTCAATTACTTTGTTCAGTAACTTCTGCGTCGATTGGAACAATTACTTTGTTCTGTCACATCCGCGCTGATACTAATAATTTTTGCAACAGACATTCTAATATTTGGAAGATTATGTCTTCAAATAATTTTGTCTAAGTGTACGCGACAGAAATTCTTCAAAGAGTAAAAAACTAGGTTCAATTTCATCGCCAAAAACGAATGTGTCGTGCCATTGGCGTAAATGGTACAAATCATTTCCATTCTCTGGATTACATCCAGCTGGAAATGTAGTAGGGATATTGTCCTCCTACAAGAGAGATTCAGTGGGAGTTTGAGAATGAACGCTGAAGAAGAAGATACAATTATGCCCGTGTTTTTCTGGGGCCGAAAAATGGTTCAAAGAATAGCGACACTGTTTCTGTCATGCATGTCTTTAAAGGCGACTAAGGAGGTTTCGGGAGGGATTTGACTGTCTCATACAATAAACCTGGCTCTCTCAAACCGGTACACTCATAATGACATGTGGTGCACGTGCAATTACATATGGTGCACTTACAATGACATATGGTTCACTAGTACAACATATAGTGCAGTCATATTAACATGTGGTGCACGCGCTATGTGTTAAAAGTGCTCTCGAGCATTAAGGTTCAAAAGATGCCTCTTAAATTCAAACTGTGTTATACAGACTGAAAGAATTATTGCTACATGTTAGGTAAATGTGGCCTCATAACTTGAGTCCAACATTTTGAAATTTTTTATGTTATGGGCACAGCCATGCAATCTCTGTTATAGATTCGCATTTTTCGTGTTGTCACAGACATTCCATGTGGTTAGCAGACGACTCCACGCTACACCAACATGGCTAATGCAATCGCATATTTCTGTTTACTGAGTTTGCCTGCTACAGAAAAAGGTGATGTACGTTTGTTACAGAATCGAGAACTGCTACATGGAAAAAAGATATGTCGTCACGGCCACCCAATGACATTTTATTACTAAATTGATGGACGCATCCAGTGGAAATGCAATAGAAATCGACACCGCCAGCGCACGCATGTAAAGATCAGCACGTGTGTGCAGCAATACACTAAGATTTCCCTAGTGAAAATACGTCGATTCATCTATGCATGGGTCTAGTCCTTCCTGCCCATGTCCCAACAACTAGACATCCTCCCCCACAAATTACAAATCGAACACCTATCCTAACACTCCCTCCTCCCCCGTGATACCTTCCCCCACAGCTAACTCTCCTCTTTCCCAATAAACTAAAATACTTTGTCTCCCCACCAAGCTACATCGCTTAACTGCGCTCGAACAAGGGACACAATATATGTAATCTTTTTGTTAAAACTGCTTATCTCCCGCTACTGACTTTCGTACAATAGCGCCGGCTATTATTTTATATGAGACTAGTTTGCGGCATAAAAATATGGCCACATTTACTTAACATGAATCCAATTATTTTTACAATTCATGATTATGAGGACAAGTTACGAGAGAGGAATGTGTACAGTGCAATAAAGATGATTGTATAGCTACTTTTCACATTCACTTTTACTTTTACTTTCAATTTATCTTTAACCAAATTTAATAATATGGTTCTTGAACATATGTACTACATTCGTACAGTGCTCGCACACTCAGTCTTACTCGTCTCGTGTGTTACCCAGTGAACTCATCTCGCGTATAAGACACATTTTGCCTGTGCCCATCGGGTACTGAACCTTTTCTCTCCGTGAGCATGATTCCTATATAGAAAAGCATCGACGGTAGGTTTGGACCCAGGTTCGTTCGCCATCTTAGCCGAGGAGTCATTCAACGACATCGTGACCTTCTCGTGCAAGTCTGTCTCAACACATTTATGAGGAACACCGGGGACTAGAAGCTTGTTCTTGAGCTGAACCACTCTAGTTTCGATTCTCTATGTAACGGTTTCCCTTTACCTTTCCCTTTCCAAAGTAACAATGCCCTCTGGCCGTGTGCAGCCCTCACATTGTACTCATTGTGTTGTCTTTTCTACTCTCACTATCCGTAGAAACGATAACATCAGACAGATAACCAAAACAATACCAGTATTGGAACACATCAAAAGACAGCAAATCAAGTGGTTTTCACACGCTTCCAGACTACCGACATATAGCATGCCACAGATGGCCATGACTCATAGACATAACGGTTATAAAGCCAGAGGCAGACCATGTAAAAGATGGATCACAGAAATCAAAGAAGCCACAGGAACAAGCTTACAAACAGCGCACAAGAAGGCCATCTCCAGAGAACTCTTCCACCCCTGACGCTGCAAGGCAAACAAGGGACACAGCGTATAGATAGATATATAGACTATCCGTCTTGACAACTACCCATTTCGTGACTGTGGCGTTGGCCGCCCCTCTAATGCTCGAGCCGGACTGTCTTGCGAAACTGTATTTCGACAGTGACGTTGTATGTATTGGCCCAGAGATGTCGGAGATATTTCTTTTCTTTTTGTAGTCTATTCTCATTACATCTGCAGCCTCTACATTTACGGGCACGATCCCACAAGTGTTTGCCAAAACCAGCACGAACAGATGCACTTCTGTTTACAGGGTGGACCATAAGGAGGTACTTTTGGAATATTGGTTATCTGCTAACCTGGATCCGTCCAGAAAAATGCGTTACCCTTTGCATCCTAGCCAGTATGTATGACAAGCTGGAAAGTATAGATCTATTGGCTTTGACCTGTAATTATTTTGGTCTCACCATCAGTACCTAAGACACGGTCACGGTCATACTACACCAATAAGCACTAGGCGTCGCCAACACCGAACCATTCATTGCCGTTCAACGTCAAGAACTGAAATAAATTAGTTTACCTCGATTGCACTCTGCAAAATATCAAAATAAACGACTAGGTGCTGAACATTTCTCAGCTTTTGTGATGTTTGTGCGAATGTCTGGACCTGACATGGAAACCACATTGATGGTATACAGTGCAGTCTGTCATTGCTGTATCATGTGGTGCATGTCAGCTTTACCTATTTCAACTTTGTTGCATGAAATTAGCTTCTGTATATGTGATGGTAATATCACACCCATGATACAGAGGTCCTGTATATGTGATGGTAATATCACATCCATGATACAGAGGTCTTGTATATGTGATGGTAATATCACATCCCTGATACAGAGGTCCTGTATATATGTGATGGTAATATCACATCCATGATACAGAGGTCCTGTATATATGTGATGGTAATATCACATCCCTGATACAGAGGTCCTGTATATATGTGATGGTAAGATCACATCCCTAATACCGAGGTCTTCGAAATGGTCTAAGATGGAAAACATCCGCATCTTGTTAATCAGGTATCAACTCCGATTGACCGGTCACTTTTTTCGCAATGCCCGAAAGTGTCTTCCAAAGAGATGCTTCTATGGTGAAATGTGTGCAGGTAGTCCTTCAAATATAGCCCAGAAGGACTTGAATGGCTACTTAAAGACATCAGTCAAGCACAGCAGTATAATCTCAAGTTTTTGGCAAACCACATCTCTTGATATTCCAGCTTGGCATAGTCAGATCACTGCAGATTATTAAAAACTTTAAACACAGTAGAATACTGAAGGCGATTCGAAACAGACAAAAACGAAAGAAAACTGTTTTCTCTCGTCCAAAGGCATCTTTCATTTCTGTTTATTCTGCAATAAGATTTTTCAGGGCCACGATTATACTTTTCAGTAATCTGAGAACTCATAAATATAGTAATCACACTTTGATCTTGTTCAATACTAAGCACATCTTCGCTTACAAAGGAGTAACATCAGCATCATTTGAGAGGGTGTGTGATAAATTAACTATTTGGCTTCTGGCGTAAGAATTCATTCTTAGCCGCAATTCGGACAAAACGTAGTAAACATCTAGAATATTTGGGATTAATCTAGATAATCCCTAATAGTGCCTCAGGAGTATCAATTCTCAGCGACCTCACAGTAGTTTGTGTTATAGTACTAGCTAGACGTATTCAGACGTTCTTCGTCATCAGATTGGCCTGACGTTTTTTCACCCACTCTCTTACTTACACGTCATCACTCTCTTACTTACACGTCATTACTCTCTTACTTACACGTCATCACTCTCTTACTTACACGTCATAACTCTCTCACTTACACGTCATCACTCTCTTACTTACACGTCATCACATTGGCCTGAGGTCTTTCACTAACTCTCTTACTTACACTTCAAATTCTCGTATCATACTTTCCATATTTGTATTTCACTCTCAATCTTTATATTTCTCACTCTCAATCTTTATATTTATCACTCTATTTGTATCTCTAACTCTCTAACTGTCTAATTGTTTTTCCTTCGCAGCTTCCGTGTCATGTCCTTTCTCTGTATCGCTTCTTCATTGGTTCCCTCTCAACATTTTGTTCTCTTTGCATGTACCTTTCTCTCTCACTTTCTCTGTGCTTCTACCTTTTCTCTCCCAATCGTAACTCAGCCTCCCTGTGTTTTTTCCTATAAATTTATCTCAATCTCTCCCACTCTCTCTATATGGTTATGGTTATCTCACTATCTATATATAAGTATGGTCACAAAAATTTCTCACTTATTCTCTCTGAGTTTACATCTTTCTCCCACATAATTTATTCCAACGTCGCTATTGCCATCTTTCTCCCACACAATTTATTCCAATGTCGCTATTGCCATCTTTCTCCCACACAATTTATTCCAATGTCGCTATTGCCATCTCTCTCCGATACAATTTATTCCAACGTCGCTATTGCCATCTTTCTCCCACACAATTTATTCCAATGTCGCTATTGCCATCTTTCTCCCACACAATTTATTCTAACGTCGCTATTGTCATCTTTCTTCCTCCACCCCCTAAGCTCCGCATCCCTTTGCCATTCTCTTTCCCTTATTTTTTCTCTCATTAACTTTGTATACATATTAAATACACTTCCCTATAGAGGTAAACTCCTTGAAGTAGAGATGATGGTTTAGTTCATCCAATAGAGGCATGAAACTAACACTGGTCAGATTATCCATTATTTCGAGCAATTCCACAGTTCAGCCAAAGTAAGCACAGGTGCTGAAGTTGGAGATGCCAATTAATAAAGGCGCACCAGCAATTATGGAATCACGCATCCCGCTGAGTTATATAAACGAAAACAAAAGATAGCCCTTAATAATCTCGACTGTCATGAGCCAGATGTTTTTATATTTTATTTTCTAATATTGAGAAGATTATAGACAATAGAGAGGGAAATGTAGATAATGCTGAGAAAAATTTAAATACTATTGAATAATGTAGATACTTTTGAGAGAAATGCAGATATTATTTAGGAACGTAATGTGAGGGAAATGTTGATAATATTGAGTGAAAATGTAGATAGTATTTAAAAAGGTGTAGAGAAGTTTGTAGAAAATATAGAACATTTTGAGGGAAGAGTAAATAATATTTAGGAAAATGTAGATATTATTGAAGGACGTATAAGTAATATTTTTTTAATGTAGATAATAATAATGATGGAAATGCTGTTATTAGAGAATATTTTTGATAGTTCTCACCGAGTAGATTCATGCCTTAAATATATTGGAAGAAGATCAACATTGATTTGATTTGATCATGGCGGATGGTTTTCATGGGTAGACAAACGATGTCACAGGTCCTTGAGATTATTGCTGACTCTTGGTGAGGGCGATAAGAGGTGTGATCAGGTACTTGACTAGACCGATGACTTCTCGTCAAGTGTCTTACATCTTATTACCACATCTTTCCCGAGTTCTCAGGTCGAGTCTAGAAGGTTCGTGTGTGGGAGAAGTCGTTGACAGACGTGGTAGAGTTTGGTTGCAGTAATAGCGTTTCTATATGGCAGCGAATAATTCAGCAAAGCTTGTTAAGAACTATTTCTGGTCTTTTATAAGAAAATTGAATCAGGATAATGTGGAACACCTTGATTGTTTAACTATTATTTTATTTAGGATTTGTTATTGTCACTTTCTCTCTTGCATTCTCTCTCACTCTCTCTCTCTCTCTCTCTATATATATATATATATATATATATATATCTTGTTATTAACAGCAGATTGATACATTGGTTTGTCTTCCACGTTCTACAGGCTCCAATTATGATAGCCTACAGTATAAGACCTATTATATAATGGAAATATAGCCTTCTAAACTGTCTCATTTGACTGTTTCCTTGATTTGTATTGGCTGTTACATAAAGTATAATTATATTAACCAATGAGGAGCACGAGTATTGCTATAGGTATAGCTCTATATCTCACCAGATTGAATATACAGCAAACCATTGTGTGCGAATACAATCGTCGCCATCTTTGTCCCAGAATGAAAAGGGAAGTGTGGATGCAGGGAATAAACAAAGAGTAATGGGGAAATAACACTTACCTAATTTATGGCAATTATGTCTTCGTGCCGTCCAACAGTCTAATAGTAATCATGTCTTTGTGCCGTCCAACAGTCTAATAGCAATCATGTTCGTGCCGTCCAACAGTCTAAAAGCAATCATGTCTTCGTGCCGTCCAACAGTCTAATAGCAATCATGTCTTCGTGCCGTCCAACAGTCTAATAGCAATCATGTCTTCGTGCCGTCCAACAGTCTAATAGCAATAATGTCTTCGTGCCGTCCAACAGTCTAATAGCAATCATGTCTTCGTGCCGTCCAACAGTCTAATATCAATCATGTATTCGTGCCGTCCAACAGTCTAATAACAATCATGTCTTCGTGCCATCCAACAGTCTAATAGCAATCATGTCTTCGTGCCGTCCAACAGTCTAATAGCAATCATGTATTCGTGCCGTCCAACAGTCTAATAGCAATCATGTCTTCGTGCCGTCCAACAGTCTAATAGCAATCATGTCTTCGTGCCGTCCAACAGTCTAATAACAATCATGTATTCGTGACGTCCAACAGTCTAATAGCAATCATCTCTTCGTGCCGTCCAACAGTCTAATAACAATCATGTCTTCGTGTCGTCCAACAGTCTAATAACAATCATGTCTTCGTGTCGTTCAACAGTCTAATTGCAATCATGTCTCTTTGAAGGAATACTGCCGTCCAACGGTCTAATAGCAATCATGTCTTCGTGAAGGTATACTGCCGTCCAACAGTCTAATAGCAATCATGTCTTCGTGCCGTCCAATAGTCTAATAGCAATCATGTCTTTGTGCCGTCCAATAGTCTAATAGCAATCATGTCTTTGTGCCGTCTAATAGCAATCATGTCTTCGTGAAGACCCAAGGGCCGTCCACCAATAACAATCATGTCTTCGTGAAGGCGTACCTGATGTACGGAGTCTTCTTCTTTTTTCTTCTGCGTTGTAACTCCTGCAGATTTGTAGAAAGTAGTTCGGAGAACGTAATGCGTCGTGTCATGGTTTACAGCATTGCTGCAATATCTGCGATTTTCTGCCTAACATATCTAAATTTAGCATGCCTTCTTGGTCATTTTTACTCTATATGCGACGGGACAGCCAACTCCTCCCCATAACTTCCTTTATCGCTTCTTACTATCTGTATAGACGTAAATTGTATATAGTGATGTTGACGGACTGCCATTATTTTCGAGCACTTTAAATAGTGATGACATACACACACTGTCGAATGTAATACCTTGTCGATGTTCGCAGTGTAATACCTTGTCGATGTTCGCAGTGTAATACCTTGTCGATGTTCGCAGTGTAATACCTTGTCGATGTTCGCAGTGTAATACCTTGTCGATGTTCGCATATACTGTGAATCGTGACCTTAGATAGTCTTATAAGACCTGTGTACAGATTTAGTTAGGACTTAATTCGTTACGTATTTTATTATAGCCTTGATCTTCTTTGGTCACTAATTATAGACTTGGAGTTACATGCCTAAAATAGGTAAGTCCATCAAACAAAATAATCAAAGTGAGTCTTCCATGTCATGTTTACGTTTTCTGCTCAGATGTCCTCCATATACAGGAAACGGTCATGGATGAGTAATAACATTTGCTGCTATCTATATTTTCCCTAAAGCAAGGGGTAGACCAAAAGAAACACTTCTTCTTCTTCTTCTTCTTTCTGTCCTTATGTACCTTTCGGTGTTGAGGGGAGAGTGAGTGTACGGTCTTTTGCCCTTCTATTTGCCTCCTCTGCTGTTATATTTCCGAGTGTCTCTAATACACTATCTATCCACCTTTTACGGAAAGAAACACTCAGAAGAACAATACTTAGAGAAAGTAAAACAACCAATATTCATACTATCCAAGAACTGCACAGAATAGCTTTGAACAGAAAGAATTGGAGAGATCTTAACTCTGTCCTATGTGCTAACTTCAGCGCTACAGGAAAATGAATGAAAATGAATATTTTTCCTGGAATTGTCATATTCAAATTCATATCGGTAGGGGAACGATTAGCTCTGAATCCAAACTGTGACTCAGGCAACACGTGTTCAGCGAGCCTCTCTGTAGACGTTTACAAATAACGAGGAAAATAACGTTACCAGTTATGCTCAGTAATGTTCACCTCTATAATTATTGGCATATTCTTTGTCACCTGTGTTGTTATTGAGGGTCATTATTCTTTGTCACCTGTGTTGTTATTGAGGGTCATTATTCTTTGTCACCTGTGGTGGTATTGAGTGTCATTATTCTTTGTCACCTGTGTTGTTATTGAGGTTCATTATTCTTTGTCACCTGTGTTGTTATTGAGTGTCATTATTCTTTGTCACCTGTGTTCTTATTGAGGGTCATTATTTTTGCGTTTCCCACGTCGCTGAGAGTTGCATCTGTCTTCCAGCACTGAATAAGAATCCTGTACATGCAAGGGAACCGGATATCCTTATTTTTCTTAATGACATCGAAGGTAATCATGTCCCGGAGCCTTGCCATTTGACAGGCTATCAATTGGGTTCAAAGAGGTATCAGAGAGTTCTTTATTGATTGGCATATTAGCTAGTTCAGTCATTACTGAGAACCTGGAAGTTAATTCTGCTAGATATGTTTGTGCTGGTCTTGCCCAACAGTAGATATTTGATATATCAATACTAAATTCAATGTGGAAAAGCAACATCAGTGTCAGAGTGAATATTATGCTGTATAGTTCATTAGTAACTTATATTGTCATGTATGGATATACTGTGAAAAATATACTGTGAAATATGACCTTGTCATTGGAGGTGAGAAAGAGAGTCCTGCAGTGCTATATAACTCCTATACTAACATATGCATGCGAGTCTTGGACAATAAACAAACTGGAAAGGGGGAAATTAGAGACAACAGAGATGTGATTTTACAGAAGAATACTGACAATACCATGGACTGCCAGAAAAACTAATGTAGAGGTGTTGAAAGAGTCGCATGCGAAACGGACCTTAATCAAGAATATAAGAAAAAGGCACTCTTATTTTATTGGCCACTTCATGAGACAGGTAGGTTTAGAGAACATAGTCACAACAGGCAAGATTGAAGGCAACAGAGATAGAAGGCGACAACGTGAGAAAATATTAGACAGTTTGACAACCTGGCACGGCAAGAAAACAACAACGACTTTGATACATAATACTGTGGACAGAGAGCTGTGGAGAGCCATGACCGTCTACGCCAGCCGGCATGGCACCTGATGATGATGTATGGATGTGAAAATCAAGTACTAACTGCCATGCAAAAAGACGATTACATGTCTTCGAATACAAATGTTACAGGCGAAATCTACGAATTTCCTTTAGTACTCACGTAGGAAACAGGTAATGACGTTTTACCGAACGAAGACTAACACACTATCACTGTTGCACTGTTGGTTGCTCACATGAAATAATGCACACTCAAAAACACAGGATATAAACATATAAATAACAAACTTTCCTCTAATCTCGTCTTCGATACACTGATGTGTACCATAGGCAATCTTCTAGACTTCAACACTGTAGGATATCTACACAAATTATATGCTTTGACGATACACACATCTGCAGTGAATACTCACATGACGTCGTTACCCCTCAAATGTTAATGAGTGTGATTGATTTTGTAGACACACTGGTAATCTACGTCTACACATGTACCCACGACCACCCTTCTCTTCAATCTCACATGCAGTGCATCATATAATACAGTTTCTTTAATTCTTTCTATTAATAATTTATTGCATAAATTATTGAACTCTGAACATAAAAACAATTCAAAGCGAATTAGAGGCTACAGAGATGTGGTTTCTGAGAAGAATGGTGAAAATATCATGGACAGCTAAGAAAACTAATGCAGAGGTTCTCATTGATGCTGGCGTAAATATATCAAACATTAGGGTCAAGCAGTCAAGGTTTCTAGGGCATGTGCTGAGAAGAACACAGCTTGAACACTTAATAACTACTGGAAAGATCAAGAGGAGAAGAGATAGGGGACGAAAAAGAGAAAAGTTATTAGATGGACTTGTATTGTATTACCTACCATATTTAGCATCATATTCTCTGCTATGTTGGATGATGCTTTCAGAGATCTAGACCTGGGAGTAAACATCACCTATCGCATAGACGGAAAATTGTTCAACCTTCGGCGGCTTCGAGCAAAAACAAAAGTTAAATCACACACAATCAGGGATCTTCTATTTGCTGATGACTGTACCCTAAATGCCAACTCTGAGGCTGATCTACAATGTATTATAGACAGATTCTCCAAAGCCTGTACCAACTTTGGGCTTACCATTAACACAGAGAAAACAGAAGTCATGTTACAACCAGCACTTGGCAAAAGCTATCTCGAGCCCTGCATAAAGGTAAATGGTGTAGTACTGAAAGTTGTGAATAGATTCACATATCTAGGCAGTACGTTATCACAAAATGCCAACGTTGATGATGAAGTGTATACAAGGATCGCCAAAGCAAGCAGCACTTTCGGCAGACTGTACGCAAATGTTTGGCGTAGAAATGGCATTAACCTTCAGACTAAGCTGAAAGTTTACAGAGCAGTGGTACTTCCAGTGCTGCTATACGCTAGTGAAACATGGACTGTGTATACACGTCATGTGAAAAAACTCAATCATTTTCATACAGATTGTCTGAGAAAAGTTATGAACATCAGATGGCAAGGCAAGATTCCAGATACCACTTTCCTTGGTAGAGCTGGTATCCCTAGCATTGACACGATCTTGATGCAGACACAGATTCGTTGAGCAGGTCATTTGGTGCGTATGCCAGACCATCGTCTACCAAAGATACTTCTCTATGGTGAGCTAGAGAAGGGTATACGATCTCAAGGTGGCCAAAGGAAGCGCTACAAGGACTCGTTAAAGGACTCACTGAAAGCCTTTGAAATAGGCCACGATACATGGGAAGAACTTGCACAAAATAGATCTACATGGCGTTCTAAAATAAAAAAAAGCGCATCAACTTGTGAAAAAAAGAGAAATGCAGCAGCTCAACAGCGGAGAGCAGCTAGAAAGTCACGGATAGACCAAGATCCGTCTACAGTCGTTATTCCATGTCCAAACTGTCCAAGGACATTTACAGCTCAAATAGGGCTCATTAGCCATCTACGAAATTATAATCAAGGACATAACTAAAATAGAATTTTCAAAAGTGGATGTAACAAATGGTCATCATCATCATGTGATGGACGAACAACACAACATTGTGGCACGGTAGAAGTTCACCAACCGAGCTTATTGACAACAAAAAAGACAGAGAGTTGTGGAGAAACATGATCGCCTACGCAATTCGGCATGACATTTGATTGACTGATTGATTGAATTTATGTAAGGAAATATGTAATTTGATTAAATATACATTTATTTAAAAATCCTCTACCCTTAAGAATTCTTATTTTTTTCTTATTTCTTAATACTGCAATCGTGCAGTATTGTCACCTTGATCAAAGAATGTGTATTATTGTTTTGTTGACCGTGAGTGGGTATTATTGTTTCATTGATCAGTGAAGGTGTAGTTGTGTTTCATTGATCAGTGAATGTGTGTTATTGTTTCATTGATTAGTGAACGTGTGTTATTGTTTCATTGATCAGTGAACGTGTGTTATTGTTTCATTGATCAGTGAATGTGTGTTATTATTTCATTGATCAGTGAATGTGTGTTATTGTTTCATTGATCAGTGAATGTGTGTTATTGTTTCATTGATCAGTGAATGTGTGTTATTGTTTCATTGATCAGTGAACGTGTGTTATTGTTTCATTGATCAGTGAATGTGTGTTATTATTTCATTGATCAGTGAATGTGTGTTATTGTTTCATTGATCAGTGAATGTGTGTTATTGTTTCATTGATCAGTCAATGTGTGTTATTGTTTCATTGATTAGTGAACGTGTGTTATTGTTTCATTGATCAGTGTATGTATGTTATTGTTCCATTGATCAGTGAATGTATGTTACTGTATGAATAATCAGTGAATATATGATACGGTTTTAATAACATTTCCCACAACTGAACAGGCATTATATCCATATTGAAGTTGGGATCCAGTATACATGATGCATTATAGCACTCTTTCAATAGTGATGTGTTTCTTAATCCGTACTTTCTCCACAGTTATTGTTTACATGCAAATGTTCATGTCTTGTCTTTCCTGCCCATTTGATTATACTATACTATACCAATTCCATCTGCTGTTTGTATATAATGAGGTTATTTGTCACGTATTTGCATTAAAATCTGCTTCTCGCTAACAATGAAAAAGAAATAATCCCAGATTCCATATTCTTAGCTTGGAGAAGAACAAATTGGTCGCGTACTTCTTCGGGATTGGACTAATTTAGAATAGTCTAGCCGCAGTTCTATGTTTAAAGAACCAATAAATGGCCGCTCACGCACATGTTCTCGTGTCAATTTTTGTTTTTAAATATATATTTCTGACGGTGTTGTTATTGATGTGGCAGTGCGCGGTGACTTACATTTACGTACACACAAAGAAATATGAGAGTGGGTTCTATGTTTCTCTACGTGAGCTTACACGTTTGAAGAATTGGAAATGTTTTGGAAATGTGCAAGTCAAAGATGACTATAAAAGGATAGTGTAACTTCAAGACTTGAACATAAGAATTAATAGCAACATCGATTGCTTAAGTTTGTGAATGTATGTAAGCTAGTAGGAGAAGATAGTTAGTAGGAAAACAATTTTAGTTTGTAGTAGAAGACAATAAACACGAAACAAGAAACAAGTACATGACAATAGAAAAATATTCAAACTGTTAATTTATTTCTATATAGTCTGATCATCAAGGAAAACATAAATTTATTGTTAACAATTGGAAATACTTATTTATTGGATTATGTGCCTTTTTAGTTAATTTTGTGAATACCAACAAGGTCAGTATTTATGTTTTTTTTCTTTTCTGTATCGTTCGTTCTTATTCTGTGTGGTAACTCAGGACTGGGCTAATTGTTCAAGGTACATAGAGTAGGGTAACCGAGGACTGGACTAGTTGTTCAAGGTGCAAAGAGTAGGGTATCCGAGGCCTGGACTAGTTGTTCAAGGTACAAAGAGTAGGGTAACCGAGGCCTAAACTAGTTGTTCAAGGTACAAAGAGTAGGGTAACCTAGGCCTGGGCTAGATGTTCAAGGTGCAAAGAGTAGGGTAACCTAGGCCTGGGCTAGATGTTCAAGGTGCAAAGAGTAGGGTAACCTAGGCCTGGGCTAGATGTTCAAGGTGCAAAGAGTATGGTTATTGTCTTCTTTCGAGACGTAGTGGGAAGGAGGCGACTAAGGAATGTTGGAGGATAGCGACATTCTGTCACCTGTGGAAAAATATCATCATACTCACATCATGTCTCGATTTCTTACATTTTGTGGTATCTCAAATAATCTAGGTGCATTACGAAGAGATGTAGGCCAGTGTGCATTGCATCTTTGCCCTTTTTGTGGAAGATTTCTATGTGAGGGAGAACACTATATATATACTATCACCACATACAGGTCAAGAAATCTGACAGAAAAATAATGAGACAGTTTGTCCAGAAGTGTGTGATGTGCTTCTGGCAAAACGTAGTAATCCTGGGATACATGCCGACTGGAGTGCCTCTCTTCGGGTACACAACTTGCATAAATGCTTCCCCTGGCACATCCACGCTTTTGAGAAAATGTATGATTTTGTGTGTCACTTCAGTTACACAGCTGAGAACATGTATGATTTCGTGTGTCACTTCAGTTACACAGCTGAGAACATGTATGATTTCGTGTGTCACTTCAGTTACACAGCTGAGAACATGTATGATTTCGTGTGTCACTTCAGTTATACAGCTGAGAAAATGTATGATTTCGTGTGTCACTTCAGTTACACAGCTGAGAACATGTATGATTTTGTGTGTCACTTCAGTTACACAGCTGAGAAAATGTATGATTTCGTGTGTCACTTCAGTTACACAGCTGAGAACATGTATGATTGTGTGTGTCACTTCAGTTACACAGCTGAGAACATGTATGATTTCGTGTGTCACTTCAGTTACACAGCTGAGAACATGTATGATTTCGTGTGTCACTTCAGTTACACAGCTGAGAAAATGTATGATTTCGTGTGTCACTTCAGTTACACAGCTGAGAACATGTATGATTTTGTGTGTCACTTCAGTTACACAGCTGAGAACATGTATGAGTTCGTGTGTCACTTCAGTTACACAGCTGAGAACATGTATGAGTTCGTGTGTCACTTCAGTTACACAGCTGAGAACATGTATGAGTTCGTGTGTCACTTCAGTTACACAGCTGAGAACATGTATGAGTTCGTGTGTCACTTCAGTTACACAGCTGAGAACATGTATGATTTTGTGTGTCACTTCAGTTACACAGCTGAGAAAATGTATGATTTCGTGTGTCACTTCAGTTACACAGCTGAGAACATGTATGATTTCGTGTGTCACTTCAGTTACACAGCTGAGAACATGTATGATTTCGTGTGTCACTTCAGTTACACAGCTGAGAACACGTATGATTTCGTGTGTCACTTCAGTTACACAGCTGAGAACATGTATGAGTTCGTGTGTCACTTCAGTTACACAGCTGAGAACATGTATGAGTTCGTGTGTCACTTCAGTTACACAGCTGAGAACATGTATGAGTTCGTGTGTCACTTCAGTTACACAGCTGAGAACATGTATGAGTTCGTGTGTCACTTCAGTTACACAGCTGAGAACATGTATGAGTTCGTGTGTCACTTCAGTTACACAGCTGAGAACATGTATGAGTTCGTGTGTCACTTCAGTTACACAGCTGAGAACATGTATGAGTTCGTGTGTCACTTCAGTTACACAGCTGAGAAGAAACTATAATTTCTTAAGAAAGGTATCGGCAGTGTTTCCCAACGTGCGGCCCTCGCCCCACAGGGGGGGGGGGCAATTTCAATGTTCAGTGGGGCAATTTCATTGTTCAGGGAGGCAATTCGAACAAGTTATAATTAGACTTCATTTAGGAATAATTCAATATATATATATATATATATATATGTTACATAGGGGGCTCAGTATTTTAGAAATACTTAGGTGGGTCAAATTAGAAAAAAGGTTGGGAAAGACTGGGTTATGGGTTGTCAACTTTGAGCATCGGCTGACATGCTCATAGCTAAAGAAATTATTTCAACATTAGCATTACCATCATCATCGATCGGTCTCGAACACCTGCTGGTTAGTGGAATTTAATGCGAAAAAAACGAGTTTTTAAAAATATGTTTTACAGCGTGGCTGCGGTATCTTCTCCTTACAGATGGACACATCCGAAATCAGCATGGTATTTGGATCACTGTGACTGATGATCTGGACAGCCAAATGAATCATCAAACCTCCATAGTTATCTCTTACGGGTTTAAGTGTAGGTCATAATGTTCAGGTCACAGACTGCAGGTCACAATGTTCAGGTTACAAAGTGAAGGTCATTATGTTCCGGTCACAATGTTCAGGTCACAAAGTGAAGGTCATAATGTTCAGGTCACAAAGTGCAGGTCACAATGTTCAGGTCACAAAGTGAAGGTCATAATGTTCCGGTCACAATGTTCAGGTCACATTATAGAGGTGACAATGTTCAGGTCACAATGTTCAGGTCACAATGTTCAGGTCACATTATAGAGGTGACAATGTTCAGGTCACAATGTTCAGGTCACAATGTTCAGGTCACATTATAGAGGTGACAATGTTCAGGTCACAATGTTCAGGTCACAATGTTCAGGTCACAATGTTCAGGTCACAATGTTCAGGTCACAATGTTCCGGTCACAATGTTCAGGTCACAAAGTGAAGGTCATAATGTTCAGGTCACAAAGTGCAGGTCACAATGTTCAGGTCACAAAGTGAAGGTCATAATGTTCCGGTCACAATGTTCAGGTCACATTATAGAGGTGACAATGTTCAGGTGACAATGTTCAGGTCACAATGTTCAGGTCACAATGTTCAGGTCACATTATAGAGGTGACAATGTTCAGGTCATAATGTTCCGGTCACAATGTTCAGGTCACATTATAGAGGTGACAATGTTCAGGTCACAATGTTCAGGTCACAATGTTCAGGTCACAATGTTCAGGTCACAATGTGCCGCTCAGAGTGGGCAGGTCAGAATGTTGCTATTCATGAATTCCTAAGTTATGTACAGTGTCATAGATACGTCTCCGGTACACGAAAGTCTTTAATGACAAAGGTAATTTCATTGATTTCATGAATACCATAAAAGTGGGGGCGGAGGAGGGTTGCTATCCTCTTTGGCATCCTTCCTAGTACTAAGTGCCATGTTCTAACTTCCTGGGAGAGGAGGGGGTGGGATCCCCTCCCCCTGGAGGGAGTGAAACCCCTCCCCATTATAATCTTCTGGCTTGACTCAGGACACCAGCAAACATGGGTGCCGCATAATATAAAGCGTGTATGATGTAATCTTATAATCAGTTGTAAGGTTATGTAGCTTGTAGGCAGTGATATCAAAACTTGTATGGTGTAATAGAATCAGTTGTAAGGTTATGTAGCTTGTAGGCAGTGATATCAAAACTTGCATGATGTAATAGAATCAGTTGTAAGGTCATGTAGCTTGTAGGCAGTGATATCAAAACTTGCAATCTTGAGAGCGTTGTTTGTACTTGGATTTCGATCTTAATATGTCCCTGTTGCTAATTCTAACACTTTGATTTACCTGTTGATGTTCACACACACAGTCTTTTGGTGTTACAACTGCCCCCCACAGCACAACTTTTTCGGTTTGAAATTGAGCCTTGAGCCGAATTTCTCTGTTATTGTGTTTGATCTCAAACTCCCATCAGCGGAATGTATTATTATCATCATTTTCCTTTAGCGCTGAAGTTAGCGCATAGGGCAGAGGTCAGATCTCTCCATTTCTGTCTGTTCATAGCTATTCTGTGCAGTTCTTGAATAGTATGAATATTGTTTGTTTTACTTTCTCTAAGTATTGTTCTTTTGAGTGTTTCTTTTTGTCTACTCCTAGCTCTTTTGACTGTAGGTATCCATTCAAGAGATTGGTGGTGTATCGCGTAGGTAATGCCCGATGTAGGACCAACGACGTTTTCTGATAACATCTGTGATGAAATTTTGATGTGTCTCTTCTCTGATTTTATCATTTGATTTGCATTCACTCCAATCAGTGTTAGTTATGGGATGTAAACTGAGTGATATTAAAGCCGAACTCGCGTACAACACAAGAACGGAGTGTGAAATGTAAATATACGTTTGTACACGTTTATATACGTTTGTACACGTGTACATACTTTGAATCTGTATTAATTTTCATGTGATCTATTTATTGCGATCTATCCAAACAAGGAAAAAAACTTAATAAAAAAATGCAAACAATAAAATAATCATTCACAATATCCATCAGTCAAAGAAATGTGTATAGAAACATACATATTGTATGGTAGGGGTAGGAAGGATTGGTTGATTGATTGAGAACCACATAAATTACGAGCGATTAGTTCTTATTTCCTATGTGCGTGGGTGGATTTATTTTCTAAGCTAATTTTCAAACTTAAGAGACTTCAGCCTTCGTCTTAGTGCAATGCTTATTGAAGGAGTCTTCTACTCAGAGGGGATTTATATATGTATAAATGGCATGCTGCAAAATTTCCTATGAGAACCTCAATATAATGGCATGCCATCTACTAAGGTTTCTGTTGCATGGGTGGTTTATCTAGTGGGTCATTGCTGAGACCCACAGACCAACCGCATTCGTGATAGGAAGGACAGAAGGAGAAAAGTGAGGATAAGACGGAGGAAGCATATGTAAGTCAGCATGACAGAGGAAACAGTGTGAGAGGAAGACGAAAGATCTAAGATAAGGAGGGGAAAACACACGGAAAAAGGAAAATAACACATGCAGTTAAAATGATAAAATGATAACGTAACAAACATAAATACGGACATTTAGCAAGAAAATTCTTCAGTTCTATGTGACACACAGAAATACAGACATTTAGCAAGAAAATTCTTCAGTTCTATGTGACACACAGAAATACAGACATTTAGCAAGACACTTCTTCATTTCTATGTGACACACAGAAATACAGACATTTAGCAAGACAATTCTTCAGTTCTATGTGACACACAGAAATACAGGAATTTAGCAAGACACTTCTTCAGTTCTATGTAACACACAGAAATACAGGCATTTAGCAAGACACTTCTTCAGTTCTGTGTGAAACACAGAAATATGGACATTGAGCTAGACGCTGGTTTTCAAAATAAATTGAAAAGAATGTTAGTCTCTATTCACTGAATAATATGGCCTATATCAGGCTCGTGGTTGCAAACAAAAGTTGATAGAAAATTATAAATAATGCGAGAATCATTGAATAAAAAAATGAACAGAAAAAAATTGAGTATGTTGTAAATGTCAAGGCAACATAATTGTTGGTTCAAAAAACTATACCAGATGAAATGTTCCTTGACAAGGGTGGGAAAATTAGACCACGAAAATACGTGAGAATAAAACATGGAAAGATGGAAAGGGAATAGTTTCACAGAGTTGACAGATGTGGTAAGAGATAATAATTGGAAACTCATTACAGCGGCCATTATACAAGGAGTTGTTATAATAAAGCTCTAGAATTCGAGAGCCGTACAACTGGTCACACCAGTTTGTTGATCTACGTGATTTTTCATTGGCGGGCGACAGAAATTACAATTAAAGCAACCAATGAATAAATTTGATCAGTCAAGATGATTAAAAGTCATATACATCTTTTTTTTTCCTTTCAAAATGAACGAAAATATTTACAAGTGTTGTCAATATAAGTCAATAAAATAAACTAATAACGAGACACGGCGATTTACGACGTTTCGACTAATAGTCTTCACCAGAACGAAAGACAAAAACAAAATAAACAATATACTCAACGTAAGAAAGAACATATGAAGATGGTAAAAATAAGAGATTAAAGAGTGGTAAGAAACGTGACATAGGTATTAATTTTTGTCTCATCTAAACACCTATCTCATCATCACTGTATCATCATCACTGTATCATCATCACTATCTCAACCTCACTGTCTCAACATCACTGTCTCATCATCACTGTCTTATCATCACTGCCTTATCATCACTATCTCAACATCACTGTCTCATCATCACTGTCTCAACATCACTGTCTTATCATCACTGTCTCAACATCACTGTTTCATCTAAACACCTGTCTCATCATCACTATCTCATTATCATTATCTCATCATCACTGTCTCATCATCACTGTCTCATCATCACTGTCTCATCATCACTGTCTCATCATCACTGTCTCATCATCACTGTCTCATCATCATTATCTCATCATCACTGTCTCATCATCACTGTCTCATCATCACTGTCTCATCATCACTGTCTCATCATCACTGTCTCATCATCATTATCTCATCATCACTGTCTCATCATCACTGTCTCATCCACCATTCCATCTCGTTATGCTATGTCTGTCCTTATCTACTTTGCTGGAGTACCCAGCGTTGATTTGTATCTATCCTGTCATGCTTCGTACCATGCTTTAATCTGTCCTCTCTACTATCCTGATCACGTTTTCTCACGTTCAGTATATTGTTCATTTCATTTCTTAACTTTCGTCCTGACAAAGGCTTTTAGTCGAAACATCGCATGTTGCTATGTCTCTGTGCTAGTTTATTTTATTGACTAATTTTGTTAACACTTGTACCTCATTATTTAAGCTCATTTAGACAATTTATGTTTGTTACCCCAGCACCAACACCCCCCCCATCCAGGTTCTGGTTGTTTCCCAACACTAAAGCGTTATCTCATGATTTCTTGTTCCTCTGTTGTTTTGTATATACGATTAAGTCAGGTATTGCTATAACATATAGCTCGGTCTTACTTCCAGTGTTTACCTCGGAAGTAAACAATGTTACGCCATTCTGGGAAAAGTCCTAGGTAAAGTACAAATAGAAGATAACCATAGTCGAGTTATTTCCCTTATTTAATGTTTGTAAATTTTATGTTCATCATTTAATAATTTCAATATGTATTTATTTTAGGGTTTCCATTAGGGTTAGAATATTTGTGTTTTTACATAACTAATCCTAACCCTAAATACATAAATATTTCAATTATTAAATGATACACATGAAGTTTACAAATGTAGACAAGAAAAATAATTTAAAATGTGGTGGCGTCTACTTGTACTGTACCAAGTCCTATAATATCATCATTCATTGTTGTCTCCTCATGTTAGCTGTACTGGACCTCCAGCATCACCTGTCATTTTTCTTGGTGGTGCACTCTGCTAGACTGTAATCTGTCCATGTCGTAATGCTTATCTCCCACATGTATTTTCTATCGATCTCGTGTTTACGCAACTCAAATCTATACACTCAAGTTAGTTCATCAATAGGCTGTCATGTCTTTTAATATACCCAAAATAAGTAATATTTGTAATTTATTTAAGACATTTTTTTCTCATACGAAGTATTGTCAGAAAATCTGTGTTTGTTCTTCATACTCTCTATAAAGTTCTCAATATTCTTCTTTACATCTACACCATAAAAGCATCACGTCACGTCTGTCTTCTATCTGCTTGTTTACTGTCCATGTTTCATACATTATTGTAGAATAGATGTAAAATTTTATAATTCTCACTTTTAGTTTATGTGTGGTTTGTTTTAATGTTAATATTTCCCTCATATTATTGAAAGTACTTTTAACCATTGCTTTTTTCCTTTTACTTTCCGATTCCACATTTGCTGTAATTTTTAACTGTGTCCAAGAGTTCAAGAAGTGGTCTACTTGTTGTAGCCAAGCTTCATATATTTTTATGCTTAGCGTTTTTTCTTTGATTTCGCTAGATCTCGTGGTATTTGTTTTCTCTATCATCATCAGCAATTGCTATCTCCGCATTGAAGTTTGCCTGCGACAAATCTCAGCATCATTTCTCTTACTTGATGATGTTCGTCCGTCGTGATCGACGATGACCAAAAACTCAACCATAATAATAATAACAATAAATAATAAAAATTAATAGTGCGTTTTTAAATGACTAGCAAGTCCAATGCGCGCACAAAATGTTATTTTACAGAATTGACAACAATAGAAGGTATCTTTGTGAGGTTGAGATGTTTTTTTCTTTTCTACGTGTCCGCTTCTGTCTTGCAGTATCTTGTCTGAATTCTTCCGCTGCTAGTGCTCCCGTTCTAATGATGTAACGCCATACTGTTCTATCCTGAGCGAGGCTCTCCCAAGCGCCTACGTCAATGTTAAGATGTTTCAAGGATGACTTGAGCGTGTCTTTGAAACGCTGTTTCTGTCCACCCGCTTTTCGAAATCCTGCCTTGAGTTCTCCATAATATATTTGTTTTGGCAAACGCGAGTTCTCCATACGCACAAGATGGCCTGCCCAACGTTCCTGCGCCTCCATCTCTTACTTAGGCGACAATCAAATAAGATTGCTGTATAAAACCGTATAAAATTAGTCTATTGTCTATCCACAGTTGGAGGCTGGTTGAAAGCATCCATACTTGCCGTTAATCGCAGGGGTGTGAGCTGTAAGTTTCTGTTCACGGCCTCATATGATGCATGACTCGTACTGAGTCTGTGTTTATGGAGGGTGGCCGTGATGTTATCGATCCATCTCCTGATGTTTGTTATAATCTCTCTGTGGTAATTGGCTTGGATCCATTCTCATTAAGTGACTAATCCATTTTATATGCTGAATTATTATGATAAAATTAGTTCTTGTTTAAAACAATAAGATGGTGAACTCTGCCAGATTGTCTCATGTCCATCTCGTAAAATTTCCCTCCACGTACATCAGCCTACCTCTTACTCGCTTCCCCTAATTTCTACCTTCAAGTAAGGTCTTCAACAAGGTGCAATGATTTTTTTTAATTTGTAAAATATACGTTGTTTTTATTTCTATTTCATGTAATAGTTTTTTCATACAAAGTGTTAGAACCTCTCTTTTGTTTTATGTAGGTCTCTCTATGAAGGTCTCCCTATTCTTCTGTATATATTGTTATATCCGTATGTTAAATATTTCATTCATAATCTCTTCTTAATTTGTTTACTTGAGCTATTAGTCTTTGTATGTCTTCAAAGACGCAGAGCCGGAATTACCTATAAGCTAAGCAAGCTATAGCTTAGGGCCCCCACATTTGGGGGGGGGGCGCCCAAAATTATTTTAATTTCACTATCTATATATTCTGAATCGTTAAAGGGCCCCATATCTCAAATAGCTTAGGGCCCCATATCTCAAATAGCTTAGGGCCCTATCAAATCTAAATCCAGCCCTGCAAAGACGTGTTAGTTTTTATTTGTTATCCTCTGATACCTAATGTAGACAGTGTTACTGCAGCCCCATTAATTATCGATTACTTATTTTCTAAGACTGGGTCGGTCTATATTTGATCTAAAACGTATCCAATTTTAACGGGAAAAGTGAAAGTTGCTAGACTAGGGTCTCAATGCACTAACTAATGAGCCACCGCCGATTTTAGTACAATTATATGCTGATGTGTTGCCAGAACATGAAAAGGGAGCAGGTAATAGTGATACTGTTACCTGTCATGCACGGCCTAAGAGAAGACTAAACAAATGTTGGGAGTGGAGTTGGCTGTCCCGTCTTATAGATAGTAGAAATGATCCAGAAGCCATGCTGAACCCAGATGTCTCAGGTTGAAAGCCGTAGATATCGCAGCCAGGCTGTAAATCATGACACAAACACATTATTTTCTCCAGACTACCGCCTGCTAATCTGGGGGAGTTAGAGTTCACGCAGAAGAAGGTGAAAACCGTTGATAAGGCATGGAAGTTTGAATTTATTGTATGAAGGCAAATCAATAGGTCACAAAAGATGTAAAAAAACAAAAAACAATAAAGACGATAACAACTTGGAAAGCGATTATTTTTATACTTACATTGTCCCTTTTATTTTTTCAACATATTTTCCACGAACATTGAGGCACTTATTCTATCTGTATATCAGTACTTTCAAACCTGCTGCATAAAACTGTGTGTTTTCTAAACCATAATTTGATTTCACATTCAACGTCTGCGTCATTTACGAAATGTCTCCCGCAAAGGTGGGTATTCTGCGGACCAAAAATATTGAAATCGCTAGGAGATAAGTCGGTGCTGTAAGGTAGATGTTATAGAATGTCCTACCCTAGATGGTCAATTTTTTCCTGATTTATTCGGCTCGTAAGTGGTCTCACAATGTCGTGACGGAACAGTACTCCTCTAGTCAGCAGGGCTGGATTTTTTCTTCGAATAGCTGCCTGAAGCATAGACAGAACTTCACATTACGTTTAAGAATTCACATTGTCATTTTTTTTTCTTGAGAGTGATTAGAAGAACTTCTTAATAATCCCAGAACACTGTCAGCATAACCTTCCCTGCTGATGGAGTAATTTTGAATTTACATAATTTAATAATTGTTAACTGTAGAATCAAATGAACCCTACCATTAATTGTCACGCAAGGAACCAACATCATCCCAGACTACGAAATGGAAACAACAGACTGAGAAGTCACATGTTCCGAAAGCTGAAGATTGGCGAGACAGACTTGTGCAACTGTGGAATGAGCCCAGAGACTGCAGAACACATTCTTCATGTCTGTCAACTCTACGAAGAAGAGAGGGACAAAATATTACCTACTGAGTCTGCACTATTTCAAGACTTGAGGTGTTCCATGGATGACCTGAAGCGAATCACACAATTCATTGAAGCTATTGGTGCTGTAGCCTGATATATGAGTAAAGAACGATGAAGAAGAAAAAGAAGAAGGATTGTTACCTAATGTAAACTCTAGACCCACCTACTGCATTTACTGCCATCCCACAGAACTTTGTAACTCACTTATTGACTTGCCCTCGTACTAGAGTCTAAATATGAACTCCGTTTCTCTGCACGCTGACGGGAATCAAGAAGCAGCTCTCTGCCTTCCGAGAGTATCACTAAAAGCATGTATTTTTGTACCTTTTTAGGAACTTTTAGTATGCGAGTTCAGTCAGAAATATATATCTACAAGTGTTAATTACCTCCGATTCCTGAGTCCATGCTAAAACTAATGCTCAACTAAAGTTAAAAATTTTCGATCAAGCTATTGTGTAAGTGCTCTGACATCTCAATTTTCAATGAAGCTATTGTGTGAGTGCTCTGACATCTCAATTTTCGATCAAGTTATTCTGTTATTCTGTAAGAGTTCTGACATTTCAATTTTCGATCAAGCTATTGTGTAAGTGCTCTGACATCTCAATTTTTGATCAAGCTATTGTGTTAGTGCTCTGACATCTCAATTTTAAGAAGAAGAAATACTGAGAAGATAACTGTGCATATACACCCACCCGTCAAATAACAGGTGTTATATGTGTTTTATTATTTCCACCAAGATAACCACCAAGAACTTCCTCAGTGATTACTATTACCAAAAATCCACCATACTTTCAGTTTCCAATCTGATAACAAAACTTAACAGTCTCCAGGATTATTCGCCTTTGCGATGCCCATTTTGTTCGGAAAAATCTTCGATATTTGATCGTGATGTATGATTCCAGATATAATTTGCTCGGTACAAGACAGGAGATTTCGTGTATTAATTTTGCCAGATTTGCCCCGAAGTTATAGTTAATCTGTTAAGAACGGCGACAAATAGTTCAGAAGCGTGGTCACTGTTGCTAGTGTCTATGCGGTTAATATTGAGCTTGAAGTATTCACATTCGATTGTAGTTGTCGATGGTGAAAGTCGGTCTGATTGAGAGAGCAAGTTGTCAGGGTGGGCAATGATTGAGAGAGCAAGCTGTCAGGGTGGGCAATGATTGAGAGAGCAAGCTGTCAGGGTGGGCAATGATTGAGAGAGCAAGTTGTCAGGGTGGGCAATGATTGAGAGAGCAAGTTGTTAGGGTGGGCAATGATTGAGAGAGCAAGTTGTCAGGGTGGGCAATGATTGAGAGAGCAAGTTGTCAGAGTGGGCAATGATTGAGAGAGCAAGTTGTCAGGGTGGGCAATGATTGAGAGAGCAAGTTGTCAGGGTGGGCAATGATTGAGAGAGCAAGTTGTCAGGGCGGGCAATGATTGAGAGAGCAAGCTGTCAGGGTGGGCAATGATTGAGAGAGCAAGCTGTCAGGGTGGGCAATGATTGGTACAGCTGTTCTACTTGAAGGTTGTTATACGACAGTAAATCTCAAGTCCTGTCGTTGACTATCGAAGTGTGAGTGTTTGTGTAGTTGCGTGCGAGTGTTTCTGTAGTTGTGTGCGAGTGTTTCTGTAGTTGTGTGCGAGTGTTTGTGCGGCTATGTGTGAGTGTTTGTGTAGTTGTGTGCGAGTGTTTCTGTAGTTGTGTGCGAGTGTTCCTGTAATTGTGTGCGAGTGAATGCAATAGTGTTGGTGGAGGATTAAATGTGTTCATATGAGAGCATTTATGCTCGTGTGGGTGTAATTGTGTTCATATGTGAGTATATATGTTTGTATGGGTGTAATTGCTTCATTTGAGATCATCTATGTTCGTGTGGATGTAATTGTGTTCATATGAGGCCAATTATGTTCGTGTGGGTATATTTGTGTTGATGTGGGAGCAATTCTGCTCGTGTGGGTATAATTGTGCTGAATTGAGGACAGTTCTATTAGTGTGATTGTAATTCTGTTCCCTTGAGTGTTATTTGGTTCACACTAGGGCAGTCCTGTTCGCGTAGGAGTAATTCGTCTTCTCAAACTCCTACCGACTACCAGGATATAGTCCACATGAGGAAATACATAATATCATCGTTTACAGCTTAGCTGTAAGATATGCGACTATCGACCTGACACATCAATCTTCAGCATGGCTTCTGGGTTGCTTTGATATTCACTGGGATGGGACAGCAAACTTCACCCAAAAACCTCCTTAATCGCCTCCAACGACATGCATGATAGGTAATACTATTGATGTAATTTGCTCCCCCTTCCTGTCCGCGGCAACACATGGGCGAAGCCATGTGGGTGTAGTTATGCTTATGAACCTCTCTCTGTATTGTGACGTATTCTCTCCAGAAAGTTGTCTTCCCAATGAACTCCCTGGACCTTTCTCTGTTTAGTGACACGCAGCTTGCGATTTCCAACTACATATTCATGTTATCTTTAATGTCCTCAGTCTATCTTGTTCTTGGTCTGCCCTTTCTCCGTCTACTGGGTACTCTGCCCTCCATTATTTGTCTTTCTAAACAGCTGTGTCTCTTTATGTCACCAAATAATACAAGGTAACTGCGTGAAACGTAACAAAAATTAGACTTTACGTAAAACACAGGTTGGACGTTGGGAGTTGTGATAATTTTTCTATTCGTCGTCTTCTAATGTTTTGTTTGTGTCTTGATAAAGACCTTTTAGTTGAAACGTTGAATGTGATTTGTGTATTGTAATTTTTATGATTTCTTGTGTGTTCATCATTGCCCATCATTACCCACTAGTTTTAGATATAGTCTATCGTGTCCCATTGAGACGAAATATAAACTTGTGTTTTACGTAAGTCTAATTTTATCACTAAACAGGTGTAGTTTAGTTTTCGCTGTTGTGTTTAGTAACCAACACTCTGACATCTTCAATGTGTTTATAATATTTGAGTTTCTCTATATTTTCTCCACATGAGATTTTAAGTATCTTTCTGTAGCATTTCATTTCAAATTCGTTGATCTTCTTTGCCGTTGTGTTACTTAAGAGTCCATATTTCACATCCATATGTTGCAGCCGAAAAGAAATAATGCTCTTAGCATTAGCAGTTTCGTTTCTATTTTGTTGTCTTCCATATGTTTTTCAAACGTGTTATTTTAGAATAATTCGTTGCCATTTTATTTCTTATCTCTGTCATGCAGCCGCCTGTACTGTTGATGTTTTCTCCTAAGTATTCGAATTTATCCACACACTCTATCTCAGTTTTTCTGTCATTATTTTTTGTTATTGTGTTGTTCTTTCACTTAAATATAATTTTTGTGATTCGCTGTATTTCTTTATTTCTTGATAAACTGCTCCAGTCCTTTATCTCCTTTGAAAAAAGCAGTGTCGTCTGCGTAGCGTAGTTCAGATATTTCACAACTACCGATGTTTAAAGAGTAGTATTCCGTGTTGTGTATGTCTCCTTTCATGTTCATCATTAGAATTTTCTGCATAGATATTGAACAGGTATGGGGAGTGTGTGCATCCCTGCCTCACTCCGTTCTGATAATAATATACACAGTTTAAAATGAAATTTAAAAAAAAGATATATTATAAACAGAGAATTACAAATCACAGAAAGAAGAAAAGAATAACGTTTATTCTTCTTCTTCTTCAGCGTACATTCTCAAACTCCTGCTGAATTTCTCTTGTAGAAGGACCATGGTCCTACTAGATTTCCAGCAGGATGTAGACCAGAGAATGAAGATGCGCTGTGTCCCCGTTTTATTTGCGACAATGGCCTGACACATCAATCTACAGCGGATAATAACGTTTAATTTCACTCTAATAATTTGTCTCGGAACGTTAATTTATTCGCGAATGTTAATTCCACATGTCATCTGTCATGTCCCAACCTCGAAGGGGATGCACCCACGTCCCTGTCCCCCTTATTACAGATGTATCCACGGCCCCCTCTTATCAGCAGTGTATCCATGCCATTTTATCAAAGATGTGTCCACACCTCTCCCCATACCGGAGTTATATTCATGCCCGCCCTTACCAGAAATGTGTCGACCCCCCCCCTTCCGGATATGTATCCATGCCCCCCATACCGTAAATGTATCCACGTCCCTATAACATACTACTAGCGGCACGTGTATACATGATTACTTTTGTGAAATCAAAGTCTCACTTTAAACAAAGGGACATTATATGTTACACCTTGTTATCAACTATCAGAAGTTTTACCTGTACGACTGATAACTGATCTGTTTTGTGTTTGACAGGCGCAAAGCATCACATTCTTGATTTGAATTTAGACTGGGTTTAAGAATGCGATTGGTTATCGAGTAGGCTGCGCACGTGGGATGTGTGATATAGGATCGTGATTCTTGAACTTATCTTGTTCGTAATCCATCTGTATAGGAAATCACTCACGATTTGTTTGATAAATCATGGATTAAATACTTTTTTATGCGGCGACACGATATTTCAACCCAAGAGTACAAACTGAACTGAGCATCCTGTTATATAACGTGTGTATGTCTGATAGAATTAGACATTGAAACAAGTGTTCATGTTGAACGACGGTTGGCAGTTTTAACAATACATAAGGGATATCTGCTACTTGTGCCGGTCAGGTGAACGCTGATAAAAGAGCAGAGTGCTTGTTCATATCGCATCAGGTAATAGCTAGCACTAAATATAGCCCGACGTTTCATAACATGTTTTAGATATACATTTTCATCTCGTAAATTTACAACAGATAGGGATAGATTGTGTCAATCGGATTAATGTTTGTCAAAAATAAAGAATAGTTAGTTAGTCGTTGGACCATCGTCACTGCACTCAAGACAAATAAATGAAGAATAGTTAGTTAGTTGGTCGTTGTATCATCACCGCTGCACTCCGGACAAATAAATAAAATTATAGTTTTTAGTTAGTTGTTGGACAATTGTCACTGCACTCTGGAAAAATAAATAAAGAATAGTTAGTTAGTTAGATAGTTAGTCGTTGGACCAACGTTACTGCACTCCGAAGAAATAAATACAGAATAGTTTCTTAGTCGTTGGACCATTGTTACTGCACTCCGGACAAATAAATAAAGAATAGTTAGTTAGTCGTTGTATCATCGTCACTTCACTCCGGACAAATAATTAAAGAATAGTTAATTAGTTAGTCGTTGTATCATCGTTACTTCACTCCGGACAAATAAATAAAGAATAGTTAGTTAGTCGTTGTATCGTCGTTACTTCACTCCGGACAAATAAATAAAGAATAGTTAATTAGTTAGTCGTTGTATCATCGTCACTTCACTCCGGACAAATAAATAAAGAATAGTTAGTTAGTCGTTGTATCATCGTCACTTCACTCCGGACAAATAAATAAAGAATAGTTAATTAGTTAGTCGTTGTATCATCGTTACTTCACTCCGGACAAATAAATAAAGAATAGTTAATTAGTTAGTCGTTGTATCATCGTTACTTCACTCCGGACAAATAAATAAAGAATAGTTAATTAGTTAGTCGTTGTATCATCGTTACTGCACTCCGGACAAATAAATAAAGAATAGTTAATTAGTTAGTCGTTGTATCATCGTTACTGCACTCCGGACAAATAAATAAAGAATAGTTAATTAGTTAGTCGTTGTATCATCGTTACTGCACTCCGGACAAATAATTAAAGAATAGTTAATTAGTTAGTCGTTGTATCATCGTTACTGCACTCCGGACAAATAAATAAAGAACAGTTAGTTAGTCGTTGTATCATCGTCACTTCACTCCGGACAAATAAATAAAGAATAGTTAATTAGTTAGTCGTTGTATCATCGTTACTTCACTCCGGACAAATAAATAAAGAATAGTTAATTAGTTAGTCGTTGTATCATCGTCACTTCACTCCGGACAAATAAATAAAGAATAGTTAATTAGTTAGTCGTTGTATCATCGTTACTGCACTCCGGACAAATAAATAAAGAATAGTTAATTAGTTAGTCGTTGTATCATCGTTACTGCACTCCGGACAAATAAATAAAGAATAGTTAATTAGTTAGTCGTTGTATCATCGTTACTGCACTCCGGACAAATAAATAAAGAATAGTTAGTTAGTCGTTGTATCATCGTTACTGCACTCCGGACAAATAAATAAAGAATAGTTAGTTAGTCATTGTATCATCGTCACTTCACTCCGGACAAATAATTAAAGAATAGTTAATTAGTTAGTCGTTGTATCATCGTCACTTCACTCCGGACAAATAAATAAAGAATAAATTAGTTAGTCGTTGTATCATCGTTACTGCACTCCGGACAAATAAATAAAGAATAGTTAATTAGTTAGTCGTTGTATCATCGTTACTGCACTCCGGACAAATAAATAAAGAATAGTTAATTAGTTAGTCGTTGTATCATCGTTACTGCACTCCGGACAAATAAATAAAGAACAGTTAGTTAGTCGTTGTATCATCGTTACTTCACTCCGGACAAATAAATAAAGAATAGTTAGTTAGTCGTTGTATCATCGTTACTGCACTCCGGACAAATAAATAAAGAATAGTTAGTTAGTCGTTGTATCATCGTCACTTCACTCCTGACAAATAAATAAAGAATTGTTAATTAGTTAGTCGTTGTATCATCGTTACTGCACTCCGGACAAATAAATAAAGAATTGTTAATTAGTTAGTCGTTGTATCATCGTTACTGCACTCCGGACAAATAAATAAAGAACAGTTAGTTAATTAGTTAGTTAGTGATACGTTGGTTCATCGTCGTCACTGCACTCCGGACAAATAAATGTGCCTATACACTCCGGACAAATAATTGTGTCAGTGAGGTAAATGTTCATACTAGCTAATAATTAGGTTGTGTCTTCTTCTTCTGTCCGTCCTCGTTTACCCTTTACGGGTGCCGAGAGAGATACAATGTTCTTGTTCTCGCTTTTTGGCAGCTTCAGAAAATGTTATTTGGTGTTCGTGTAGTGTGTCTTTGATGTTGTCGATCCAGCGTACTCTAGGTCTACCCCTGGCTCTTCTTTCTGCATCTCCTCTCTTCACATATGCTTTATAAAATAATGAATAACACGGCATTCTTTCCAGATGACCGAATCATTGTATCTGTTGGTTTTGCATGTATTGTAGAATTGATATGACACCAACGCTTTCCCTTATGACATTATACCTAATTCTGTGTCTTCTGGTCAGCCCTGTGGCTTTTCCAGACATCTCATCTCTGTTGTAACCAGTTGTCTCTTATGTTGTGTTGTTAAGGACCATGTTTGACATTGGTAGCACAGAGTTGGAATAAAGATACTTTGGATAAGATGTTTTTTTTTGTCATTGGTAGCATTTTGTGTTGCAATAGAGGGGATAATTGACCCAGTATTTGATTCGCTTTGCTACAACAAATGTCTCGGTGTCCATCTTTCCATCTGAAGAGAATGTTACACCTACGTATTTGAAGGTGTTGGTTAATTTAATGACTTTATTTTTCCAGTTATATTTAGATAGATCACATACATACGTCTGACAAATAGATAGATCACAAACAGACGTCGGACAGATAGATAGTTCACAATAAAACAGCAACACTTGTTGATAGATTGTATTCGGTAAATGTTTTTTTCCCACGATGTTATGTCTCTTTATATCACTAAAATACTTCAGCTTTATTGTGTTTAGAAGCAAATTATCTTTGATGTTTACTGTTATAAAGTTGTTTAGGAGTAAATTATCTTCGATGTTTACTGTTATAAAGTTGTTTAGGAGCAAACTATCTTCGATGTTTACTGTTATAAAGTTGTTTAGGAGCAAATTATCTTCAATGTTTACTGTTATAAAGTTGTTTAGGAGCAATTTATCTTCGATGTTTACTGTTATAAAGTTGTTTCGGAGTAAATTATCTTCGATATTTACTGTTATAAAGTTGTTTAGGAGCAATTTATCTTCGATGTTTACTGTTATAAAGTTGTTTAGGAGCAAACTAATTTAGATGATGGCTGCTATAATGTTGTTTTGGAGTTAATAATCTTCGATTTTTCCAACTATAATATTGTTTAGGAGCCATCTGTCTTGGATGTTTACTGTTATAATATTGTTTAGGAGCCATCTGTCTTGGATGTTTACTGTTATAATGTTGTTTAGGAGCCATCTGTCTTGGATGTTTACTGTTATAATGTTGTTTAGGAGCCATCTGTCTTGGATGTTTACTGTTATAATATTGTTTAGGAGCCATCTGTCTTGGATGTTTACTGTTATAATATTGTTTAGGAGCCATCTGTCTTGGATGTTTACTGTTATAATGTTGTTTAGGAGCCATCTGTCTTGGATGTTTACTGTTATAATGTTGTTTAGGAGCCATCTGTCTTGGATGTTTACTGTTATAATGTTGTTTAGGAGCCAACTATCTTCGATATTAACTGATGCTATCTCTTCTTGGTTCAATTTTTCCCTGTCCTTGGTATTCTCAATATCCTTCTGCAGCATCTCATTTCCATGACACCAATTTTCTGTGTTACTGATTTATGAACGATCGGAAAGATCGATCATTAACTGGGAACCTGTCAGTTAACGCACTATAACGCTCAGATATGAAACTCGCTTCTTTAAAATGACAATTATCCAGTGTTATGCACCTACAAACGACAGCAACGACAACATCAAAGACACTTTCTATAATTTACTCCTTTATACTACTGGTGAGAAAAAGAAATTCCTAAGCGAAGCAACATGGAATAAAATCAAATTAAGAAAAGAGATTAAATTACAACTTGTATCTACTAAAGAATATGTAAAATATGACATAATTAGAGGAAAATATAATGTAATGGACAAAGAAGTAAAAAAGAACTCACGGCAGGACAAAAGAACTCATATAAACGAATTATTATTAAAAGTAGAAAATGCCGCAAAAAATGGAAACAACACAACAATCCATCATATAATCAAGCAACTATGTAACACAACAGTCACAACAAATGGACCCATCAAAGATAAAAACGGAAAACTACTATCAACAACCCACGACCAAAAAATGAGGTGGGCAGAACACTTTAATAAACTATTAAAGAGACCTCAACCAACAGCTACTCCAGACTTTATCAATGACACACCAATAACAACTATGCCAGTATCATGTGAAATTTTTTCTATCACCGAATTAAAATATGCTATCCATGAACTAAGAAATAACAAAGCCGCTGGCGTTGACGAAATAACAAGTGAGATGCTTAAAGCTTCTGATAACACACTACAAAACTTGCTGTGTCTTATGAATGATGTCTGGAACAATGAAAACCCATCTCAACAATGGAAAGACGGTATCATCATCAAACTCCCCAAGAAAGGCAACCCATCAGACTCAAACTGGCGGGGTATCACCCTATTATCAGTCATAGGCAAGGTCTTCCTAAGCATCATCTTGGAAAGATTAAAGAATGCTGTTGATAAAATATTAAGAGAAGAACACGCAGGCTTTAGATCAGCTCGCTCCTGCACAGACAACATATTTTCTCTTCGCGTCATCATTGAAGAATCACTCGAATTTCAATCCCCGCTCATAATGAACTTTGTTGACTTTGAAAAAGCATTTTCTAGTCTTCATCGGCCTACGTTATGGAATATTCTACAGCAATACGGTTTTCCTACTAAAATAATCAATGTTATAAAGGCATTTTACACCAACTCACATTGCTGTGTTGAAACAAACACTGAGAAGTCAGAATGGTTCCAAGTTGTTACGGGCATTAAACAGTGGTGCATCATATACCAATTACTTGTCTGCATCACTATTGATTGGATTATGAGAAAGAGCCGCCCGTGTGTTGTCGGGGCCGGAAAGGGGAGCAAAGAATATTAACACTGTTTACCTTCCAAGCATGTCGTAAGAGGCGACTAAGGAGGTTATGAGATGGAGTTGGCTGTCCCATCCCATATAGGGTCAGTGACCCAAAGCCATGCTGAAGTCGGATGAGTCAGGCCAATATTCGCAGATATCACAGCAATGATGTAAACCATGACACAACACATTCCGTTCTCCGGACTACATCCTGCTAATCTGCAGGAGTTTGAGAACGAACGCAGAAGAAGAAGAAGAATGAGAAAGAGCACTGCAAATGAGCAGACATGAATAAAACGGATTAACAATTCCGTTCTTGAAGATCTTGGCTACGCAGATGACCTGGCACTTTCCAGCGCAAACCACATAGATGCTCAATCTAAGCCTTACAGTCTCCAACACTACTCAAATCAGTTAGGATTGAAAAATGAACACATCAAAAACTCATATACTAGATTTCACGACATCCAACGATGACATAAAAATTCAAAATGTTCCATCATTAAAAGTCAACAGTTTTACATATTTAGGCACCAATGTAGCATTGGATGGAGACTCATCAAAAGAAATTTTACACCGTATTGAAAGCGGGTCCTTTCAATAAACTACGTAACATCTGGACGTCAAACACACTAAGAAACACCACAAAACTCAGATTATTTAACTCCAACATTGTCCCTATTCTATCATATGGATGCGAAAGTTGGAAAGCCACAAAAGCCACAGATAAGAGACTGGACTCCATTGAAAACAAATGCCTACGTGCAATTCTGAATGTTAAGTGGAGTGACTTTAAATCTAACACTACTATACGAGAGAAAAGCAAACAAACCCATATATCTTCCTTCATTAGATATAGGCAATGAACTTACATCGGTCACGTTCCTAGAATGAACAGCCTAAGAATTCCCCATCATTCACTATATTGGGTGCCACCTGGAGTAAGAAGAAGAGGGAGACCTAGAGAAACTCTACTAAGAACCATTAATAGAGAATGCATGTCAATGAACCTAAGCAACACGCAAGAATTGAAAGACCTGGGAACACAGAGACAGAAATAGAAAGATATGGATTCTGCCCTATGGCCCTAGAGGAACATAACATAACATAACTGATTTATTAGGTGTCCATGTTTCACAGCCTTAAATTGCTACTGGAAATGTGTTTGCTCTAATCAGGTGTATAATGACGTTACAGATTGTGCCTTGCCAAATACCCTGACAGTTTTCATTTCCTTTTTGAAAACTTACAAATACAGTTATCGTTGCAGTTAATACTCACGATATTTGGGACACAGAGTGGTAGCAATGGATACCAGATTTCTCAGAGAAATATAAACGTCAATATAACAGCCGTTGTCTATTGGAAAAACAGCATTCTAAAATATTTCATTTGGATTTTCCCGTTCTTTTCATTATCCACATTGTGTATACTTCACTTCGCATTTAATTTGATGAGAAAGTCAGATGCTTCACTTCAGAAAGATGAATCTCAATAAGCCAACTGGTCTTATATTTAATTGATGACTGTTGAAAGCCTTTTAATGATAGCCTCATGACGTCAAACCATAGATACTACCATATCGCTGATAGATACAACGGTATTTTATACAACTTTAGACACTTTCAGTGCCGACAGTTTTCGGGCAGAATCTGGCAGCTGTGATGAAATATTTAATGTTCTGTGCTAGGGAATATTATTATCATACAATTAAAATTGTTTAGCGGATTTCTATAACACATCTGTAACATTAAACTAATGTTATTGTTAAGTAAATATTGCAATTCGAAATGTTTTTCCGTATCACACCTATATCTCAATAACCCACATACATATCACCATGGCTCACCTGTTAATCTCCATGTCCCACATACATATCCCCATGTCCCACCTACATGTCTCCATGTCCCACCTAAATAGCATAATGTCCCGCATACATATCTCCATGTCCCACCTAAATATTTAAATGTCCCACATACATATTTCCATGTCCCACATACATATCTCCATGACCCACCTACATATCTCCATGTCCCACCTACATATCTCCATGACCCACATACATATCTTCATGACCCACCTACATATCTCCATGACCCACATACATATCTCCATGTCCCACCTACATATCTCCATGACCCACATACATATCTTCATGTCCCACCTACATATCTCCTCGACCCACCTACATATTTCCGTAGCCCACCTGCTACTCTCTGTCGTTCCCAAAGGGACAATATTTCAAACCACTGGCTGTGAACCACATGACATAAAAGGATATCTTAAGTTTCGGTCAAAGTTTTAAAGCTTGTCATGAGTTGTTCGTGTCCTCCGCAGTTCTTTCAGCCATATAATAAGATGTGCATCAGAGTTGCCTCATTGGCCATGCTATCGTAAATGATAACATGGTGTTCAAATATCATTTGTCAAATTTGGTCATTTTTAAATATCATGGCCATGTAATTTTTGTATTGGAAAATTTGTTTTAAATTTTGGCCAGTTTGAAAAAAAAATGTAAATATTTCTTGTTTAAATTGTTGGGGATATTAAAAGTTTCCCTGCACAACAAATGATATTGTCAACAAATAAATGTTGTCGAATTGTTTGTCTCGTAATTGATATAAAAACACAACAACTAATAATGCAACATACCCCCACAGATAGGGTTGTATTTTTAGAATTAGAAATTATAATTTACTGCAAACTAGTTTTGTTATATTTTCATAATTTTGTATAAACGAATTAGGAGTTTGGCCAACTTTGTGGCCATGTTTTACGTATAGTTTGTCGTCAAACAGTTTTAAATAACTGTCAAATAAGATGTGTTTTAAAAGTTTCCGCTCCAGTGTCCACTGTTATTTTGACGAGAATTATCTAGAAACCAAATGGGGAAAAAAACGATATTTCAATGCAGCTGAATAATGAAAAGTGCAATTTTGAACAAATTAAGTTCTTCACATTTGTCACTGAATGAAAATCAGAAAATAAAAGCAGAGATTTTAATTGCTCTTTAGAAGGACGTCTGGCTCCGTACTAACACACTATATATGTGACTGCAAAAGTACCGGGTTCAAGTTCCATTCGCATTCAATTGTGTATCTGGACAGCTCAGAAAGCAATGGCAAACTACGTTCCGTATTATACTACCTAGACAATCACTACTTTCAAAACATAGGAAATGCAGCCGTTTTCTGTTCAGACAAGTGTAATACTCAAGAAAGTAACAATTAAGTGTGTTGTGGGTTTGAGTTTGTCCATTCTTTACTCGGTTATAAAGCTGTGTTATCAAATATGTTTTCTTTCTATACTCGGTTGTTTAGTTGTGTTAACAAGAATGTTTTCTTTCGGATCTCACTGTGAAATATCGTTTAATGTTATTAATATACCTGCTATAGTGGTACTAACTCTCGACATGCAGCTGTTGGTATTACTGTACCTGCAATAGTGGTACTAACTCTCGACGTGCGACTGATGGTATTACTGTACTTGCTATGAGCAGTACTAACTCTCGAGATGCGGCTGATGTTCTGCTGAAAGGGACGAAGTACATATGGAAAACCCACAAACAATGCAACCACACCTCTGCGCCGTTTCAGATTTTAGTCTTTGACTTAGTTACAGAGAAAATGAGAGTATTTGTCTGCATTACATAGAACATAGCCAGTTATGTAAATTATGTGAAATTGCCAATATTAATCAAGAAGATAACCTAAACAGCCTCCTCAGCGAACTTCTTTTTTGCAGACAATCAAGCAATAATATAAACAACAAAATAACAACTATAACAACATATAAATAGACTCCACACAACATAAAGGGACTTTAACAGGAAGATAAACACAGAAAAAAACTAAGGTAATGTCAATTACAAAGCAGAAAGACATACAACTATTGTAATCGATAGTCAACAACTTCAACAGGTGAAAGAATTCACTTATCTTGCAAGCAGCATATAATCCAATGAAAAAAAACATCACTAAAGAAATTCAACATAGATGCAAAATAGCATATCGGATCTTGGGGCAGATGTCTCATATTTACACCAAAAAAATATATGAACATAAACGCCAAAACTGCACTATATAAAACGATCATCATACAATGACTATGTTACCAATGTCACAACGTGAACACTAACAACAGAATCCAAAAGAAAACTTGTTACAACAAAAATGACTTATCTAAGTAGAATCCTAGGAGAAACAATAAGATTATAAGGAGTAACACAATGTCATGTCGATCCTGGATTACATCATAAGACAACAGGTTAAATAGTTTTCGCATGCTTCCAGACTACCTTCAGACACTGCACCTCTAAGAAAAAAGCATTACTAAACAGTACGGTGAATACAACGGGTAGACCTTCCAAACGATGGATTACAGAAATAAAAGAATTAACGAAAGCAAACATATTTGTAGCACACAACAGCCATCTCAAGAGAACTCTTCTAACCCTGTCGCTGCAAGGCATAAAGTTATAAAGCGAAACGAAAAGACACATTAGAAAAAGAAAAACTGAGAAAATGAGAGCCACTGGCTGCATTACAAAGAAAACGAGTCTTTTTGTTGTAATACAGAGAAAACGAGTCTTTGGTTGCAATACAGAGAAAACGAGTCTTTGGTTGCAATACAGAGAAAACGAGTCTTTGGTTGCAATACAGAGAAAACGAGTCTTTGGTTGCAATACAGAGAAAACGAGTCTTTGGTTGCAATATAGGGAAAATAAGAGTATTTGGCTGCTTTGAGTATGAACAAAAAACTAAAGTATTATCTATCTATCTATCTATCTATCTATCTATCTATCTATCTATCTATCTATCTATCTATCTATCTATCTATCTATCTATCTATCTATCTATCTATCTATCTATCTATCTATCTATCTATCTATCTCTATCTCTATCTATCTCTATCTATCTCTATCTATCTATCTATCTATCTATCTATCTATCTATCTATCTATCTATCTATCTATCTATCTATCTATCTATCTATCTATCTATCTATCTATCTATCTATCTATCTATCTATCTATCTCTCTGTCTGTCTGTCTGTCTGACTATCTATCTATCTAACGCTCTGTCTGTATGTCTGTCTGTCTATCATTCTTTTATCATTCTGTCTATAACATCACAGAAATCTTTGGAACCATTGCAAGCATTTCATCAGAGCGTTGTCCGGCACTGAAAGGGAAGCAAACACTAGCGACACTGTCACCTGCCAAGCACGGCGTAGGGGATGACTAAGTAGACTTCTGGGGGAGAATTGACTATCGCATCCAATAGAGGATTACGCTATCCAGAACACATGCGAAAGTCGGATATATCAAGCTGAAAGCAGCAGATATCGCAGTCAAACTGGAAACAATGGCACGGAACATTCCGTTTTTATGGACTACATCCATCGATTCTGCAAAAGATTGAGAACTATCATAAAGTCGAACTAGAACACTAGAAGCATTCCAAATTTGTGTTTTTATTTTGGATTGCGTTGATGATAAAATAATCCCTTTAGTTGTAAGCAAGTAGCTCTTAACAGCCTATATCCTTTTTTGTCAAATTTATAGCTTTTTCACAGTAACTGAGGCTACACCCGGACAACGTGCGTTAGAAGGATTTATGGATACATGACTAGTCTCCGAAGAGATACATACCAGTACAGAAGTATCACAGGATCTTCACTTCCTTCCAGTAGCATAAGATACAGTTCTGAGCCACATAGTTCATCATTCCTCTGTCATATCTATTGACACAGAAGGAAAGTGTTGGTATACATCCCGAGTCAACTTAGAATCTGCCACAGGAAGGGCAGTGTTGGTATACATCCCAAGTCTACTTAGAGTCTGCCACAGAAAGGGCAGTGTTGGTATATATTCCCCGTCAACTAAAAGTCTGCCACAGGAAAGGCAGTGGTGCAATGTTCAATTGCCTGTATCTCTTCGTCTTACAAGAGGACTACCCTACAAGAGACAAACGTTCGAAACTGTGTCGAGACAATCAATGGTAACGATGGTATTTGTGACATGTTGTCAGACTATCTTTCAACTTTCATCAACTTTTTCTGTGTGTACTGAATTAGAATTCCAGGTCCCTGAATTGTAATGTGGTCGCAGGCGATGGCATCCTTAAATCATCGTGTGATACTTTGTGTTATGGATAAATGCCTTTTCGTGAAATCTTCAATTTGTATATGTTTCTTGTCAACTTTTAGTGACTCACACACTACGTTATATGAGATTCTGAATTTCCGCCTTTCTGATCATATTTTTTTTCCGGCAGATCCGACTACTAGTGATTTTCTTATAGCACGACACTTTTCCAGTTGACCTACAATTTACACACTAAAACCCTCTACAATGACATATTTCCAATAGACCTATTTCTAAAGCTATAATCCTCTGTTATGACATATTTCCAATAGACCTATTTCTAAAGCTATAATCCTCTGTTATGACATATTTCAATAGACCTATTTCTTAAGCAATAATCCTCTATTATGACATGTTTCCAAAAGACCTATTTCTAAAGCTATAATCCTCTGTTATGACATATTTCAATAGACCTATTTCTTAAGCTATAATCCTCTGTTATGACATATTACCAATAGACTTATTCACAACACTATAATCACTGGTTACGACATATACGCCTGGAACCTGTGAACTTATCTCGTCTAGAAATGAAACCCCTGACACACAATCTTGCCCAATGGTAAGGGTTGATGAAAGACGGAAGCTCATGTTAGAAGACGACGAGAATATATAGCCTTAAGGAAGACTCAGGAGATGAAAAATATGCGGCAAATGAGAATTCTGTTAGGAACGTAGCAGACGTGAAACACATAAGAGCATGTAATAAATATAATCAGGAATAAAACGATAAAGTTCAACATGTTCTTTCTCATTTTATTAAACCTGATGTCGCGTCTTAGCACTTGGCCATTAAGATTCCATTTCTTGCACATTTTTTTGGTAGTCATCAAGTTTGGGGTTGTCCATGAATTATGTCAACAATTAGGGAGAGGTTTAAAAAAGGTTTGCTTTAGTTGTTGACAAGAGAAGGGAAGGGGAGTTTGAAAAACGCTATCGCCAATAATAAAGTTTTATACAACAATTAAATTGCCTGAGTTCGAAAAAATAAATTATAAAACTAATTATCTGGCTTTTTTTCCGCAGTTTTGGTCCAACAATGATTTTTAGAGCTGATGTAGTGTAAACAATGTTCAACATAATTAAACAGTGAGGTCCATGAAATCCTGACAGTTGTTGACAAAGTCAGGGGGGTGGGGGAGCAGAGGAGGTCTAAATTGACATAACATCGTTAACTTAATTTATGGACATCGCCCTATGATATATATATATATATATATATATATATATATATATATATATATATATATATATATATATATATATATATATATATATATATGTGTGTGTGTGTGTGTGTGTGGTGTGTGTGTGTGTGTGTGTGTGTGTGTGTGTGTGTGTGTCGAGTTTGGTGTACACGGTTCTAACACTTCAAGTGTCAAATAATTTGACAGGCTGTTGTTTGTTTCTGCTTGTATCTTGACGATTATTGCTAAGCCCGGGCGGCTTGTATAGCGTAAGTGTGCTGCACATTTTCCACTAACAGACTCTCGGTTCCATTGATAAAAGCCACGGGAAAGGCAAAGCAGGTATTCCTAGAATATTATGATGTCTCCACAAAATCTTAAACATGAAATGTCACCACAAACGTACCAATGTGGAAGTATCGCGATGCATTCAGCTACTATCTACCATGGAAACACTCAATATAAATAGATTGCGTCGACTCGGTCACGTCGGCAGAATGCAACAGTTCTATCCGAAAACAAGTACAATTCAGGGCACTGGCTGAAGGCCATCGAACCCGCGGTAGACTAAGGCTGAAGTATAAAGACATATGTAAATCCGCAAAGGAAATCTTCCATAAAGAATCCAAAAAAATGAAAAAACACGGGCGAAATTCGTAATGCCTGGGGAACATCATTGTTCAGAAAGAATATGTTTAAAGATATGGAAGAAGAAAAGAGAAAGACGAAAACAAAAACCTTCCGTTGTTGTGATATGAACGTTGTTGTGATATGATCGTTGGTGTGATATGAGTGTTGTTGTGATATGAACGTTGTTGTGATATGATCGTTGTTGTGATATGATCGCTTGTTGTGATATGATAGTTGTTGTGATATGATCGCTTGTTGTGATATGATCGCTTGAAAATCCCAATTCCTAAAAAAATATTTAACGGATTGTTTCTTCTTATTTCTAAATAACCGACTGTATGACGCAAAAGGTCATATATGTGTCTGTATGTTTATATTGTTTATATGTATATATATATGTGTGTGTGTATGTTTATATGTATATATATATGTGTGTGTGTGTGTATGTTTATATGTATATATAGGCCTATATATATATGAATAAGCTCTGTAACTTTTTTACTTTCTTATGTTGTATATGCTCCTCCATTTCGTAACACAGACACATAACAATTGCCAAACTTATCGAAAATTCCACGAAGATGCTAATGGCGCTAGCAAATTATTGAATTAATGTCCTTGTGTCCTGTTAAACGTGACCAATAATACGTTTGGGTATCTTCTAACGTCTGAACGATTAAGAAAGGTCCAACTTTTATAAACAAAGCCAGTAACGGCTTATTTCTACTGAGTGGTAGATATATTGCAATTGTATTCGCTTTTAATTTGTTGATATCGAATTTTCCGTTGTATTCATATGCTTACTATTATCTAAATTTGCAGTTATCTTTTTTTGTGATATTTGATAGTATAAAATGAAATGTTTCACATATGTCTCAAAATCTGTCGCTTAGGGGTCACGGTCACACGATTGTAAATAAATACCGTAACGGTTATAAGCCTACCTACAATCTTAAAATTATTATTATATCTTCTCAATCGACGTTAAGTGTGTTTCATTTGAAATGTACAGTGCACTAACAGGAATACTGTCATATCCACCTGCGTTTCTATTATAGTTTTGGTAGTTGATTAAATCAAATGAAAAATTTCCCATCTGTGTTTATTTCAGGCCGCTTGCTTACCAGCTCATTTATGATCGCGCCAAGATAATGAACCTTTTATATATAGACATTAATCATATCTATATATACACTAGAAACAATGTCCGGCGTTGCACGGGCGAAAGTTAAATGGAAAACGAAATAGTTCCGACTCATATAATAGTTTGGAATAGTTTTTTTTTTTTAATGTTGCGAAAAAACACTGAAGCAATGCTCAAGCAAGAATAAAATTAATTTTTTTAATAGAATAGATGCGAATATGTTTCTTATAATGTAGCGGAATAAAATACATTTCTCTGTAGAACAAACGCCGATCGTCAGCACATGAGCCCGACGCACTGCTGCCATGACCTATCAGGTCCATTTATTCAAGTTCTCAAAATTGCGTTTTTGTGATGCCTAATCTCGTATTTCTAATTCTTCATATTAAGCGTTCTTAATTGTTGACATATGTGAAATAAAAGTGGTTCATGTTATGTATTCAAGTACCAAAATAAATAATAGACACGCAGTTGAAACAATAGCTAGAAAGTTAATACATCGTAAACTTCGATTGAAACAGAATAAAAGAGCGATTAAGATAAAATAAAATTATTACTCAGTAGACCTAGCAGAAATCGACAAATGTTTACATTCGTTAAATCATTGTGTCATATATCAGAGGTAAAATGGTCACTCAATCATATCAATGATCAGCCGTGCTGGAGGGCAGGAGAACTTTAAAGATTTTCTGCAAGCGCCATAGCGGGCAAATGAGCCAATCTCTAATGAAACCAAATACTGTCCGTATGCGTGCTGTTTTCGAAGAGCCTACAAAATTCCAGTTTTAATGTTGCAGATTTACCAGAAACTTTTCCACCACAATCGTGTATACCGTGGCGTTGTTAGTGTGGACGACAGAAGGTACAGTCACTCATGATGCCACTCCTATCGTCTTAGAATCTGAACGTGATGGCACTCTACAACCAATTATTACTCTGTTTCCTTTTCAGTTATATTTTCTGATTTTGTATCACAATTCCTCCAAGACTATGTTACCTAATACTGTCCTCATCCATACCGCATATGTGACACCACTAGCTAAACATGGAATGTAATACACATGTGATACCATTTACTAGACATAGAATGTACCACACATTTAACATCACTAATTAAACGTAGAATTTAGCATACGGGACATCACTAACTAAACATGGAATGTAACACACACGTGACATAAATAAATAAACAAGGAATATAACATTACACGGCACATCAAATCAAGTCAAAAGGACGCTAACCACCACCCCATAATTGTTTTATTATTAAATCCTGGAGTCTTTGTTACCTCTAATATTTTATGTTAGTGCGTCATTATATATCATAACTGGACTTTGTTGTTGAAAGTGGCGCGTCTCTCCAAAAGACATGTAAACTCATTAACTACCTACCACCACCGCCCCCCATCTTCTATTACGGCAGACCCACTGGGAAATATATTGGTTAACCCGAGAAAGATTCTTCAATATTCATATATGTGACGTGTCTTTTACAGAACGTTATCCTCGCTGCAACTCTGTAATCTTGTCGGCTCTGTGCAAGCTCCCCATCCAGTGTCATGTTCAGAAGATCTTCGATGTCATGTGCCCATCATAATCTTTGTCTGTCTCTTGCTCTCCTTCCCGTAACGTTTCCCTCCACGATTAATCTTTCAATACCGTTTTCTCTCTTTATATGTCTGAAATATGTTCGTTTGCGTTTTGTTGATAGTTGTGACGAGCCAGTTTTCTTTTACGAGTATGTCCAGGTCTTTGTGAACGTCTGTGTTGGTTTGTCTTTCTATCCAACATATTTTTATGACCTTTCTATAACATTTCATTTCAAATGCAGATATTTTCTTTTCCATTGTGAATATCATTGTCCACGTATCGTAACCGTATGTTACCACTGAAAAATATAGCTTCTTAAAATACAGCTTTTTCGATAAGAACTTCTTTAATTATCGTAGTAACAATTATACGTCCGTGTAGAGTCGTATCTACAACTATTATATGTACATACACTAGGACGATTTAGATATTTTCCTCCTGTACAGTCATTAGATTGTCCCGACCTTCGTGGAACCAATGACATAATGTAAAGGGTATCTCTAATGCATACAATGCATTCATTTGATGATGATGATGTTGTTCCTCCTTCGCAAGCGAAGATGAGTATGGCATGAAAAATATTGAATGCGATGGAAAAAAAAAATTCACATTGGTAATTAACTAATTTAGTTTGTGAGTTCGTAGATGCCCGATGAGTCCGATTCGTGCACGGAAAGTTCTATTGCAGTGCATGAGGAGTGTTGAATATTTTGGGTAGAAAAATGTTCGGATTTGTCCTTACGCTTCTTGCGCTTGTGGATTGCCCGCAGTGTTCTTTCTTTTTCAAATTTCGTAATGCCAACAGTGATCTGGGTGTGTCAGGCTGATCGATCAAGTGCTGTAGTCTCCCAGGAGCTACTTTCGATGATAGAGCTTTTTAGATGATTCTTGAAGCACTTTTTCTGCCCTCCACTTGCGCGTTTACCTTCGCACAGCTCCCCATAGAATAATCTAATGCATTCATTTACATTGTTGATGACAGTAAGTTACATAAATTTTTGATATTTAATGAGGATCTGTATTATGTCATTGATGCCACAGCATGCATGGATAAAACTACTGCTCCTATTAATCTCGTATTAGGCAAAGTGGCTCATTGTACAAAGAAATTATTTCTACAGCAGATGTTAGAACTTGTGCATAAGGAAATACATTTTCTTAAAGCATCTTCCTTGTATTTCCTCCTATTAGTAAACACTTCTAACAAAGAATAATCTTTTTATTCAGTTTTTATCAACTTTCACGATCAAGGAATAAAAGTTAACTCTGCAGTTAACGGTAATATGCTGAGTCCAGTAGTGCATTAAACAATGGAAATACACATATCTTAATGACATCATATTGAGCAGGCATATTTTATTTCAAATGCCGTGCACAGCGATTTCATAGACACCGTACATAATCTCTAAGTAAGTGACTTCCTGATATGTAATCCCGCTCGCCTGGAAAATGACCACGCATACACTATCATTGCACATAGGAAACAAGAGCTTTTGAACAACTTATTTATTCAAAGTATTATATAGATTATACTGTCCTGGCCACGTCGGGATCAGAGATAATTAAAGAGTCGCCTTCCTGGTAGGCAATTTTGTAGTTGATGACACTGGAGTGATAGAGCTGAAGTAATGAAGGAACATTGTGGAATCGCTACTGAACTATAGCAGTAGAAGCTAGAGGTACTGATAGCGTACACATGCATAGTTTTCTAGAAGTGGGAATGAACAGTGGGGAGGGGAGAAGGTGTGTCCTTTGTGGGTAGATCCGAAGATTACATAATCAAAATCTGATTGGGACTTTGTGTCACATAATCAACATCTGACTGTGACTTTGTGTCACATAATCAACATCGGACTGTGGCTTTGTGTCACATAATCAACATCTGACTGGAATTTTGTGTCACATAATCAACATCAGACTCGGACTTTGTGTCACATAATCTTCATCGGACTTAGACTTTGTGTCACATAATCTTCATCGGACTGGAACTTTGTGTCACATAATCTTCATCGGACTGGAACTTTGTGTCACATAATCAACTAGTTCAAGTCCAACGTCGGCCTGTCAGTACGACTTGGTAACTTTTATCGAAGATTACGACTACGGGATTCTATAGTTGACGTGCCATGAAGCTTCTATAAGAAGATAACCTCAATATACAGATATGTCATCTACTAATGTTTTCTGTTGCATGGCTTCTTTGTCTAGTGAGCCATTGGTGAGACCCACAGACACAACCGCATGCGCGTATTTCATAAGGAATAAAGTAAAGAAACAATATCAAGATTACTTTTAGTATGTCGGAATGTCAGAAACTAACATCTAAATCAATGGTTCTCAATCTTTTCACAAGGTTGATTGATTCTTGGGTGAGAACATGTAATACTGAGTTTGTGAGCAGCGTGACATATAAGAATGAAATGGAAATTGAAAGTAAATGTGAAAAATGATCATATGACCATCATCATCGCATCGTACACATGCCTCCCTTTTAATTTCTCCCATAATCGTGGATGATAACACTATTTGTATCAGTGTGTAAAACAAAGTATGAATTGTAAAATATAAATGTTAGTGTTCCCAAGCAGATTGTGGCTCGCATGTTGTGAGCACAAGTCATTACGAGAGCCCCATCCTGCTAGACATCATCGGGTTGATCTAAATCTGAGATGGCAATTTGGAAAGCTATTTTTATCACTATCTATTGTCTATCCAAGAAATTACTTTAAATGGATAACAACTTCAAAAAGTACAAAAATTCTCCAATCTAGGAAGCAAATTAACACTCAAACGTGATGTTATGACAGAAATTACAGCTCGCATTGCACTAGCATCAAGTGCCTTTAACAAACTGTCTAATATCTGGAGGTAAAAGTCAATCAGCACACGGACGAATATACATGAATTTAATTCCTGCGATATTCCGGTGCTATCATATGGATGCGAGAGCTGGAAAAGCTCTTTATCTTCAGAAAAGAAATTACTGAGTTTCGAGAACAAATGTCTTCGTAGGATAACTAACACCCATTGGAGTGAATTCGAATCGAATGATAAAATCAGAGAAGAGACACATCAAAATTTCATCACATATGTTATCAGAAAACGCCGTTGGTCCTACATCGGGCATGTCCTACGCGCAGACACCAACAGAATACACCACCAATCTCTTGAATGGATACCTACAGGCAAAAGAGCAAGGGCTAGACCATAAGAAACACTCAGAAGAACAATACTTAGAGAAAGTAAAACAACTAATATTCATACTATTCATGAACTGCACAGAATAGCTTTGAACAGACAGAATTGGAGAGATCTGACCTCTGCCTTTGCGCTAACTTCAGAACAAAAGGAAATGAATTGTCTATCCCCAGATGGTGTTGTAGTAATTTCCATATTTGTCATTGCATGTATGAGTTTATGAAGAAGATGTAGTCTACGTTTCAGAGACAGATCTTTATCATTTCTCTGGAAATCACTCATATTTTTTTAAATATAAAACTGTATATTAAGTTAACAATATAAGGGAGCCTACTCAAACTACATGTTTACATGGTATATCCGCATTTGCATGATTGTCTACCTTTGCCACAGACACTATTAAGTAATTGCCTACATTTTTTACAAAAATGTTAAGATGTGTAATTTTGACTAATTCGTGTTTATTTGGTTGTTTGGTTGCTGATCCAGTGGTCCCTCGTCTCTTGTTATTATATCTTAATGTCATTATGTGATGTATGCATGCGATTTGTTGTTTTGTTCCATGTAGTTAGGAACATGTTCCATTTATCTGGTCTTCGAAGGAGAAGCATGTTTCCGATATAATCCAGAACTGGACAATTAAAAAAGATATTAGTCGTCAGTTGTTCGAGGATGAATACACAGACGGGACCCTGGAGTGTGTAGTGGTTGTATTGTGTTCTGGTGATTCTTAAGATGTCGGGTGCGAAGTCGGAAGATGACACTATTATTTTCTTCCCAATGAGGTTATTGCTTTATTTGAGATTTGGACTGGTCGTATATGTGTATATCATCCGATGGTCCTATTTCCCATCTTTTCATTCTTTGTTCACAAATTTCTTTGAGTGTGTCCAAAATATTGTATTTGCCTGATCTTTAATTCTCTTAGTAGTTCTTTCTTCGTATTAAGTGTTTTTGCACCTCTTTATTTGTTTTCTTCCATCCACCATTTTCTCCCTATTCTCCTATATACCTACATTTGAAAATCATCAATTATGTCTTCTAATTGTTTATTCAGTGACCATGTTTCTGATCCATACATTAATATAGAATAGATGTAGCATTTTATAATTCTCATTTTGTAACTTGTTTGTAATTTATTTAGATATTACTATTTTCTTCATGTCACTGAAAGTACTTTTGGCCATTCCTATTCTCCTTTTAACTTCTGTTTTACATCTGCCGTCATTTGTGACTTGTGACTAAGACATAAGATGTCCAAGATTTCAATATGATTGCAGAAACATAACTTCGAATATAAACATACTCCAATATTATTATATTATTGCAGAAACATAACTTCGAATATAAACATGGGGTTCATATGGTCTCGCATTACTCTCGTGCCGACCCAGGATTAGCAGATAACCAAGATTTTAAAAGTACCTTCTCGTGGTGCATCCTGGAAACAGAAATACGGATGCTCTTGCTGTATTCCTGGCCAACACTTTTAGACTTGTGGATGTGGAGGTTGTAGATGGAATGAAAATTACCTGCACAGAGACAAGCAATATCTCCGAGGCCTCTGCGTCAACACACCCAGTAGCACTGTCGGCACATAGAGACGAAAGACATCTGTCCACAGTGTCTCGTACAGCAGAAAATTCTGAAACATTGGAGGGGTAGCACATGTCAATGTTCGGTATGGGGGAATCCAGCTAACACATGGTAACCATATGAGTACACATTAAACCTGGAAAAGTCAGAAAGCGCTAGAGTGCTGCGATTCGTGTGTAAATCGATATACAAGCAACGGCGCCACAATTTTTCAGTACGAGAACGGCTGGCGGAAGTGTTATTCATGCACAAGAACACACAGAAGCCACTGCCCCACCATGATAGATCTGAATCAAAGTAGGAGTCATGTCTCCGGTATTGAATACGCCAACTTTAACACGTACCCCTGAGTATGAAAGAAAACTGTGAATACAGCTCCCCATTGCACTTAGGACAAGCATTTAACAAATGTCGGAGAGAACATGGTTCAAAATTCGGACCAAAGCAATGTTGAGACTCGGTTCTGGACTCTGGGCAGCGTAGTATTCGACTGTCGGCCGTTGCCCAACACGACTCATGTAGAAATAAATGGGTTCAGTACCCAAGGGTCCACTGCGAAGCTCCTTGTCCTAGATAAGTGTAATCTACCTATTTCTTTGGGTATCGTACGCAACGGCCAAGAATCAAAATACACATATTGCACCTGAAAATGGATTGAAAGGCCATCATAAGCAGGCAAGGGTAATGCATGAGAAATGCACAAGTCATATTCCAGACCCCCGACGAGTTTGACAAAGCAGCACCTCGTCTAGGAGGAGGTGTATCGACCTTGAGTCTAATTCGACTGTTGCCGTTACCCAACACGGCTCATACAGAAGAGATTAGGTCTCTGACCTAGGCACACATAAGGTGGTATGGGAATGGTCTTCTTACACGAGAAACAGCTCTCTGGAATGGGTGAACCAGGCAAACTGATCATCTGATAACTTATATTCCTCTGAGTAGAAGGCTCCTTTAATAGGCATTGCACTAAGCAGAAAGCTGAAGTCTCCTGGGTATGAAAGAAAGCTCAGAAATACCACCCCACTGCACACATGAAGTAAGAGCTATTCGATCGCAATTCCTGGAGCAACAAACAAACAAACAAACACATAAACAAACATATAAACATATTGCAAATTTATAGCAGAAACATAACTTCATATATAAACATATTCCATGCGAATGAATAAAAAAAAACAGAATCTCCATTATCCTTGTCACATCCACATTATGGCTGACGTAAGTGCATTTTCAACTTTTTGTTGTTAACAGTTTGTTTCTTCCCATTCATAGAAAAATTGTTCTTTGTGTAATCATTAAGGAATCATACGTGTATCTTAACCGAAGGATATCTTTGTGAAACAATATGTAAGAATTAAGGAAGTGTGTATGTATCATGATTGAAGGATGTTTTTGTGAAACAATATATAAGAATTAAGGAAGTGTGTATGTATCATGATTGAAGGATGTTTTTGTGAAACAATATCTAAGCATTAAGGAATCATGCATGTATCTTCATCGAAGGATGTTTTTGTGAAACAATATCTAAGCATTAAGGAATCATGCATGTATCTTCATCGAAGGATGTTTTTGTGAAACAATATCTAAGCATTAAGGAATCATGCATGTATCTTCATCGAAGGATGTTTTTGTGAAACAATATCTAAGCATTAAGGAATCATGCATGTATCTTCATCGAAGGATGTTTTTGTGAAACAATATCTAAGCATTAAGGAATCATGCATGTATCTTCATCGAAGGATGTTTTTGTGAAACAATATCTAAGCATTAAGGAATCATGCATGTATCTTCATCGAAGGATGTTTTTGTGAAACAATATCTAAGAATTAAGGAATCGTATCTGCACTTTGATCGAATGGTATCTTTGCGGAACAATATATAAGCATTGAAAAATCGTATATTTATCTTGATCGGAGGATATTTTTGTAGAACAATATGTCTTGTCGAATTACTGGACGTGACAAATAAACAATATTAGACATGTGTGCTCATTAAAAAACACATTAAAAACCTCCTTTTTAGTGTCTCATGTGATCTTTTCCTGGTTGTTCGTTGGCTTTCGACACACATTGTTTACAAAATGACAAATGACGATTACGGGAAACGTAAAATAAGTTCAAATTAGAATAACATTTTCCTATGATCAAACAATTCTTATACTGATTACTCGTCACGTTCCGATGTTGTGTGTCAACTACTAAGATTTTTTTCCCTATGTTCCACTCAATTTCGATTTTTTGTAAATTTCTGACAGGAATTTGTATTGACTTACACGCCGAAAATATACACGCAAAATGAGGTAAACAGGTTACTAAAACACTTACCTAGCCTATTAATAAAAATATATTTTAAAAAGTATATATAAAAAAACATACAATAAAACTAAACAGGACAATTCTCCACGTATTGGCTCAAACTGAACCTTTTTCAAGAGACAAACAACAGAAAACGACAAAATAAAAAACAAAATAGATGTCTATATTTCATCAAGCCCCGTCTCCATAGCGCAGGGATGGCAACGCATCTAGTCAAAGAGAAAAATATACACATTTCGTCGTTTCGATACTAAAAGTATCGATTCTAGTGCACATCCATGAATCAATATCTGATCTCTTACACATTTGTCGTATTATCTCTATAAGAAATGTGCAGTTTGTATATAATACTTGTATTCGAAGCTCTATATTCGTATATACCATTTGTATTCGAAACTCTATATTCGACTATAATATGCGTATTGTAGGTATATATCGGATGACTCATCGGACATCTACGAACTCACAAACCAAATTAGACAATCACCAATTCATCATTATTATTTTTTTTTCCATCGCATTTATTTCTTTTCATACCATGCTCATCTTCGCTTACGAAGGAGGAACATCATCTATATATATATATATATATATATATATATATATATATATATATATATATATATATATATATATATATATATATACATGACGCATGTATTCGAAGGCCTATATTCGTCGATAATACTTGTATTCGATGCTCTATATTCGTATATACCACTTGTATTCCAAACTGTTTATTCGTCTATAATATGCGTATTGGAAAGTATATATATTTGTCTATGACGCTTGTATTCGAAGCTCTATATTCGTTTATAATACTATTATTTGAAGGTGTGTATTCTCCTCTCCCTGTCTGCGGTGAGTGTCTAACTCCTGTATCCATACATAATAATCGGAATAAAGGTTTCTGGTCAAGCACTGGGTAGTCAGTCGGCTAAGCACAAACGAGTTTAAGCTGCATATAATGACGTCGAATAGCAACTCAATCGACATCAAAGGGAGGAAATGTCAACATATAAACTAGTATTGCAAGACATACAAAATGTCGACATATAAACTAGTATTGCAAGACATACAAAATGTCGACATATAAACTAGTATTGCAAGACATACAAAATGTCGACATATAAACTAGTATTGCAAGACATACAAAATGTCGACATATAAACTAGTATTGCAAGACATACAAAATGTCGACATATAAACTAGTATTGCAAGACATACAAAATGTCGACATATAAACTAGTATTGCCAGACATACAAAATGTCGACATATAAACTAGTATTGCCAGACATACAAAATGTCGACTTTTTCGGCCAAATAATCAATGTCAATCCAAGGAGTACAGATACATTCGTGATCACCATCGTGGACCGTGATATCTGTGCAGGCGATCATTGACATCTGGAATATTCTACTTGTAGCACCAGGATCTACTTTTCCCTGTCCACTATCCCAGGATGACAAATTATCCTATGTCTCCTCTCTCTGTCGTCCTGTCTCTTTTTCCTTCAAATGTTTTAGTTACCACACTGTTTTCCTATACCTTCATGTGTCATGATGTATCCAAATCGTCGAACCATAGAAACATATTCATTTAGATTATATCATAACAAATATAAAACTATCTCTTCTACTGTAATTGATTTATCAAATCCATAGCTCAGATATATGTCCTGTGCTTTAGTTGGAAATTCTTATTTCAAAATCAAGAAATAATACAAAAATTATTAGAATACCCTTCATCCCAAAATTGTCATATACTTTGCAACCTCACCAAAATTCAACAATTACGACATTAAACAACAATTAATTTGTATTTTAATGATGGCAGATGTGAAACAGAAGTTAAAAGGTGAATAGGAATGGCCAAAAGTACCTTCAATGACATGAGGAAATTATTAATATCTAAACAAATTACAAACAAGTTAAAAATGAGAATTATAAAATGCTACATCTATTCCATACTGATGTATGGCTCAGAAACATGGACACTAAATAAACAATTAGAAGACAAAATTGATGCCTTTGAGATGTGGGTATATAGAAGAATAGGGAGAACATCATGGAAAGAGAAGAAAACAAATAAAGAGGTGCTAAAGACACTTAATATGAAGAAAGAATTACTAAGAGAAATAAAGATCAGGCAAATAAAATACTTTGGACACATTAAAAGACATGACACCTTATTGAAGACCTTACTTGAGGGTAAAGTCAAAGGGAAGCGAGCAAGAGGTAGTCAGAGATACAAGTGGGAGAGTAACATTACACGATGGACAGGTTACAGTCTAGCAGAGTGCACCACCAAGACAAGAGACAGGAGATGTTGGAGATACGTTGCAGCCAACCTTCGTTGCGGAGACGGCACTTAATGATGATGAATTTCTATCATCTTCTAACAGCACCCACATACGATTCAAAATATCACTTCATGACTAAACTATATATACATATTACATATATATATATATATATATATATATATATATATATATATATATATATATATATATATATATATACATACGCACGAGTGTGTACATCAAAAGCTAATAATAGACTTATAAAAATAGATTTATTCACTTGCTATTTCGGTGAGTGTTTCCAAAGATATGGCAGCCCGTCTTAGGGCAACCAAAACTCAATATTTCTATAATAAAATCAGAAATCACAAATATATCAAACCGACAGAAAATTAGTTTGTGTGATGCATTCTGAAAATAGAAAGAACATTTAGAGGTGCTACTGGTGCAAGATACTCCAAGTAGACACAGATTCCATAAAATAGGGCGTAGAAATAATATGAAATGCAAACGTGAAGAAAGAAAAGATTTATAAATAAGCTAATTTATAAGTTTAGCATTGATCCTTGGAAACGTTATTTTGTGACACTAATGGAATCAATGAAATACGAAATCTGCTATGAGGATGTGTAAATAGAAAATAGAAAATTGTGCAGAGATTGAAAATACAGTGGACAAACTGTTGGCTCGCGTCTGAGATTGAAAAAAGACGGATGTTTTGAATACATTATTAATCATGAGACAATTTAGGTACAGGAAATATTGTGGGAACAGGAACATTTGAGGAACAGAATGATAGACAGAACGACAGGAGAAGAGAGAGAGAGAGAGAGAGAGAGAGAGAGAGATAGAGATTGGATAATCTGATCACGTGTATAACAAGGAGCGAGCATGTGTGACTAACGGAGATTGTGAGTGTCTCTACTTTCCATACCTCATAATGTAGTGTCTACTTTCCATACCTCATAATGTAGTGTCTACTTTACATACCTCATAATGTAGTCTATACTTTCCATACCTCATAATGTAGTGTCTACTTTCCATACCTCATAATGTAGTGTCTACTTTCCATACCTCATAATGTAGTCTATACTTTCCATACCTCATAATGTAGTGTCTACTTTCCATACCTCATAATGTAGTGTCTACTTTCCATACCTCATAATGTAGTGTCTACTTTCCATACCTCATAATGTACTCTATACTTTCCATACCTCATAATGTAGTCTATACTTTCCATACTTCATAATGTAGTGTCTACTTTCCATACCTCATAATGTAGTCTCTACTTTCCATACCTCATAATGTAGTCTATACTTTCCATACTTCATAATGTAGTGTCTACTTTCCATACCTCATAATGTAGTCTCTACTTTCCATACCTCATGATGTAGTCTCTACTTTCCATACCTCACAATGTAGTCTCTACTTTCCATACCTCACAATGTAGTCTCTACTTTCCATACCTCATAATGTAGTCTGAAAATAAAACAAGGAATAACAATATTGTTGCCTGTCAAGCATGTCGCAGAAGACGACTGGCGAAGTATTTGGGGAATGGTTGACTGTCCCCACCCATAGAGACTCACTCAAAGTGGCTCATAAACATCGCCACGTCATATGAACCAGAAATGTGTTGACTCGTTGATAGACAGGGCAAACTGGTGTCAGTTGAAAGGACATGGCTCAAGTACTGTCTGCTAATTTTGAATTTTTCTATAATTTCTCGACGCTTCCGAATTATATGATTCATCTATTAGCCTCATGTCATACATCTATCAGCCTCATGTTAGACATCTATCAGCCTCATGTTTGACATCTATCAGCCTCATGTCATACATCTATCAGCCTCATGTTAGACATCTATCAGCCTCATGTCATACATCTATCAGTCTCATGTTGGACATCTATCAGCCTCATGTCATACATCTATCAGCCTCATGTCATACATCTATCAGTCTCATGTTAGACATCTATCAGCCTCATGTTGGACATCTATCAGCCTCATGTTAGACATCTATCAGCCTCATGTCATACATCTATCAGCCTCATGTTAGACATCTATCAGCCTCATGTCATACATCTATCAGTCTCATGTTGGACATCTATCAGCCTCATGTTAGATATCTATAAGCCTCATGTTAGATATCTATAAGCCTCATGTTGAACATCTATCAGCCTCATGTTAGACATCTATCAGCCTCATGTCATACATATATCAGTCTCATGTTAGACATCTATCAGCCTCATGTCATACATCTATCAGTCTCATGTTGGACATCTATCAGCCTCATGTTAGACATCTATCAGCCTCATGTTAAATATTTATCCTTCTCATGATAAACCTTTAAGGTTCCTGTTTGAAAACCATGTCTCCTTGCGTATTTTATGATTATTCTGAATATTATATCAATAATTAATTTAAATATCTATTTTTTAGGGATAGGGTTAGTTATTCTTTAAATAACTAAACATATGTAAATGTATATTTAAATTAATAAATCATGAACTTTAACAGATAAACATTGCCAAGGGAAATAATCAAATAGCGGAGTTATCCACTTAGCTGGACTAGTGTATCAGTAAATGTTTAGAAAAACAAATTAAGGTGGGGGGCAGATAACCCCGGGGGGGGGGAGAGGAGGAGGAAGGGCAGACCAAGAAGACGATGGACTGACACCATTAAGGACAACATGAATACGTCGTTGGAAACTGCATGGCCAAGGCAGAGGAGGGTTCAGTGAGTTCATTGGAAATACAACGTTCTGGAGAGAATACGTTACATGAAATGAACCACCGGAGGACTACACTTATGTGCCGTCTCCATAGTAAGATGTTGGTCTTCAGGGGGTATATGATTATCAACAATAGATCATGTTTCTGCAGCTGATATATTCAGCTTGGAATTATTTCGGTCCTTGGCCATGTCTGTTTAATGCCATCACGTTGATTCTATTCTATGAACCATCTTTCTAATGAAGACAAGAGGAAATAGTCCACAGTAAAGAGACCTTCGGTTAATCACTTAATGCACTTAATTACAAGGAGCGACAGGACACATAGACATAACGGTTATAAAGCCAGAGGTAGACCATGTAAAAGATGGATCACACAAAAAATCAAACAAGCCACAGGAACAAGCTTACAAACAGCGCACAAGAAGGCCATCTCCAGAGAACTCTTCCACCCCTGACGCTGCAAGGCAAACAAGGGACACAGCGTATAGATAGATAGATAGATAGACTTAATTACAATGCTACAGTTTTAATTGTGTGTGGCATTGTTGTTAATATGAATTAAACTGCAATTTAAAAACTAGTAACAGAGTTCGCGGAAGCATTACAGGAAACTAATAAATATGAGAATAATCTGCAAAAGTATTTTTTAAAAACCATTAACATTTGATTACAAAGAAAATAGAAAATGTGTGATTATGAAGTTGAGAAATGAGACAGAAATGATAGTACTTACGTAGAACACAGGTTTTTGATGTTTCACTTGAACACAACAGACGGACTAAGGGGTTATGAGGTTGTAAACACGAAAACATACAAATTACAATACACAAGACATTTTCACCGTTTCGAACCGTGAAGCCTTTATCAATAATATATAAAACAAACAGTGAAAAACAATGAAAACAATAACAACAATGTTACTGCTACAGAGACACTAGATACACTTTTGACATGTAAACAATAGGAAGTTCAAGGTGACAATGATGTAGGTGGAAACATGTAGTCATGGAAATGGGTTTTGTTGAAAATTGGACAGGATATGACAAGAGATATAACAAATTATTATCCAATACAACATGGATAGCAATACAATAAGTACCACATCAACACAAATTTAAACAAATGAATGCTCGGAGTTAAGTGGAAAAGGTTTGAGGATATCAAACTCAAAAATAAATCGATTTTCAAGAGCGTACCTAGATCTGTCATCCGTGGTTCAGAATCTGAGACCAGTGACCTGGATATCGAGGACTCCATGATAAACACCACCATTGAAATGAATGGCGACAGGGGTAGGTTCTCTGTGTTTTATAGCATGAAAATGCTTACATAAGCAGTCACTCATTCGTAAGCCCGTTTCACCTATATACTTCTTGTCACAAAGTTTACATATGATCACGTAAATGACATTGCAGGATTAACAAGTAAAGGCCTCATCGATAGTGAAATGAAACATAGCGGATCTGAACTACATAGAGGCATGTGTAGCAACGACCGCGTGTACAACTAAAAGTGCCTAAGTGAGCAGAAACATAAGACCTAAGGTGACTGTGGACCAAGATGTCATTAAGGTTTTTGTCACGCTATAGGCAACCAAAGGAAAAGTCATGGAAAGCGGCACGAGTTTCAGAATCAGGCCGGAGAAGGGAAAAGTGCTTTAACAAGATTCGACGGACAGTAGAGTTATGGAGATGAAAAGTAAGAACACGTTTAACTCTTTCAGAGGAGGATGAAGTACCGTGAGTATTAGTCAAGGTATCAAGTCAAAATAACGTACGGACAGAAACCATGCTGATGAATGGACACTGTTCGGGAACACACGTTTACGAAAGAAATCAATCATCTCAGAGGAATTATCAAGAAAATCGACATCATCATTACATAAACGACGAAGGCGATGAAGCTGGGAGGATGGTAGAGGGTTGTGACAGGCAGGAGGATGAGAAGAAATGTAGAGTAGGAAACTATGTGCATCAGTAGGTTTGTAGTAAACAGATGTGCTGAGGTAAGGGGGATGTGCATCAGTAGGTTTGTAGTAAACAGATGTGCTGAGGTAAGGAGGATGTGCATCAGTAGGTTTGTAGTAAACAGATGTGCTGAGGTAAGGAGGATGTGCATCAGTAGGTTTGTAGTAAACAGATGTGCTGAGGTAAGGGGGATGTGCATCAGTAGGTTTGTAGTAAACAGATGTGCTGAGGTAAGGGGGATGTGCATCAGTAGGTTTGTAGTAAACAGATGTGCTGAGGTAAGGAGGATGTGCATCAATAGGTGTGTAGTAAGCAGATGTGCTGAGGTAAGGGGGATGTGCATCAGTAGGTTTGTAGTAAACAGATGTGCTGAGGTAAGGGGGATGTGCATCAGTAGGTTTGTAGTAAACAGATGTGCTGAGGTAAGGGGGATGTGCATCAGTAGGTTTGTAGTAAATAGATGTGCTGAGGTAAGGGGGATGTGCATCAGTAGGTTTGTAGTAAACAGATGTGCTGAGGTAAGGAGGATGTGCATCAGTAGGTTTGTAGTAAGCAGATGTGCTGAGGTAAGGGGAAGGAAAAGTGACAATAATGTCAAGAAAGTTGACAGAAGTAGTAGAGATGTTAGATGTGGATTGAATAGCAGGGTTAAAATTGTTGATAAAGTTGATGAAGCGAGACAATTCTGTCTTAGGCATGTCAGTAATACCTCTACCATACATATACATAGTGTATAAAGTATATAAAGAACAACATCAAGTAAGAACAGACGATAGTGCGGACAGAAGACAACTGAACAGAAGAAAATATAGTTAAAGCATGCTTAGTATCTTATAAAAATGAAGGCAGTTGTTCTACTAAGGGTTGGAAAATACTATCAAGGAAATCGGATATACGCTCAGTGGGACAAGAACAAGCGCAGAGACAATGGGTCTTCCAGGATTAGATTCTTTATGAATTTTGTGTATCGTATAAAAAAATTGGTCTCCCTAAACTGCTTTCCTCGATACAAGAGCCTCAGCACTAATGGTGAGGTTGTTACTGCGGATAAGAGTTTTAAAGGCATTATATTATTATAGCCAGAGTAGAGTCAGAGGTACGTGCTGTGTAAAATGAGGGGTTAGATTGTTGTTTACGGCCCTCCTGTAGTAAAGATCCTTACGCCACACTTACAAGTTTCATTACAAGATATTCTTACCAGTTGTTAAGGGTGGTGCCATAGGTGTGTGGTGTAACGATTTTTGTGGTTCTTATTGTATTGCTATCCATGTTGTATTGGGTATAATCTGTTATATCTGTTAGCATATCACGTCCAATTTTCAACAAAACCCGTTTCCATGACTACATATTTCCACATACATCATTGTCACCTTGAGCTTCGTATTGTTTACATGTTAATAGTGTATCTAGTGTCTCTGTGGTGGTAACATTATAGTTTTCATTGCTTTTTCGTTGTTTATTTAATATATTCTTTGGAAAGACCTAACGATTCGAAACGTTGAAAATGTCTTGTGTATTATAATGTGTATGTTTTCGTGTTTACATCTCATAACCCCTTAGTCTTAGTGATAGTCCGTCTGTTGTGTTCTAGTGAAACATCAAAAACCTGTGTTCTCCGTAAGTACTACTTAGTCAATTTACTGCAGTATGTTGATTGTCAGAAATAATAGCAGCTATCTAATTCCGGAGGTCGTGATGACGTGATTGCCAGAACTTTGACCGTAACTAATTTTTGATGGCTGTAAAGCTATGACATAACCAAATTGTACTGACGTTCGCGGTTGAAAGAGACGTACCTCACCACATGTGGTATGTACATTTTACTTAACCAGTCAAACAAATGATAACGAAATTTATTTCGAATTTTTTACAAGTTTACCTGAATCTCCATATTACTTGTTTTTGATGGTCGTAGTTCGGATATAAGATAAACTGGACTCACATCGCGGTTCAAAGTGCGTATCTCACTACAAGAGGCGCAAATAAAAGTATCAATGACTAGTGGTATCTCAGTATAACGTAGATAAAAGTATCAATGACTAGTGGTATCTCAGTATAACGTAGATAAAAGTATCAAATGACTAGTGATATCTCAGTATAACAAATAAAATTATCAATGACTAGTGGTATCTCAGTATAACGTAGATAAAATTATCAATGACTAGTGGTATCTCAGTTTAACAAAGATAAATTATCAATGACTAGTGGTATCTCAGTATAACAAAGATAAATTATCAATGACTAGTGGTATCTCAGTATATGTTATGTTCCTCCAGGGCCATAGGCGGCGCATAGGGCAGAAACCATAGCTTTCCATTTCTGTCTTTGTGTTGCCAGGTCTTTCAATTGTTGCGTGTTGTTTAGGTTCATTGACATGCCTTCTCTATTAATGGTTCTTCGTAGAGTTTCTCTAGGTCTCCCTCTTCTTCTTACTCCAGGTGGCACCCAATATAGTGATTGCTGGGGAATTCTTAGGCTGTTCATTCTGAGAACATGGCCGATGTAAGTCCAACGCCTTTGTCTAATGAAGGAAGATATATAGGTTTGTTTGCTTTCCTCTCTTATAGTAGTGTTAGATTTAAAGTCACTCCACTTAACGTTCAGAATGGTACGTAGGCATTTGTTTTCAAAGGAGTCGAGTCTTTTATCTGTGGCTTTTGTGGCTTTCCAACTTTCGCACCCATATGATAGAATAGGGATGATGTTGGATCTCAGTATAACATAAATAAAATGATCAATGACTAATGGTATCTCAGTGTAACAACGATAAATTATCAATGACTAGTGGTATCTCAGTATAACAAAGATAAATTATCACTGACTAGTGGTATCTCAGTATAACATAGATAAAATGATGGAAGACGTCTCTGACACTATAAATTATGCCCACAAAAAATCCTGTGTACATCAACCAATGCTGCAGGAAGTTAACATATTGTCATGCAATATTTCTCTAACGGAGAAAAACGTGTGTTGTGTGAGTATGCTGAAAAGAAGATTCATAATGAAATATTACAGTAAAGTTTTCACGTAATCACAGCGAGGTTAAGTAATGAAATTATTTTATTTCTAAGAAATATAGCAAATTATAAATTATATTTGTAAATAATAGCATATAATGGGTGTGATTAGGGGAAAAAACAATGTTTATTTCGAAGTTGCGGCAAAAACGGCGAAATTTCTCAGAGAACAACAAATCAGACTCCAGCAATGGATATTATTTTCATTATTATTGTTTGTTCGATTTTGTTTCTTGAAACAGGCCCCTTTTTGGCCGTAACGTTGAAAACGACTTTTTTCAGTCTTATTATTTATTTTCATTTACATTTATTATTTGTATCCTTCGCTACTGTCTTGTTCATATTGTGTATTTGTTTTGGAGATATCTGGGAATTATCGCTGGATGCTACGGATTTACGTGCTATAAGCGGTACTATGGGCACGCTTCATTGATAGATACAGTCGTCTTATTGGGTACCTTGAATTGAATGGCATTTAGGAATGGCTAAAAGTAAATTCTGTGACATAAAGAAAATATTAACGTCTAAACAAATTGCAAACAAATTAAATATGATAATTATAAAATGCTACATCTATTCAAAATTAACCTATGGCGCGGAAACATGGACAATTAACAAATAATTAAAAGAGAGAATTTATTACTTTGAGATGTGGATATAAAAAATAGGGAAAACATCATGGAAAGAGTTGAAAACAAACCAAACAAAGAGGTTTTAACAACATTATATATATATATATAAAGAATTATTAAAAGAAATAAAGATCAAGAAAATACAAATATTTTGGACACATTAAACCACACGACACCTTGGTGAGGACCTTACTTGAGGGTACAGTGGAAGGGAAACGAGCAAGAGGTAAGCAGAGATACAAGTGGGAGAGTAACATCACGAGACGCACAGGTTACGGTCTAGCAGAGTGCACCAGAGACAAGCTGCAATATTACGGATAGCAAACTTCACTGTACCGGAAGGCAATTTTAGACACTGTCCCGAAAAGCAAGCTTGGACACTGTGCCGAAGGGCAGCTTACACACCGTCTCAGAGGGCATTGTTTAGCCACTGTCCCAAAGAACACATTTAGGCACTGTCCCAAATGGCAGCTTAGGCACTGTCCCGAAGGGCAGCTTAGACACTGTCACAAAGAACACATGTAGGCACTGTCCAGAAAGGAAAGTTTGGACACTGCCGACGGGCAGTTTAGATACTGTTCCGAAGAGCAAGGTTTAGGTACAGTCCCGAAGAACAAGTTCAGACAATGCTCCGAAGGACAAGGTTTAGACACGGTCGCTAAGGGCAAGCTTATCCACTACTCACGTTCAAACACACTGGAAGGATCATCCACTACTCCAGTTCATACACACTGGAAGGATTATCCACTCCAGTTCATACACTCTGGAAGGATCATCCCCTATTCTAGCTCATACACTCTGGAAGGATCATCCACTACTCCAGCTCATACACTCTGGAAGGATCATCCACTACTCCAGCTCATTCACTCTGGAAGGATCATCCCCTACTCCAGCTCATTCACTCTGGAAGGATCATCCACAACTCCAGCTCATACACTCTGGAAAGATCATCCACTACTTCAGCTCATACACTCTGGAAGGACCATCCACTACTCCAGCGCATACACTCAGGAAGGATCACCGACTACTCCAGCTCATACACTCTGGTAGGATCATCCACTACTCCAGCGCATACACTCAGGAAGGATCACCGACTACTCCAGCTCATACACTCTGGTAGGATCATCCACTACTCCAGCGCATACACTCAGGAAGGATCACCGACCACTTCAGCTCATACACTCTGGTAGGATCATCCACTACTCCAGCTCATACACTCTGGAAGGATCACCGACCACTTCAGCTCATACACTCTGGTAGGATCATCCACTACTCCAACTCATACACTCTGGAAGGATCACCGACCACTTCAGCTCATACACTCTGGTAGGATCATCCACTACTCCAGCTCATACACTCTGGAAGGATCATCCACTACTCCAGTTAATACACTCTGGAAGGATCATCCACTACTCCAGCTCATACACTCTGGAAGGATCATCCACTACTCCAGCTCATACACTCTGGAAGGATCATCCACTACTCCAGCTCATACACTCTGGAAGGATCATCCACTACTCCAGCTCATACACTCTGGAAGGATCATCCACTACTCCAGCTCATACACTCTGGAAGGATCATCCACTACTCCAGCTCATACACTCTGGAAGGATCACCCACTACTCCATCACATACACTCTGGAAGGATCACCCACTACTCCATCACATACACTCTGGAAGGACCCGAAGATTACATACTCAATATTTGACAGTAAATCTAACTATGATTACTCAGTGTGAGCAGTAAAAAAACTGACCAATATTTAAAAAAAAACTTCATTGGTCAAAGTCAACGAATACCAACTAAGCTCAAATAGAGATATGAAAGATACCGACAACTTTTCCATCTTCCATACTGTCTAATGAGTCTTATGTTCTGGAATTTCCTTTCGTACTGAATATGTGTGGGAGGATAGTAAGAGTGCAATAAAAACGTCCTAACCCATTAGACATCATATATGCTACATTTCTATTCTTTTTACACTTATTATTTCTCACTACTTTCTTATTATTTCATTCTTTTCCTATTTTATTTTTATTTTCTATGTTCTTTAATTCAGATCAGTGGTTTTTTTTTAACAGAAGTACTGCTCGTTAGCTTCAAGCTAGTGTGTTTCCAAGTGTAGGACGTAGTCGACATATATTGTATATTTTATCATATACTCAATAACGTCATCTTGGTTTGAAACGTTGAGTTTGTTATGCTTTGTAAAACTTCTTTACTGCATTTTGTGAGAAGAACGGTAGCGTAGTTTATAGTGCATTGCTTGTTATCACCGGGTTACAGCGCGACAGGTTCGAAACCACATCTGGACAATAATAAAATTCCGAGTTGCGAGTTCTTGCTTGACATGACCACCCATCCAATCGACCCAGCTGTAATTAAGAACCTGAGGCATGAGTTAGGGGAGGTAAAGACAGCAAAGAAGCGAACTGGCCACCCCACCTAATAGTTGCTGCGGTTTAGTACATGAAGAGTTATCTTCATCCCAACGGCAGGTTGCTGCCATACCTTTACCTTTTAAACGTTGGAATATAACTATGTCTCTTACTTGGCTATAAGTAATCACTGTAGCTTATACAATTACCATTAAATGAATGAAAATAACGCATCTAAATCTTAATGTGCACTCAACCGTAAACGTTGGTCCAATTTGGTTATATCTGTGATGTCACCATTAAAAATAATAAAGTGGTTGTGATTCAGGTAGGAATTCAGAAGCATAATAATATTTTTACATGTAAAGATATGTCCCATGGCAGCAACCTGCCACCGGGGTAGAATGTATGTCCCATGGCAGCAACCTGCCACCGGGGTAGAATGTATGTCCCATGGCAGCAACCTGCCAACGGGGTAGAATGTAACTCTTCATGTACTAAGCCGCAGCACCAATTAGGTAAGGTGGTCATTTCCCTTCCTTGCTGTATTTACCTTCCCTAACTCATTCGTCAGGTCCTCAGTTTCAATTGAGTAAACTGGAGGAGTGATCGTGTCAAGCGAGAACTCATAACCCGGATGTTTCTGGTGTCCAGACGAATTTGCGAACCTTGCACGCTGTAACCCGGTGATAGTAAGCAAGCTCACTATCAACTAGTCTACCGTATTCTTCAAATTTAGAGAGGAAAAATTTAATATACTTTGGCGATCGAACGTACTTAAATTGCAGGAACACGATAGAAAAGCAAAGAATAACAACACATGACCTTCTTGTCCACAGAGGCGACTAAAGAAGTTTGGGGAGTGATGACTGTGGTATTTCATCATATGGAAGGTCAAAATCATCCAAAATTCATGCTGAATTCGATTGTGTCGTGCAGAAATGTGTAGTCAAGCAGTAAACCATATCATAACGCTTAACCAGCAGGCGTTTTACAACCAACAAAAAAGAAGGAGACGATTGATCAATCGATGAACCGTCATTATTGTTTCACTGCTCTATCTCTACACCTTACAACATCTTACAACACCATACGACACCTTACAAGACCTTATGACATCTTACAACACCATACGACACCTTACAACACGTCACAGCACCATAAAACACCTTACAAGACCTTATGACATCTTACAACACCATACGACACCTTACAACATCTTACAACACCATACGACACCTTACAACATCTTACAACACCATATGACACCTTACAAGACCTTATGACATCTTACACCTTACAGCACCTTACAATATCTTACAACACCATACGACACCTTACAAGACCTTATGACATTTTACAACACCTTACGACACCTTACAAGACCTTATGACATCTTACACCTTACAGCTCCTTACAATATCTTACAACACCATACGACACCTTACGATATCTTGCAACACCATACGACACCTTACAACACGTCACAGCACCATAAAACACCTTACAACACTTTACGACACCATACAATATCTTACAACACCTTACAACATCTTTCGACACAGACTGACTCCCACATTAAGTAAACAAGAGACTCAATCAAGTGCCATGACTAGTGGCTTAGGCGATCACACTTCTCTACAACTCTCTGTATCTTGTGTTGTTAATAAGTTAAGTGTTTTACTTCTTTGTGTGCAACAGTTACAAACTATCCAGAAATATCTCTTCTTTGTCTTCCTCTGTCTCATCTCGCCTTGATCTTTCCGGTGGTTACTAAATGTTCAAGTTTTACTTTTCTAATCACATGCCCTAAAATCTGGATTTTCTATTTCTAATTTTCGCTATTAGGCAAAGGCACCAACAATGCGATTTATATATTGAGAACACTAATAGAGAGGTCTATAGAGGTAAAAACAGATCTGTACCTCTGTTTTATAGACTACACTAAAGCTTTTGACAAAGTTAAACATAGCAAAATTATACACATGCTAGAGAATCTGAACATTGACAGCAAGGATTTAAGAATAATCAAGAACATGTACTGGCAACAAACAGCAGCAATAAGAGTAGGAAAGCAATTTGGCCCTTTTCAACAAATAAAACAAGGAGTCAGACAGGGATGCGTGCTTTCACCAGACCTGTTCTCTCTATACAGTGAAAACATATTGCGTGCAATAGTAGATATCCCAGGAATATCAGTGGGAGGACATAACATAAATAATTTGAGATATGCGGATGACACTGTTCTGATTGCAAAAAGTGAGGAAGACCTTCAAAAATTAATTAAAGTAGTAGTCACAGAAAGCAAAGAGAAAGGTCTCTTCCTAAATATCAAGAAAACAGAAGTAATGGTTATTTAAAAGAAAGAAAATAACACACCTTGCAAGATCATAGTGAATGATATAGTATTAAAACAGGTCCACCAATTCAAATATCTAGGTACAATTATAACAGCAGATGGAAGAAGTTCAACAGAAATAAGATGCAGAATAGGACAGGCAAAAACAACATTCAGAAAAATGAAAAATATACTGTGTAATATGACCTTGTCATTAGAGGTGAGAAAGAGAGTTCTGCAGTGCTATATAACCCCTATACTAACATATGAGTGCGAGTCTTGGACAATAAACAAACTGGAAAGTGGGAGATTGGAGGCAACAGAGATGTGGTTCTACAGAAGAATGCTGAGAATACCATGGACTGCCAGAAAAACTAATGTAGAGGTATTAAAAGAGTTAAATGCGAAACGGACCTTAATCAACAATATAAGAAAAAGGCAATCTTCTTTTTTTGGCCACTTCATGAGACAGGCAGGTTTAGAGAACATAATCACAACAGGCAAGATTGAAGGCACCAGAGACAGAGGGCGACAACGTGAGAAAATATTAGACAGTTTGACAACCTGGCACGGCAAAGAAACAACAACGACTTTGATACATATTACTGTGGACAGAGAGCTGTGGAGAGCCATGACCGCCTACGCCACCCGGCATGGCACCTGATGATGATGAATTTTCGCTATAATTTGTCGTTTAACGCCAGCATCTCTGAATAACGTCTACATTAGTATTTTTCGCTGTCCATTGAATTTTCATCATTCTTCTTTAAATCCACATCTGAGTAGCCTCCAGTTTATCTTGGGCACTTTTGTTTACTGTCTATGCTTTACTTCCATAAAGAAGCATTGGTTCAATATAACATCCTAGCCTCGAACTCGCGTATGCATTGATATACGCCACCGCTTAGAATCGTTCTTATTGTTTATTTAATATTGATTTAGCCCTTGCTTTTTATCTCACTATAAATAAGAAACTTGCCGACTGAGTCCCACATTAAGTAAACAAAACATTAATTAACTTAAAAACATCGAATTGCCCTGCTAACTGGTCAATTACTGAACTGTCCCATTGAATCTACCATCTCAGTCGCCATTTTATAATACATTTCACAAATTTGTTAACTTTTAAATGTCACTCTCCATAAATTTGTTTTCGGAAAAACAAATAAACATTACTATTTTCATCGATGACCAGCAACCAAAAACAGATGAAAGAATTCATTTGTCTTGAAAACATCATATTACCAAATGGAGAAAAAAAAACACCACAGAAATCCAGCATAGATTCAGCATACCAGATCTTAGGACAAATGTAATATACAAAATAATAATTATGGTATTGACGTCAAACGTGGACACTAACAACAACAAAAAAACCTGATAAATTATATAAAACAGTTTTCTTTAAACTTTCTACAAATGAAGAAATGACTTGTCTATGTAGAATTCTCGGAGTAACAATAAGAGACAGAATCAGAAATGAAAACATTAGACGACTAACAAACACAATGCCAATGCTAGATTTTCTCAGATGACATCACATTACATGATTTTCACATGCTTGCAGACTACCATCAGACAGTGCCCCTCAAATAAGCATTGTAATACTTGCACGATGGTTACACAGCCAAAAGCAGACCAAACAAACGATGGATTGCAGAAATAGGACCACACATCTGCTGTCTCAATATAATTCTTCACTGTTCTGCTGAGTGTCCAAGATCCATTTCCATACATCAGATTCGCTTCTATATAACTTCTAAAAACTCTCTTTCTTACCTCGATTGCCAAAGATATATTACATTGGACAGACTTCATCTTGTGAAATGTTGCCTTTGCGTGTGCAATTCTACATTTGACTTCTTTAATGCATCTTCCATCTGATGTTATTAATGTATCGAAATATTTGAATATATTGACTTGCTTCAGACTAATCCCATCAACTTTGATGTTGCCTTGCTGCAATACATAAAGGGGTATAAAGCGGGGAAAAACAGCCAAAATGAAAATGTATTAAAAGTTGGAATATTTACCATATTTATGGCATATTTCACCAGAAATGTTACTATAATTAATGTTCCAATATTTGACCACCATCTATTTTTCCATGCTTAATTTATTTTTATCTATTTTCATTTCAGACAATGCCTGACCACGTGGTATCTTTGCACCAATCAGCCACTTTAATTGTGGTAACACTGTTAATATTTGGTATTAGACCTATCTTCAGTTTATGCGAGTCAAGATGTGAACAATCCATCCCTTCCTTGTACAGGCTTCGGGCCTACTGGTCAAGATCTTTCAAACGAGTAGGAGAACAGCGTAAGTATTATAATCTCTAGTTTATTTGTTTCTCATGTTATATTATATGGCAGCAACCACTCATCGTATCCTTAAGGATACCTCCGCAGTTAAGGGGTTATTTTTTAAAAATGATATGTAAATGTACCTCTTTTAGTGAGGTACGGTCCTTCAATCCCAGGACGCTTTTAAAATATCGTTCATCAGCATCAAGTGTGGTCCCCATAACGAAGGTTGGCTCACTTTTGGTGAAAATCTATTTGTTTCTCCTTGTTCTTCAAAATGTACTTGTTTCATCCTGTTGGTGAAAATCTATTTGTTTCTTCCTGTTAGTAAAAATGTATTTGTTTCTTCCTGTTAGTAAAAATGTATTTGTTTCTCCCTGTTGGGGAAAATGTGTTTGTTTCTCCGTGTTTGTGAAAATGTATTTGTTTCTCGTGTTTGTGAAAATGTATTTGTTACTTCTTGTTGGTGAAAATGTATTTGTTTCTCCCTTTTAAGAAACAAAATGTATTTGTTTCTCGTGTTTGTGAAAATGTATTTGTTTCTTCCTGTTAGTAAAAATATATTTGTTTCTCCCTGTTGATGAAAATGTATTTGTTTCTCCCTATTAGTGAAAATGTAATTTGTTTCTCCCTATTAGTGAAAATGTATTTGTTTCTTCCTGTTGATAAAAATGTATTTGTTTCTCGGTGTTTGTGAAAATGTATTTGTTTCTTCCTGTAATAGGGGTTGCTGAGGAAAGCCTGTGCATTCGCCATAAGGGCTATAGGATGTCAAGAGCTTCCTGCTCACAGCTAAAGGAAATGAATCATCATATAATGGGAAATGCATTCGTTTTTCTGTTTACTACATTCTGTATACTGTATATTTCTAAGTTGCCAAAACGTTACCTTACTTTTTATCGTATCTTAACACTATACTCTATATTTCGAAGTTGCCAAAAAGTTACCTTACTTTTCATCGTCTCCTAACACTATACTGTATATTTCAAAGTTGCCAAAATGTTACCTTACTTGTGATCGTCTCTTTACACTATTCTGTGTATTCCAAAATTGCCACAAAGTTTTTATCTTCTGTCAACAGGTGTATCCTTTGAACAGTTTTTGCTGTCTCTGGTCCAAGAGTCGGACTCGGATAACGAAGTTGTTAGACTTCTACGTTCATCTTTACTGAGAATCATTGGACGATATCAGGACTGTGTTATGGCATGCGAACACCAGTTTAGCAAGCGAAGTGGAGAGTCACGAAACAGAGGACGAACACTGAAAGCTCTGTGTGTGTAAAAGTTCAACTTTTAGATTAGATCAAAAATTATGTGTAATGATAATATTTGTGATATTTTTAATGGATGGATTGATGGGGAAAAGGGGATAGGTCTCTAGTATAATATTCGACTGTAATAATGTATGTACACGGGTCTCCGTAACAATTCTTTGGTGTCCTTACTAGCGTAAATATGTACACAAATTTTGCGTGATCACAGTGTCAGCTTGCACTGGTACATGGCCTGGGAATTGTCATACCGGTATATTCATTCATTCATTTTCTTTTTGCGCTGAAGTTAGCGCATAGGGCAGAGGTCAGAGGGCAGAGGTCAGATCTCTCCAATGCTGTCTGAATTGTCATATATTGTTTATATTTAACTAAAATGCAAAAGAAAAAATATTGCGTTATCAAATTTTAACCAAAATATTGTACGGAAACAAGTGTACACACACTTTTAAAGTCAGATATTACTTTCGAATCAAATATCGGAAAATGTAATTAAGAAAATATGTAAGCAAAGTTATTTACTGTAAAAATCCATCCATATATATATATATATATATATATATATATATATATATATATATATATATATATATATACGTAAACAACTTTCGTTACTGCGATTCTCCTGTGAGGCAATACAGAAATGATTTATATACTGCGAAAATAAAGGACGCTTTACTTTAAGCTGGCACCACGAAGTGTAGGGGTTGAATTAAAATTTGTACCTCTAATACAGAACAACTCTTCTTCTGTAAATTTTCTCAAAACTAAATGTTCATATATATATATATATATATATAAAGCTCAAATTATATTCTTATATACATAACTATAACTATACGTATATATATATATAGTTACTATTCTCTGCTCCTCTGTCTGGTCTCAGCAAACTACTGGTTTCATCCGTGATTTGAACCATAGTGATTTGTGATTTTCTGAACCAACAGTGATTAGCTCCGGGCATCTCTCTATAAAATACATTCCATATAAAATGGAGCATAACAGAAAAAACTGCAGTACTGTTAACATGAGATAGATGAAAATACATACACGTAAATTATAAAAAATGATTAAAATTCGGCTTTAAAAAAGAGTCAATGTTTCGACCACAAGCAATTTTTCACTGCAAAGACAAGTGCAGAAATTTAAAATAGAATTACATTTAAATAAGGTATGTAGGTACATATGCTACAATTTGAGAATCGGATGGAATGAAAGCAAGATATATCATAAATATCGATTTTAATTTTGATTTCAATTTGTGATTTTAGTTTGTGAATCTTACTGCTAATACCCATTTACCATGTTTATTAATACACTTCAACGTATAGTTTATGATATTTCTGTTGAATTTTGCTTCCCTTGCATATATTCTCATACGGTAACATAGATGCCTATATAATTTCTTTAAATATACATTTTATTTCCATTTCTTTGTGTTTGTGTTAATCTTGAAAAAGACCTTGTTGTCGAAACGCTGATTATATGTATCTTTCTTGAAGAATTGAATTTATTTTTTTCCGTAATATAATATTTTCTCATAAAAAAACTAAGTACCAGAACAATACCTGAGAAAATAATGACAATAGGCGCACAATGTTGTCCACATCAGTCCTGTTGATCATATTAAATTCAGTACTTGAATAATAATTTATTCCCCATAAATAGTAATGCTCTGGTAAGATCTTTACTTACCTTCTTATCTTAATACCGTAGATTCGACATTCGACTTTTTGCAGGGGCGAAGGTTTTTCTAAGAGAAAAAAATACCCATGTCTCTTATGGCAGTGAAAGTTATGGAAAGCATTACTAATAACTATTATAGGACATAATGAACGATATGGGTTTCCCAAAACACATTACACCACTAATAGCAGAGCTGTATAAAGATCAAGAAGCAGTGGTAAACGTTGTGGTGCAAGATCGGAGTGGTTCAATGTACAGAAAGGAGTAAGACAAGGCTGTACCTTGTCTCCATAATTGTTCAAAATATATGCGGACAGGGCCGGTATTAGGCCATTACAACCTATACGGCCGCATTGGGCCCCGCACTTCATAGTCCCATAAATTCATATTAAAATTTATTTTATTATCCTCTTCCCTACCCAGACTGGGCCCCGCGCAATCCGTCTCGCATTGGGCCCCTCAATTGTTAGGGCCGGCCCTGTATACGGAAAATATAATAAGAAACTTTAGACAAGAAACAATGACGCCTGATTTCAGATCCGTAAATCCTGTCGAAGACGGATGTGTTGGGCCATTGGCGCAAATAAAACGGCAACACAACGCATTTCCATTCTTTGAACGACATCCAACTAGAAATCTTGTAGGACCATTGTCCTGTTACAAGAGAAATCCAGTGGGAATTTGAGAATGAACGCTGAAGAAGAAGAAGATCCGTAAATATAGGAGGGCTGCAGATATCAGAAATTAGATATGCAGACGACACAGTGCTATTAACAACAAACGAACACGATCTACTGAACATAATTAAATCAACCAAAAAGTTCAGCAAACAGCAACACTTGTTCTTAAATATGAAAATGACAAAAATAATAGCAAATGACAAAACTAAATCAAGACAAAAAATGTTATATTGAGAACTGCAATTTGGAGGAAGTGACACATTTTGATTATTTATGAACTAATATAAACAAAGCGGGCGATTGCGCAGTTGAGATTAAGAGAAGAACAGCAATGACACCGGCAAAATTAAAACAGCTAAAGAAACTATGGCAGGGTGCTAATATAAGAACCAAGTTGTGTTTACTATGAACATGTGTATTTTCTGTGGTGACATATGGATGTGAAGCATGGACACTAAATAAAACAGTGGCCAAAAGAATAACATCATTTGAATTAAAGTGCTATTGAAGAGTTTTTCGAATACGATGGACAGCAAGGAAAACAAACCAGGAGGTGTTACAAACAATTAACGTCCAGGAAGGCTGGCTTCTGAACAGCGAATAACGTTGATACTCGAAACTCGTAATCTGCGACTGATGGTGGACACTTGGATGTAATCTGCGACTGGTGGTGGACACTTGGATGTAATCTGCGACTGATGGTGGACACTTGGATGTAATCTGCGACTGGTGGTGGACACTTGGATGTAATCTGCGACTGATGGTGGACACTTGGATGTAATCTGCGACTGATGGTGGACACTTGGATGTAATCTGCGACTGATGGTGGACACTTGGATGTAATCTGCGACTGATGGTGGATACTTGGATGTAATCTGCGACTGATGGTGGACACTTGGATGTAATCTGCGACTGATGGTGGACACTTGGATGTAATCTGCGACTGATGGTGGACACTTGGATGTAATCTGCGACTGATGGTGGACACTTGGATGTAATCTGCGACTGGTGGTGGATACTTGGATGTAATCTGCGACTGATGGTGGACACTTGGATGTAATCTGCGACTGGTGGTGGACACTTGGATGTAATCTGCGACTGATGGTGGACACTTGGATGTAATCTGCGACTGATGGTGGACACTTGGATGTAATCTGCGACTGATGGTGGACACTTGGATGTAATCTGCGACTGATGGTGGACACTTGGATGTAATCTGCGACTGGTGGTGGACACTTGGATGTAATCTGCGACTGATGGTGGACACTTGGATGTAATCTGCGAGTGATGGTGGACACTTAGATATAATCTGCGACTGATTGTGGACACGTGGATGTAATCTGCGACTGATGGTGGACACTTGGATGTAATCTGCGACTGATGGTCGACACTTGGATACAAATAATAATGAGAAGCAACATCTGACCAGGTATCTAAACGGTTCTTAACTTTCCACATTGATACATACCCCATATTTAGTGACTCAATGAACATGCTCCGCAAAGTTGAGGCGGGAAGGAACAATGAAACGGTTCTTAACTTTCCACATTGATACATACCCCATATTTAGTGACTCAATGAACATGCTCCGCAAAGTTGAGGCGGGAAGGAACAATGAAACGGTTCTTAACTTTCCACATTGATATATACCCCATATTTAGTGACTCAATGAACATGCTGCGCAAAGTTGAGGCGGGAAGGAACAGTGAAAGTCAATTCCAGGTATGGACAGCCACAATAAAATATGGCCACTCCCTATTTTTCTTGTCTCGTCAGTCTCGACGATGATAGAAAAGTTGTTGGAGATAGTTTCTATGTGTTGAGGAATCCTGAAGAGTAGAGTATATCCATCAAGAGCTATCCGTTTTATGGATATGGATTTATGGGTGGATCTCTTCCTTAAGCATCTGGATCTCAGCGGCAAATCACAAACGCTTTAACGAAACGGCCTTCGAAGACAAGCATGGTAGCAAAAATACTGGACATTATATCAATTAGCATATAAATTGAGTAGGCAAATAGAAGGGCAAAAGACCGTACACTCACTCTCCCCTCAACACCGAAAAGTACATGAGGACAGAAAGAAGAAGAAGAAGAAGAAGATTGAGTAAACGAAAATAATGTTAGTATAATTAAATAACAGCTGCTAGGTAAATATAAATATGTGCCGGAGACGAGATAGGCCCAACATTAGGAGATAAAAAAACTACAACATTAGAATTAGAGACAATTGTAAGGGAAAATAGAAAATAGACACACAATTGTGTAAAAAAATTTAATTATAGAAAATATTTTAAAGACATTTTGAATTATAAAATGGTTATAAAAACTGCGAAATATATAATAATTGTGAAGAACATTTGAATTAGAGAAATAATAGTCAAGATTGTATTTCTAAATTATAGAAACAATGTAGATATAATTGTCAATTATGCACACAATGTTGAGAAATTTTAAAATTAAAAATAAATTTTGAAACAATGTGGACTATAGAAATTTTGTAGGAAAATATTAGTCCTGAATCATATAACAATAGAATCATATAGAAACAATAGGAAAGAAAAATTATATTTCGAATTATAAATACAACTGTGAAAAAAAAAGTATTAACTATACACATAATTGTGAAGAAAATTATAATTTTATAAACAATAATGCTGAAAATGTAGAACATAGAAACAGTTACAAACAGAATAGTAACTATCGTACAGACAATTGTGAACGCAATATTTACCGTAAATTATGAAAAAACCAATCACAAAGCACTGTAAACCGACACTAAATAATGCAAATATGAACAAACATAAATTTATAGTTAAAAGTCATCAAGGCCATTACAACATAAATTAAAAGATCTGTATTGTTTATAAACATGTGTAGGAACATTTTGAGAAAGATGTAAGCCGTTGAAACAACCGATATCCACAGATTGAATCAATGCTTCTCAGTTTTTCAGGCAGTGCCGGATTGAGCTATAAGCTAAACAAGTTATAGCTTACCGCCCCTACAATTTTTTATTACACTATCTATATATTCTTAATAGTTAAAGGGCCCCTTATTTCAAATAGCTTAGGGCCTCATATCTCAAATAGCTTAGGGCCCCATATCTCAAATAGCTTTGGGCCCCCATATCTCAAATAGCTTAGGGCCCCATATCTCAAATAGCTTAGGGCCCCATATCTCAAATAGCTTAGGGCCCCATATCTCAAATAGCTTAGGGCCCCATATCTCAAATAGCTTAGGGCCCCATATCTCAAATAACTTAGGGCCCTATAAAGTCTAAATCCGGTCCTGTTCTCAGTCCATATGTTATAACACGGAATGAATGTTAATACTACCCCTAACTTACTCATAAATAATTTTCATTTGTTTTTTTTGTTGTTTTTTTGCATATGCAACTTTTGTTACTAAACATAACCATGTCGTAAGCAATACTCAGTTGCTTAGCAACATGGGTATATCATTCTTATTAATCTCCATCACGCCCACTTTGTACGCGCTTTTATTTAAAACGAACTGGTTGGAACCGGATTAAAATTAGAAATGCATAGTTTTATATGTTTGTAAATTGGAATTAATGCAGATGGAGCGACAAATCAGAAGGTAAAGTGCATGATATTCAAATTCAGATTCGATTGGAGTTTTCTTGGGATAATACGAGAAGCACAATTACAGCATATGGAACCATATTATATCTTAATTAAATAGAAAGGGAAACTGTGAGCTGATCCCAAAAACAATAAATCAATGGTTCTCAAACGTGTTCACTTATTCCCGTCTTTTAAATACATGTCTGGAGATATCCGTGGCATAGCGTTATTAATTAAATCTACTCTAAGGAGTAGAGCCATTTATTTTCTGCTCTGATGGGCGAAGGTTCGATACCGAGCAATGACATCTTCATTACAAAATTATTGTTGGTCTGTATGAGTTTTGTAATGTGGGAAAACAGCTGTTTGTCTGTATGAGTTTTGTAATGTGGGAAAACAGCTGTTGGTCTGTATGAGTTTTTTAATGTGGGAAAACAGCTGTTGGTCTGTATGAGTTTTGTAATGTGGGGAAAACAGATGTTGGTCTGTATGAGTTCTGTAATGTGGGAAAACAGCTGTTGGTCTGTATGGGTTTTGTAATTGGGGGAAATAGCTGTTGGCTTTATAGGCTTTGTAAGGCGAGAACCTGCTAATACTTATATAAAAGGGGGTTATAGATAGTATTTATTTTTCAGTAACGGTGTATCTATACTGCATACAATACCAAATATTTCGGTAGCAGTGTATCTATACTCTATACAAGACCAACATTGTGTAGGCTGAAGGAATATGTGTACCGAGGGATATTTATATAGGCTTAGAAATGATATGATCTTTGTGAATTGAGACAAACTGGTCATGTACAACGTTTTTGTTGTTTACTTTTCGTGTTTGCTCACGTCGCCACTGTGCAGCACAGAATGTAATACTCCGCTTAAAAAATGTAGTTCTGTCGACCTTAACTTGACTGTCTAAGCAGCCGTTCGATCTGGTCGCGTATGCAATTTGTAAAAAAAAAAGAACGCATGCCACATGTGAAAGTTATAAATTGGTAATATTGTTGCAAAATATGCATTGATCTTGCATATACAAATTATCTCAATTGCCGAATTGAACTAGTAGAAACTTCAGTAATAAGAGGTGGCCTCCTAGCTAAGTCTCTTCATGCGCTATGTTCTAGCTACGCCTTTTCAAACGTTATTTCCTAGATACGCTTCTTCAAACGCTATTTCCTAGCTACCCCTCTTCATACTTTATTTTTTTAGCTAAACTTCCTAGCTACAATTCATAGCTACAACTTGTATACGCTTATTTTCTAGCTATGCCTCTTTATTCGCTAGTTTCAATACTTTTACAATGTATGCATATACAATGCTGATAATATTAAATGTTGCTATAATTATATAGTAATAAACAGAAGCGTTTTCAATCCATCCTCACATAAGCTGATGATGATGTTGTTGTTTTTCGTTTTGTTTTGCCTTACTGCTGCTAAAGATAGAAACGATGAGATAAAATGCTGATTTAATAATCATAATCCTAATCATAATAATTCTCTCTATCTATATATGTTTCTTTCGTGTTGAATACGATGCATACGGCAGAAAACAGAGCTTTCCATTGGAGCGATATGATTTCATTCACTTAATTTCCTTTCGCGCTGAAATTAGCGCATGGGACAGAGGTCAGATCTCTCCAATTCTGTCTGTTCAATGCTATTCTATGCAGTCCCTGAATAGTATGAATAATAATTGTTTTACTTTCTCTAAGTATTGTTCTTCTGAGTGTTTTTTTTGTCTACCGCTGGCTTTTTTGCCTGTAGTTATTCATTCACGAGATTGGTGGTGTATTCTGCTGATGTCTGCGCGTAGGACATGCCCGATGCAGGACCAACGGCGTTTTCTGATAACATCTGTGATGAAATTTTAATGTGTCTCTTTTCTGATTTTATCATTCGATCTGAAATCACTCCAATGGGTGAAAAAAGAATTGGAATGATCGGTCTGGACTTTACGATGTTAGTTGATTAATCCAACGATCGACGGAATGACCCAGACTTGATTAGAGAAAACCCTCCATCAACGGACGTCACTACCAGAAGTCCGAACGTCACTACCGGATGTGATGCTAACGTGTTTAATTATTGCATGTTGTAGAGACCCACGGTCATACTCTCTGCGGATTGTTCTGTGATAAATCTCTCTTTGTCTTCTTTTTTTCCTTTTGTCATCTGGTACTCATTTTAATGTTTGTAATGACAGTCTTCATTCATTCTAAGTACGTATTCCATATAAGTTCATTGGTTTCTTCTTAGTGTTGTAGAAACATATAGTTGTTTAGAGTCTTCTATTCTTGCTTGTTGGACATCCATTCTTCCCAACAGCTTTCACAACCTATGTCAATACTTAAAATACATTAAAATTAAACAGTCGTTACTTTATATATATATATATATATATATATATATATATATATATATATATATATATATATATATATATATATATATATATATATATATATACATATTATTGTAATAATTACCTTTATAATAGTTATATAATTAATACCAACATTGTGCTATCAATGTCATACTAAAATATTTGATTAACTAAAGAACAAAGGAAAATGTTTACTACGTGTGAAAATAGAATAAGAAGAGAACATGTTAAGAAAAAAAGGATTATAAGAACTGTTGGAATAGAGTCTGTGGTCAAATTTATTGAAATACAGAGACTGAAATGGTTCGGTCACTTAATGAACATGAACCAATATTGGCAGTAGCAAGAGCATACAACATGAAAATGGAAACACCACGAGGCATAGGAAGACTAAGAAGAAAGTGGATTGAAGGAGTTGCTAACGTCCAGAAACGTCACAATATTACCGCATATGGGCGACCACAAGTGTCATTGCCAGAAAACCGATGGTCATTTGATCCTGCTACGCGTTCGTACAGCAAAGGCAGAGAAAATGCAAAGGATTGATAGATGTGAAAAAGATTCTACTGGTCTGATGTGCATCTAAGATAGGCAAGGCGATTTGCATGAGATTTAAGATAGAGGATCTCTGCTTCTGTGTGGTGTGGATGATGTGTGGTGTTGCTGCTGTATGGTGTGGATGTTGTGTGGTGTTGCTGCTGTGTGGTGTGGATGTTGTGTGGTGTGGCTGTTGTGTGGTGTTGATGCTGTGTGGTATTTCTGCTGTGTGGTATTGCTGCTGTGTGGTGTGGATGTTGTGTGGTGTGGATGTTGTGTGGTGTTGCTGCTGCGTGGTGTGGATGTTGTGTGGTGTGGATTTTGTGTGGTATATGAAATAGAGGGAAAGGTTGGTCTTCTTCTTCTTGAGGTGACATTCTTTCCAGAAGATAGTCTCTGGATGATTGAACTCCTCTCGATTCTTGACGAATTCACGTGCTGTTGCCAATGACATATTTAAAGAATTCGAGATGCCTCTTATCCGTCGTTGTCTTAGACAATCCCTACCCCTTTTATCTACAGCCATGCCTTCCATTATTAATTTTTCCATGTTGTTCTGTTTCTTTATATTGTAAAAAAATATAAATATAGGCGTCTGTTGTTTAGGAGTCAACCTTCTTCGATGTTCACTGTTCTTAACAGTTTTGGTATATTTTTTTTGCTAAAATGTTGGTATGAAGATTATACGATGGGAAGATTAAGTACACCAGATTTATATTTGTTATTGTTTGGGTTACTAGAAGTTAGAAGAAATATATCTCATGTAACACTTTTGTACAATTGTGAAGATCCCCTGAGCTCTCTTTCAAACTCCTAAAACTGATTCCAATCGCGGTGTACAATATTGTGAGAAGTTATCTACTAGTAAGTTGAAACGAAACGTTATTGTAATGATACAACGAGTTATGTAGGTTTTCACAAGCGGCGAGTCACTCTATATAGACGGACCTCTTATCCTGATGGGCGTATCCTTCTTCATTTTATTGTCCATTTGCCATGACATGCTTCATACAATACTTTAATCTGTTAGTTCTTAGCTGTCCATGAAAACCACTTAGCTGTTCTCCTAACATCGTCATAAACTATGTTTGTTTCTATGTATAGTTTGTTTATCTGCTGTCTTTCGTCATTATGAAGACTTTTTAGTCGAAACGTTGTCTATCGATGTGCCTCGCTGCTAGCACATAAAAATAAATAAACATTAATAACGCGTATAAATATTTCCATACATTTCGATATCTTTTCCCTACCATCGTATTACACCTTTTATTTACATAATTAACAGGGGTCCCTGAATTATTTTAAGTTTTTGCCACGGAAGGAAAAAACAAGGGGGTGGGGGGCCACACATTGGCAAAGAATTGCTGACGTAATTTATGAATCGACCCAACAACTGGCATAAAGTGGTACAATATATAACTAGAATATTTCCTTAAGCTGGACACAATACCTTGAACCGTATTACAATGACTCTCAGCCTTTACAAATTGTGAGTACCACTCACATCTACTTCTGAGCGAGTGAACGCTGTTGCTTATAATAGTATGAAAGGAAAATTAAAGGTGACGGGAAATTAAAGGTAAAAGTAAACGTTAACATGAAAACTGTCCATAAAACCATTTTGTACCTTGCTCACCAATTCTTCCGATCCTTTCTCCATTTATCGTACATATTGACAATGCTCGTTTGCATTTCTACAACATAGTTTGAATTGTAAAGGACTCGTTAATGTTCGCGAATACATTTGAACTCACATGGCACCATCAGCATATGTCATGATAAGAACACTAAGGTGTTAGTAAGCACCGTTTTGAGAACGCCTGATTTATAGATATTTTTACCCCGTGGAGTGAAAGACATGGAATGCCAATATACATTCAGACCCATGTGAAAGGAATACTAAGCGAGGACGAACAGAACAGTGTGCAGCGAAGGACAGTCACCCTCAGTTTCCTGGATGAGGAATATCCACAAGATATATGGGTCAGAGTATACACAGATGGGTCAGCACAGAATGCCGTGAGGAATGGAGGTGCAGGTGTATATATAGAATATCCACACAAGCCTAGAGATACAATCAGAACACCGACAGGAAAATTCTGCAATAATTATGATGCAGAAATCCAGGCTATTAGTGTGGCAGCTAAAAAACTACTGAACTCCAACTCTGACCTACAGCCTGTGGTATTCATGACAGATGCAAGGTCAGTGCTTCAAGCTCTCCAGTCTGAAAAACTAACAGACTTGAAAAAACTACTTAGCGAATTGTCTTACCAGTATAGGGTAACCATGCAGTGGATACCCTCTCACTGTGGAATACCAGGAAATGAAAAAGCAGACCAACTGGCTAAGGAAGGTGCTGCCGAAGACCAACCAGATATACCAATCACCTACCATCAGAAAAAACAGATGATCAAGTCAATAAGAAAGCCACAAACACCAACACAAGATGACTATCATATTATGAACAGACCAGAACAAGTTATAATTCTACGTCTCACCCGCAGTCACATGTATACAAAGTTCAAGATTGGCAACACGGCCATGTGTACATGTCGACAGGCAGCACATAGTGCCAAACATATACTTCAAGAGTGTTCTGAGCATGAAACGCTGAGGCAGACATATTGGCCAGAGAAAACAACACTGGAATCAAAACTCTATGGGACACTGTATGAACTACAAAAGACAGTGCGTTTTATTAAGGAGACAGAATTACAGATATAGACATGTTTCAAGTGAGCGAAAGAAGAAGAAGAATAGATATCTTTGTACCCGTTATAACGACATATTCCCGTTAAAAACTTGGTCTGGTCCGAGAAAATCTGTATGTGATAACAGAAATGCATTATATACAGCAGAAACAATAAATTATCAATACATTTGAGCATTTTGAAAAGTATTGTATAGCAGAATTCGTTATAAAAGAGTGCGCTATAGATGGATTTTACTGTATTAACATTATTATCTCAGTAAATAGTGGTGTGTATGATAAATTATAACTGAATTAACTTATCTAAGTGAATTAACGTATCTAAGTAAACTAACTTATCTAAGTGAATTAACTTATCTACGTGAATTAACTTATCTAAGTGCACTAACTTATCTAGGTGAAATAACTTATCTAAGTGAATTAACTTATCTAAGGGAACTAACTTATCTAAGTTAATTAACTTATCTAAGTGAAATAACTTATCTAAGTGAATTAACTTATCTAAGGGAACTAACTTATCTAAGTGAATTAACTTATCTAAGTGAATTAACATATCTAAGTGAATTAACTTATCTAAGTGAACTAACTTATCTAATTGAAATAACTTATCTACAAGAAATAACTTATCTAAGTGAATTAACTTATCTAAGTGAATTAACTTATCTAAGTGAACTAACTTATCTAAGTGAACTAACATATCTAAGTGAACTAACATATCTAAGTGAATTAACATATCTAAGTGAATTAACTTATCTAATTGAAATAACTTATCTTAGTGAATTTACTTTTTTTTAAAGATTATTTTCATTCATCAATTCTTTTTCAAAGTTTGGTTTGTATCTTTCCACAGGTCAAAGACTTCTACTATTCCAAGAGAAGAAACCTTCTTTCAGCATCTCTTTAACGCTCATCCAGTTCTGCTTTCTGAGATCACAGGACAGACAAATCACTTGACATGATATGTGCAGACGTCATCTGCTGGTTCCGTTACCTGATGCAGCGACCATCTTAAACATTCATCATTGGTGCTGTCTTCTAATTCAGGTTAATAATTGGGCTAGGAACAGCAAAACGTTGAATAAAATGTCGTTTGATTTTTTAAGTTATGAGTTCTAAGTTTTCTTCTTCACAAATTTAACCCTTTATGATTTAAATGTCAACTATTAGGGACTGTCCGCAAATTACGTCACCAATGTTTAAGACCCTCATCTTTGTAAAAAAAATAAATGTGAAACTGTCAAGAATTCATGCATCCATATCTGCTGTACTATGTCAAAACATATTGAACTCTCCTAAATAAACAAATTTCAGGAAAAGTACGAAAATAACTACATGTCTTTTTTTCAGACTTTCCAACATGTGTCAAATTTAGGTAAATTTCATTGGTATGTACACCGCCTAAGACGGATGTGTCGGGCCATTGGTGGAAATAAAACGGCAACACAACACATTTCCATTCTCTGGACTGCATCCTGCTGGAGATCTAGTAGTACTGTTACAGGAGAGATCCAGCAGGAGTTTGAGAATGAACGATGAAGAAGAAGAAGAATTGGTATATACAAAACTGTTTCGCTGACATCAACTTTTGTCAAATCCCCGCCCTTCCCCAGTCAACAACTATCAAATTTTAAAACCGACATAGTTCCCTCTAATTGATGACGTAATATATGGACAACCCTTCACAAACAAATAGCAGCCTGAAGTACAACCAACAAATAGCAGCCTGAAGTACAACCAACAAATAGCAATCTGAAGTGCGAAAAATAATTGGCAACATATAATGCAACCAACAAAAGCCAACCTGAAGCGCAAACAACAAATGGGAACCTGAAACGCAAAAATCAAAAGTCACGCCTAATGCTATTTGTATTGAATATAATCATCTTTACATAAATCTTGACGCTCACAAACTACAGGCCTAACTACACAATGGAAATTCTAGTTTCGGAGTTTGAATTCCTACCTTTCAAACAGTAACAAACAGAATTATGACACTGCACATCATTGTGAATGGCTAGTCCTATTTTTTTCAGCCATTCGCAATGACCTCTATTGTGTCATTAATATAGTACTCAAATGATCATCTGCATTGATAGTGTTCCATTGATATTCTTCCATTGATAGTTTTCCATTGATATTCTTCCATTGATAGTGTTCCATTGATATTCTTCCATTGATAGTTTTCCATTGATATTCTTCCATTGATATTCTTCCATTGATATTCTTCCATTGATAGAGTTCCATTGATATTCTTCCATTGATATTCTTCCATTGATAGTGTTCCATTGATATTCTTCCATTGATAGTCTTCCATTGATAGTCTTCCATTGATATTCTTCCATTGATATTCTTCCATTGATATTCTTCCATTGATATTCTTCCATTGATATTCTTCCATTGATAGTCTTCCATTGATAGTGTTCCATTGATAGAGTTCCATTTATAGTGTTACATTGATATTCTTCCATTGATATTCTTCCGTTGATCATTGATAGTGTTCCATTGATATTCTTCCGTTGATAGTCTTCCGTTGATCACTAATAGTGTTCCATTGATATTCTTCCATTGATATTCTTCCATTGATAGTCTTCCGTTGATCATTAATAGTGTTCCATTGATATTCTTCCATTGATATTCTTCCATTGATAGTCTTCCGTTGATCATTGATAGTGTTCCATTGATATTCTTCCGTTGATAGTCTTCCGTTGATCATTAATAGTGTTCCACTGATATTCTTCCATTGATATTCTTCCATTGATAGTCTTCCGTTGATCATTAATAGTGTTCCATTGATATTCTTCCATTGATATTCTTCCATTGATAGTCTTCCGATGATCATTGATAGTGTTCCATTGATATTCTTCCATTGATATTCTTCCATTGATAGTGTTCCATTGATATTCTTCCATTGATAGTGTTCCATTGATATTCTTCCATTGATAGTGTTCCAGTGATAGTGTTCTATTGATATTCTTCCATTGATAGTGTTCCATTGATAGTGGTCCATTGATTTTCTTCCATTGATATTCTTCCATTGATAGTGTTCCATTGATAGTGTTCCATTGATATTCTTCCATTGATAGTCTTCCGTTGATCATTGATAGTGTTCCGTTGATATTCTTCCATTTATAGTGTTCCATTGATAGTGTTCTATTGATATTCTTCCATTGATAGTGTTCCATTGATAGTGTTCCATTGATATTCTTCCATTGATAGTGTTCCATTGATAGTGTTCCATTGATATTCTTCCATTGATAGTGTTCCATTGATAGTGTTCCATTGGTATTCTTCCATCGATAGTGTTCCATTGATATTCGTCCATTCATAGTCTTCCATTGATAGAGTTCCATTGATATTCTACCATTGATAGTCTTCCGTTGATCATTGATAGTGTTCCATTGATAGTCTTCCGTTGATCATTAATATTGTTCCATTGATATTCTCCCATTGATATTCTTCCATTGATATTCTTCCATTGATAATGTTCCATTGATATTCTTCCATTGATAGTGTTCCTATTGATAGTTCTATTGATAGTCTTCCATTGATATTCTTCCATTCATATTCTTCCATTGATAGTGTTCCATTGATATTCTTCCATTGATAGTGTTCCATTGATATTCTTCCATTGATAGTGTTCCATTGATATTCTTCCATTGATAATGTTCCATTGATATTCTTTCATTGATAGCGTTCCATTGATATTCTTCCATTGATATTCTTCCATTGATAGTCTTCCGTTGATAGTGTTCCATTGATATTCTTCTATTGATAGTGTTCCATTGATATTCTTCCATTCATAGTCTTCCGTTGATCATTGATAGTGTTCCATTGAAAGTGTTCTATTGATATTGTTCTATTATTAGTGTTCCATTCATACCGCTGCATTGTAAAGATTGTTTTTCACTTTTTAAATTATATTTCGATTTGACTTGTGCTATCCTACTCTTTATGTCAATGGAGCACCGGCCATCTTCTATTAAAGGTAAAGGTAGGTCCCATGGAAGTATCCAGCCGTCGGGGATGAAGTTAAATCTTCATGTACTAAGTCGCAGCAACTATTAGGTGGGGTTGCCAGTTGCGTCCGTGTTGTCTTTACCTCCCATAACCTATTCATCAGGTACTCATTTACAGCTGATTCGACTAGAGAATTAGTCGTGTCATGCGAGAAATCACAACCTGGACTGTGTTTGTCCTTACCTGGATTCGAAGCTAGTACACTGTAAAGCATGTATATCTAACAAGTACACTATTAACTAGGCTGCTACGTTCCTTTAAGTAACTAAGTGAAATGTACTCGATCCGACACCCAGACTTCGAAAACCATTAAATTTTCTGTAAGTTGGTATTGATTGACTATCTAATCAATCACTAATCTAATTAGCCACTTCGACGATAATAAATATTATTTAAACATGTTTTAGATTAAGCTACAAGAGGTAAAAGATTGCAAGATTAAAAGGGGGCTGGTAGACTACTGACCTCATTGTACTCGAGTTTTCTCATATGCTCTTCGTCCCTTTCAACAAAACGACATTCCCCATGCCAAGAGTATCTCTCATAGCACGTAACTCCGAAGCTTTGAGCAATAATTCCATAGAACTAACACAAAATATCCACTCTGTAAATATGGCGCCACGAGCTGGGGTTGAAACCACGACCTTTTAAGAACAAGACGAAAAGCTACGGTATTGAGATTATCCGATAACAAAGTTACTAATAATAGTAAGACGGTAAATATAATTATAATAAAAGGAACAATGACGAACAATAGTGACGTTCCAGTCGTATTGACAAAAGAAAATAGAAATACATTACACAGTGGAACCCCGTTATAACAACCTGTTCCAGATGATCAAAACATGTATGAAGTGACATAAATAACAGAAATGCGGTATATACAATACAAACAATATAATATAAATATAAATGGATATTTTGAACAGTGATGTTATATAGGGAAATGTGTTATAAGATAGTACTATATAGATGTATTCCACTGTATTTGTTTTAGAAAGAAAAAACTGATAAAATCATAAAAATTGTATCTAAAATGTATGTAAACCAGTTCTCTCTTTATAAGAACAATTTTTATATTCTTCCATTGATATTCCATCCATATTTATAATGTATCAGAATCGTTGCTGTTCCACTGCTGTGCCAGGTTGTTAAACTTCGAATATTTTCTCACGTTGTCGCTCTCTGTCTCTTTTGTCCTCAATCTTGCCTGTTGTGACTATGTTCTCCAAGCCTCCTTGTCTCATAACGTGACCACAAAAATTAAGATTGTCTTCATAAACTTGTACAATATTAATATCCAACGGTTTTCCTGTTAGTTTTACTAATATGACCCGATCTGATATTGTCATGAAACCCTTCTCGTGTTTTTGTCCACCTGAGTATATGGCTTTAAATACATTTGATTGTATCTCTCCTGCTCCAGTCCATCTCATTTCACTAATTCCTAAGATATTAGCTTTTATTATTTCCATTTCTTGTTTGATGTTGTTTAATTTACCACTCTGTGCTAACGATCTAACGTTCCACGTTGCAATATTAACACTACATACTGTAGGCCTACTTCTGTGTGACGCCATGACTTTCATCTTGGGAGAATAATGTGGTAGTTTCCCGTTGCTTTCCACATCCATATGGAGGATATCTATTTATATCAGCTTCCTTTGAAAATAATTTGTGTCGGAACAAATGGGTGCCCAGCCCTTCCCAGTTGCAAAGCTACCACTTATACCGGTGGCTATCGGTCGCTTCCTTGTTCGCGCTTAGCAAACATCATGACGACACCAGTGACGTCTACACTCCGGTTCCCCTCCAGGAAAATTGATAAGTACGTGATAGAAAATACGGAAGTGGTTATTTTTACACAGTGCAGTTGTTTGCAATTTACTATAAACAAAACAAAACACACACATACTACGAAATAAAATAATCCTCAAGCGAATAACATCCACCCTGCGCCATGTTGAAACCGGACATTTCTTAGGAAACTTAAATATTTGTTTTCGTTGGATAAAAGGTCATGTCAAAGAAAGAAAACAATAAGACAACGGACAGCAATAAGACAAATGGGTGGACTTACATCGAACATGTACTTAGAATAAATGAAAATAAACGTCCAACAGAAGAATTAAAATGGATACCAAATGGCAAAAGAACAACAGAAGACGAAGAGAAACTCATTGTAGAACAAATACCAAATAGGGTATAAAATATGAGTAGAGTATTAAATTAATTGTATTTTGTGCTTTCCGATATGTACTGCATCGAAGCTGCATGCCGCCTGCAGAGAAAACCACTCATGTGACCTTTAATCTGTAGCTGCATGCCGCCTGTAGAGAAAACCACTCATACAACCTTTAATCTGTAGGTGCATGCCGCATTTCCTAACTTTACTACATTTAGAAGCAACTCTCTAACTTTATTACACAAGCCACTCGCAACCTTCCTGCAACTTCCTAACTTTATCACACAAGCCACCAGCAACCTTCCTGCAACTTCCTAACTTTATCACACAAGCCACTAGCAACCATCCTGCAACTTCCTAGCTTTATCACAAAACCACTAGCAACCTTCCTGTAACTACCTATTACAGAACTGGTTATCGTACGACATTCTTGTCACCAACCTCAAGCTATTCACGATCAAATTATCTTGACCTTTTTGTGGTTGTCTGTGTGTCGGGAGCTACATATGAAGTGAAGAGCCAAAATATGGCGTCTACAACAAAAAAGAGCGCATCAGCTTGTGAAAAAAAAGAGAAATGCAGCAGCTCAACAGCGGAGGGTAGCTAGAAAGTCACGGATAGACCAAGATCCGTCTACAGTGGTCATTTCATGCCCGAACTGTCCAAGGACATTTACAGCTCGAATAGGACTCAATAGCCATCGACGAACTCATAATCAATGATATAACTAATTGAATTTTCAATAGTGGATGTACCAAATGGTCATCATCATCATGTGATGGGCGAAGAACACAGAACTGAAGACAAACGCAAAAACAATTATTATAATCATGAATATTCCCTACCAAAGAGAAAATAATGTGTCATATAGTATGATAAATTCTATAACAGTAAGAAATGCTAAACAAGCAGAGACTTACTATGCTGGGTTTCTTCTTCTTCAACGTTCATTCTCAAACTCCCGCTGAATCTCTCTTGTAGCTGGACCATTGTACTACTAGGTTTCCAGCAGGGTGTAGTCCTTCTTCTTCTTCTTTCCTTCCTCGTTTACCCTTTACTGGTGTCGAGGGAGATACAATGCTCTTGCTATCGCTTTTCTGGCAGCTTCAGATAATGTTATTTGGTGTTCGTGTAATGTCTCTTTGATGTTGTCGATCTAGCGTACTCTAGGTCTGCCCCTTCTTTCTGCTTCTCCTCTCTTCATATATGCTTTATAAGCTAATTAAACACACGGCATTCTTTCAAGATGACCAAACCTTTGTATCTGTTGGTTTTGTATGTATTGTAGAATTGATATGACACCTACTCTTTCTCTTATGAGCTCGTTTCTAATTCTGTGTCTTCTGGTCACTCCTGTGGCTTTTCTCAGACATCTCATCTCTGTTGTAACCAGTTGTCTCTTATGTTTTGTTGTTAAGAATCATGTTTCACATTGGATGTAGTCCAGAGAATGGAAATGCGTTGTATCGCCGTTTTATTTGCGCCAATGGTCCAGCACATCCGTCTTCGGCGGGATGCAGGAATTCAGCATATGTACTCATGCAGATACCATAATTAGGCAAACATTAGTCCTGCATAAATGGAGAGTTCCTTTGGATGGTGGGAAATGCAAAGCTAGCCTTCCGCCCACCTCAGTGACCATGGCCCATATATGGTGTGCTATGATCACTACTGACAAAAATGACGCTTGTCAAGAGAGCTGAAGCTCGCGACTTGTACTCTGTATGTTGTAGAGAGATAGAAAAGCTATAGAAACCCTTATAACATACCTAAGCAGCAGACTTCTTCTCAAAGCATTGCACAAGGCATAGAGTTTAACTTTCTGGGTAAGAATTAAAACTCTGGAGAAATCACAGCATTCCATATAGGAAGTAAGAGCTAATCACTCATAATTTCTGGTCCAGCAACCAGGGCCTCGGCTTCTAGTTAAGGGCACAAAGAATAAAGCCACTGTTTTCTTTCCCGGCATGTCATAGGAGGTAGCTAAATAAAGTTTGGTTAGAGATTGGCAGTCTGAAAAAAATAATAATTGTCACTACATATTTATTCTCAATTTCTTCCTTTTTGTCATCTATCTAATGCCCCCATGGATAGCACAGAGATACGACCCTTTCTGAGTAGAAGGCTCCTCCAATAGACATTGCACTAAGCTGAAAGCTGAAGTCTTCTTGGTATGAAAGAAGGCTCATTAAAAACCACCCCACTGCACATGGGAAGTAAGAGCTAATCGCACGCAATCCCTGGAGTTTTCAATCAACACAGAGATTCACGTCCGCGGACATTGCACATTTGTTATCTGTGTTGGGAATGTTAGATGTACTAGCCACATCATCACTGAAAATGAGTCAACAGATCTGACAGAAGAATGTTGTTCGTCCATCACATGATGATGATGACTATTTGTTACATCCACTTTTGAAAATTCACTTAGAGTTATGTCCTTGATTATGATTTCGTAGATGGCTAATGAGCCCTATTCGAGATTTAAATGTCCTTGGACAGTTCGGACATGGAATGACCACTGTAGACGGATCTTGGTCTATCCGTGACTTTCTAGCTGCTCTCCGCTGTTGAGCTGCTGCATTTCTCTTCTTTTCACAAGATCATGCACTCTTGTATATTGTTTTTGATTGACAAGAATAATAACTAGATGGCCCAGACATATATGCTCCACTTCTGGAAGGACATGGTGATCCTCTCGCACTGGAATGTCTCTCTTCCGGACTTAAACGGGCATCCATAACAGCGAGACGAATGCTGAAAATATGCACCGCTACAAAAACTAATTTAGAGGTCCTGATAGAGACGATAAATTATTGCAAAAAAGAAGTTGTTGTTAAAATGTTAGGGCACCTGATGAAAAAAGAAAAACTTCACGATTTTATAACCATCAAAAAATATCAAGGAGGAGAAAAGATAAAGAGAGAATTTGTTTAATGTGGCATGAGAGAATATTATTAACAATTCAAGAGACAGAGATGTGGAGAAACATAATACCTTACATCACTTGGTATAGCACTTGATTGAGAAACATAACCCCCTACGTCACTCGGCATAGCGCTTGAATGATTGAGAAACATTCCTTACATACTCGGCATAGCACTTGAATGATTGAGAAACATTCCTTACATACTCGGCATAGCGCTTGAATGATTGAGAAACATTCCTTACATACTCTGCATAGCACTTGATTGAGAAACATTCCTTACATACTCGGCATAGCACTTGATTGAGAAACATCCCTTACATACTCGGCATAGCACTTGAATGAGAAACATTCCTTACATACTCGGTATAGCACTTGATTGAGAAACATTCCTTACATACTCGGCATAGCACTTGATTGAGAAACATTCCTTACATACTTGGCATAGCACTTGATTGAGAAACATTCCTTACATACTCGGCATAGCACTTGATTGAGAAACATTCCTTACATACTCAGCATAGCACTTGATTGAGAAACATTCCTTACATACTCGGCATAGCACTTGATTGAGAAACATTCCTTACATACTCGGCATAGCACTTGATTGAGAAACGTAACGCCCTAAATATAGGGAATTTTGTGATCGATGTATGATATGCATTAAGACAATGAGATTGCTGGAGGACTCTGTGTGTTGATGCATCCAAAGTGGTATCCCCCGCGACCCTAACGTGTTAAGGTGATACCAAAGTGGTTTCCCCCGCGACCCTAACGTGTTAAGGGTTTATAGATAGATATAGTTGCAATAAAATGATTCCACTACACTTGCAATCAAATACCCCTGTATTTGTCTCTCAATATCTGCAGTGAATGTCCAATTCTCACAACCAAACAGCATAACAGAAAACACCAGTGAGTTATATAAAATGTATAAACATAAAGTAAATGTTTTACAGTAATATTTATTCAAATAAATGTGATGTTTTCATGTGAAGTTTAGATGATAATTTTTTCCCAATTACTTTTTCTTATTATTTGTAGTTGCCTTTTCAAATTCAATCAGATTTTTGTGATTGTGTTTCTAAGTATATAAATATAGTGTACAGACGGTAAAAATAATAAACAGCGGTAAAGTAAGCATTCCCTGTAACTGATGGAAGAAGATAAAACAGCTGAGCATTATAAGCCGATCGTTGGCAACAAGAATATACTTGATGCCAGCAGAACTTGGCATCAGTGAATCATCACAATCATACATTCCAGAACAATCAATATAGGAATATGTTTATTTCAATCTCCAGCATTTACAAGCAACTTTTTGGAAGTTTTGGAGAACAGATGGGTGCCACAAAGTAAAATTCTGCCCACTATTATATTACCCTATGGAGTATCTAAATAATATGGATCATGTCTTATTTTTGTGCTGCTGTCTCCAATTGTGTCACCCCTATGATCATGAGGGGTCATTAGCTTATCATCGTTGTTATATTAATATATTTAATATAATTGAGTCATTATTAATGATTCATTCATGCCAATTATGAGCAATAGAGTTCTTGCATTCTTTTCTTCAATGGGACAGTTTCTCCACAGCTTTATTTCATCCATCTCTCAGAGGTGTACAATGCTTTGAGAATACAACTCCTTCTGAGAGGGAGTACACACAAATAATTCTATAGATGAAATGCTGTGGGGGGTTTCCAAAAGAAGAAAGTGTCACTATGCATGTGCAACATTGTGATATACAAGCAAGGTAGTAAGTGGTGCAATTACAGCATTCTGGATACGAAAGCTGCAATTCAAGACAAAAGGCAACACTGGGGCATAAAACACAAGTCTTGAGAATGAATATGTTAGGCCAAAAAGTGCAGATATCACAGGTTCATTGCAAATTGTGTTTCAGCTGAACAAATAAATAAAGCATATTTTGTCTAGATGTTTGAGCAACTAGGAAGAGTATATATATATATACGTATATATATATATACATATATATACCCAATATATATGTGTGTCATATACATGCATATGTATTTATATGGGGCAAATAGAACAAAATATAAAACATCAGAATGTTAAAACTGGTCTGTGCGCATAAAGTACAACGTTCGTGTTGCTGAAGCATGAAAGGGAAATGAAAAAAGAGCAACACTGTTTACGTTCCATGCATGTCATAAGAGGCGACTAAGGAGATTATTTGGTGGAGTTGGTTGTCCAATCCCATATAGGATCAAGTAACCCAGAAGCTGTGCTGAAGTCGGATGTGCCAGGCCAAAAAATGTTCAGATATATAGCAAAGCTGTAAACCATGACACAACTGCATTCTGTTCTCTGGACTGCGGGATTTGCAGGATTTTGAGAACGAACATAGAAATGGGCTCATAGAATATAAAATTGTTAATTGGGCTAGAAACATCACAATGCCAAGTTCTATATTTTAAAGGTGAATAGTTCGATTCCATAGGCACAGGAGCACCATATATTACAAACCTCATAATAACCAGTTCTACCTTTTGGGGGTAAAATAGTCAGTTCTATAGTGCTGTAGAAGCATGAAGTGTTAGAAACCTCGGAGTACTAACTTTTACCTTTTAGAGGTTGAGCGGCCAGTTTTATTGTGCTGCTCGCGTTGTCAAGTGTAATAAACTTTACAGTCGGTTCTACCTTTTAAAAGTGAAGACACAGATTATATCTCTCGCTGTTGTTTCTCAACTCTGTTATTCAGACAATTATTTTTCATCTGGGCCAACTAGAATGAGTAAGCCAGAAAACAACCATAGTTTTTTTTTTCATTTCATTAATAAGTATTCTAACTACTTGACTATGCTGACTCACTGCAAAAAATAAATATTTTTGAACTTACAGGCTGATAATATATATTTATATATAAGGCAGCAATTGGTAATAGTTATTGTTGGTTATTTTTTACAGTTAATTCATGGCCTGCATTTATTTTGATACAATAGCATCAAATTATAAAATTATATTGCTTGCACCTGTGGTAATTGACAGCCTCGTCAGCTATAATTAATAAAATTTGTAAAAATAGATTGCACTCTTAGAACAAAATAAATGGGCATAACCTGCAAACATAAGAAACTAACTTTAACAAAAATAATCAACACCTCGGGAAAGTCAAGTTTGAAACATTTTCCAGATTACTGACAATAGTCAATTAAACTAAATATCAATGTACATTCTGGCCTTTTAGAACTTATGAATGATAACTTAAAATAACTTTCATCGAAAAAACATAAGTGAAAGAAATTGATATAATTTCATACACTTCTGGCAACGATGCTCCAAAACCTGTATTCTGTGCTATAATATTAACAAATTCTCAAACACTTTTGAGAACAAATCAAGCATCAGCCTATATTCATTATAAACTCTACCAGTTCTTTGGATCTCAGGAAAATAATACAAAAACAGCTTATTCTCTACTAGGTCTCTACAAAATCTCAGACAGTTCTGCTGAACCTAATTCACAATTAGTATAGTCTTTAGTAGAATCTCTATAAAACCTCTAAACCTTTTGATGAAGAAAATACAAAATTACTTTATTGCCTAATGGAATTTGTACAAAATCTCAGGCAATTATGAGGAAGCTAAACTAAAATTACTTTATTCCCTAATAGAATTTGTACAAAATCTCAGGCAATTATGAGGAAGATAAACTAAAATGTATCTATTACAGTTTAGAATCTCAAGAATGTCTCAGAGAATTCTGATAAAGTGAATCAAACATTTTGTACTTTAGAATTTCTACATCTCGAACAATTCTGAGGAAACAAATTCAATATTCTCCCCTTTAGAATCTTGACACAATCTCAGATGACTCTTGGGAATCTCATACAATATTAGTCTATTCTCAAAACATAATCTCTACATCTCAGGGACATCCGCGAAAGCTATTTAAACATTTTCTATTTTAGAATCTTTACATCAGCAGAAGCTAATAGAAAAATATCTATATTTGGATCTCTACATCTCAGGAAATTTAGATGAATTTAATCCACAGTTGTCCCCTTTAGAATATCTAAAACATCTAAATCAATTCTGATGAATCTAATCCCTAATTGTTCTCTTTTGAATAAATATTTACATCTCAAACAATTCTGTGGAATCTAATTTTAAAAATTGTCTCCTTCAGAAACACTACATCTCAGACAATTCTGAGAAAACTAAATCAAAGATTTTCCTCTTTAGAATCTCAACAAAACATCTCTGACAATTTTCAAATGAAGCTGATAAAAAAATTATCTCTGTTAGAATTTCTACAACATCTAAGGCAACCCTAATCCCAAAATAATCTCAACAATGGTCAGCATGTACACAGAAATTATACCCAAACCTTTTTAGCAGAACATCTAGTAATAGACAAGTGATCTGTAAAAGACATTGTTTTTCAAGTATTGTTGAACATCTGGGCATCACTTGCATGCTTTATTAAACCTGCCAGAGCTGAACATCTAGGTATCACTCGTATGCTTCTTTAACCCTGCCAGAGCTAAGTGAAAGAGTTTTTGAAACTCCAGCCAAGTTCATTCATTTCTGCACTATTTTATTGTATTCTTACTGCAGCCAAGTTCACACATGTCTGGACTATTTTTTTGTATCCTTATCTCCTCTAGCATGCAGTATGACAGAAAATACATTATTAAAAGTATAACCAATACTAAAGTAGATAATATTGATTGGATTAATTTTCTTGCAAAAGAACAAAATATTTTCTTTCATAAAAAAAATTAAACAAAATTAAAAAAATTGGTAGTGCATCCTATTCAGGATGTAGCCCAGCGTTTCTTGGATGTAGTGATTTTCTTTCATATGAAAACAAATATTCGTGAATTTCCCAAACAATGATAAATGTCTGGAACACTTAGTGAGATATATCATGTACATATGCACACACACACACACATAACATGGTATGAATGGAGTTACATAATGAAAGACTGATTTATTTTTAGTAGAAGAAATGTGAAATCATACAGCCCATACTGCTAGTTTTAATAATTTTCATATTTTATATGTTGATACCAATTATAATGCAGAAAATATGTCACAAAGGAGGGGCTAATTTGAGGTAGAGGTGGTCACATTTTGTGAATTAGGATCTTCCATCTCTCTGTCAACTGTATTTGAAATGATGGTCTATTGTGAAAGCTGTTTCAACAAACAAGATGTGTCGCTATGATATGATTCAGATCAGTAGAGCAGTATAAAATCACAACTTCTTCCTACTTACTATTAATCCTCACAAAATAGAACCACATTAATCTACACCAAGATTTCATCTGTGGCAAGATGGCATATTTTAGGAGGAAGTGGGGCATGGAGAAGTTTATGGTTGTAAGATTTCAAAATTATCACCAGGCCCTTCTTCACCAAAGTGACCATGTACATGTTTTTCATACTCGGTTTGAGTAACTGCAGGAACAAATGTAGCATTACACATTGGACAAGTTCTATCTGGGGGCTGAAAAGGTTTCATGGTTTCTGGGGAATGTTCATCATCAATACACTCAAAAATGTGGGACTGGAAGTCTTCCATGCTCAAATGACTATAGTCATTATTGCACACAGGACATAGTCTGTCTAGGTTCGGCCCGACAGTAAAGGCATCCTGATTAACAGGTGAAGTATTGCTGGTGGCAGTAGATATTCTTTGATTTCCTGGTGCATTTACATACAGATTATCTGGACTTATCCCAGCTGCCTGTGAAGTCAGATTATGTGTTGGGATAGTCATCTTACCTCCAGACATCTTATCATGGTTGATGATATGAACTGGTGCAAGTGGATAGTTTGGTGAGTGATACACCTGCTGAGACTGTGATACAGCAGAATTCAGATTAAGATTACCAAACTGTGTTAACATATCATTTTCAAGAAGAATCTGAGGATCATTTCCATCAAATGTTGTCTTCCCAAGTTTTTCCACTGGAATTTTATTTGATTCATAAATTCTTGCTTCTTGCTGTATGGTTGCTTTTTGGACTGGAGACTTATGCCGTTGTCCCTGGATTGGGGTTACTCCCCGATCTATCTGAGATGATGTGACTATATCATCGCTATCACCATCAGCATCTGTAGCACTGTTGTTTGCAGACGACAAGTTCCACTCTCTCACATGCTTACCAACTGCATCCATCTTAGTGTCCATTTTAGTTTGATTGAATGCTTCAAATCCATTCTTTTCAGCTAAGGTCTCAGACATTGGTGATTTATTCTGAAGTAGTCTATACTGAGATTTCAATGGCTCGTATCCATTGGCAGCTTTGAATCCTGGCATTCTTCCACTCTGCATAGATAAATCCCCTTGCATAAAATGTCCATTTGGATTCTGACTTGTAGTAGCGTATGAATATCCATTTATATTGACCTTCTGCGGAATGTGTCTGTGTTCCATCCCTCCTTGAGGAAACAAAGAATTCTGTATATTTTGAACATCCATATTATGTATTTCTTCTAGCATTTCCCTGGAACTAAATTGTTTTCTGCCTGCAGTAGCACCATCTTGTACAAAGTCACTGCTGCCATGGAACTGTGTCTGCTGGACATCTATAGTTTCTTTAGGTGAACCAGATTTCATCATCAATGCCTGGCTAGGTTGTCCATACATCACTTGGTGAGGTTGAGAGCTCTGAACACGTTCACTCGCCAGTAAGTTTATTGCAGGACCTCTCATTTGAGGGCTGGCAGAATTCCTCCCTGATACCGAACCCTGATCCATGTACACATCAGTTGTCATATACACAGGGGAGTCAGTGGCTGATTTTGGAGTATTGCAATAACTTGGTGGTCCTGAAAATATATGAATAACATAAAATATTGACAATTATAACATAAAAATATATGGATAACATAAAATATTGACAACTCTAACATAAAAGTATACATTTCTTAGTGCCATCTGCTCAAGTTTTCAGATTTATATGTTTAATTTATTGAGTAACTGGAGTCTGTGAGGACGTACAAGCTGACAAGAAACATTTTCATCTTTGTGCAAGAACATACAGATGAATGAGAAAATGAATGTAAAAACTGGCTTGCTGGCATGGCAATTGTTCTAATAGAAGCATAGAGAATTGACTTTCTTGCACTCATGTTACCTTATATGTGCTCTACCTCTCAACAGAGGAGCACACTGCCAGATAAAGTACCACAGAGAGAGAGAGAGAGAGATGTGAGAAAGATTGCATTTTGCATCTGTACAGGTAAAGGTAAATGGGAAGAACTTGCGCAAAATAGATCTACATGGCGTTCTACAATCAAAAAGAGAGCATCATCTTGTGAAAAGGGAAGAAATGCAGCAGATCAACAGCGGAGAGCAGCTAGAAAGTCACGGATAGACCAAGATCCATCTACAGTGGTCATTCTATGCCCGAACTGTCCAAGGACATTTACAGCTCGAATAGGGCTCATTAGCCATCTACGAACTCATAATCAAAGACATAACTCTAAGTGAATTTTCAAAAGTGGATGTAACAAATAGTCATCATCATCATGTGATGGATGAATTAAATACAGTATGAGTTATGCAGCAGCATCACAGTACATGGTTTCCCATTAAGTGCTCAGCTAGCTGCCTAGTTGATGGGTGACCGGAAACCGCTTTCCCAAGCATGAGCTCTGGTACCTTCTTTGTAGTGACTAGGCGAACTAAATAATTTTGATTCACGGATCACAAGGGAACTAACAACATGGATTTGCTGGACAGCAAGCGAATGACTTAACATTACATTGCAGCAGCTCTCAGATTCATGAAGCAGGCCTGTGTAATCTATCAACTGGACAATGCAGCCCTCAAACTCATTAAACTGTTGAGACACACAGTTTTTATGTATCACATATAATTGCTTATCTGGACAGATTTGATGGGAAAATTCTTTGCCCACATGCACTAACTGATCTCTGTTGATTAGTTTCAATGGAAAAATAATGCAAATATGCTTGGAAACTAGCAGAACTGCAGTATAAACCTAAACAAGAGATGTCAGTAGATGGCTTAACACAGCATTAACTGCCTTAGAGTTTCTTGAAATGTTTGATTTTGTGTGTTTAACAATTTATAACACTTCCTTATCCAGTGTTTCACTTTTCATTAATATGATTAATAGTTTTACTGCAATGTCACCAGTTATAAAATCCAGATAAGTAATGTCTATAGGCGGAGAACCCAATACAATCAACATAAAGATAAATTACTGAAACAAGTGCAGGAATATAAATATCTTGGAAGAAATTTTACATATGATGGCAAGACAAGAAAAACATCACAGGTGAAAAAAAATCTATGGCAAGGGGCAAACAGAAAAACACAGTTACAACTATTAAGAAGCTATATTTTTCCGGTAGCAACATATGGTTGTGACATCCGCAATGGAAAATATAATATCAACACTCTATATCTTAGAATCTGTGTAATGTAGTGCTGAATAGCTCTCATATGCTAGAATCTGTGTAATGTAGTGCTGAATAGCTCTCATATGCTATAATCTATGTAATGTAGTGCTGAAGAGCTCTCATATGCTAGAATCTATGTAATGTAGTGCTGAATAGCTCTCATATGCTAGAATCTATGTAATGTAGTGCTGAATAGCTCTCATATGCTAGAATCTATGTAATGTAGTGCTGAATAGCTCTCATATGCTAGAATCTGTGTAATGTAGTGCTGAATAGCTCTCATATGCTAGAATCTGTGTAATGTAGTGCTGAATAGCTCTCATATGCTAGAATCTGTGTAATGTAGTGCTGAATAGCTCTCATATGCTAGAATCTGTGTAATGTAGTGCTGAATAGCTCTCATATGCTAGAATCTATGTAATGTAGCGCTGAATAGCTCTCATATGCTAGAATCTGTGTAATGTAGTGCTGAATAGCTCTCATATGCTAGAATCTGTGTAATGTAGCGCTGAATAGCTCTCATATGCTAGAATCTATGTAATGTAGCGCTGAATAGCTCTCATATGCTAGAATCTGTGTAATGTAGCGCTGAATAGCTCTCATATGCTAGAATCTATGTAATGTAGCGCTGAATAGCTCTCATATGCTAGAATCTATGTAATGTAGCGCTGAATAGCTCTCATATGCTAGAATCTATGTAATGTAGCGCTGAATAGCTCTCATATGCTAGAATCTGTGTAATGTAGCGCTGAATAGCTCTCATGTTAGAATATGTGTTATGTAGCGCTAAAAGCTCTCATGTGATAGAATCTGAGTTGTTATGTAGCACTGAAGAGCTTTCTTCATAACCTTTATCGACAGGGACAATATTACAAAGTAAATTCTTGATTGTTTGGAATGCCACCTTTTCCTGCTCTATTATTTTTTTTTTTATCTCTCTTGAATTTCTGCCATTTGATGCTATCTGTGTTCCCAAATATATGAATTGGTGGAACTTTCTGAGTATTGAGTCAATCTAGTTGATCATGCACTGGGGGAGGGGGGGTTGAAATCCCATATGAATTTTAAAAACTACACATACTCATAAAATTCCACCACACATAAGAAATCATATACATATTTAGTTAGTTCCTTTTGGGCCAAAGATCGCAGATAGGGTAGTTGTCGTTTCTTTCTTTGTTGAATACCTTGCTGCAAGTTGCAAGGTAAAGTTTCTTATGCGCAACATACTTTTTTTGTACCCTTTGCCTTCCACATGATGTTTTATATCATATTGGGGAGGGCGTAGCGCAGTGGTTACCACACTGGCTTCATATATGAGTGGTCTTGGGTTCATTCCCCAGCTCAGGCGGAAATGTTTTTCAGACCACAACGGCTCCCGAGGTGACCCAGCCTTAACTGGGTACCAGATCCTCCCCGTCCATGAGGTAAACACTGCGAGGGAGAGATGGCTGCCACCCTCATAAATCTGAGATTGCTAACATCTTATACCCCTACGACAGTTAAATGCTATGGGTTAACTGAATATTTTTTATATCATATATATATATATCACATATATATATATCACATATATATATATAAACACAGATACAAATACTAAAAGGAAAAACACTAGACTGGATTAATTCAGTCTCATATAAACAGCCAAGACAAATTCAACAAATGAAAACTACAAAGAACAACATACTCAGCTGAAGAAGATAAGACCTCTGCTGCAGCACTGTGCTCTTTAATCTGTCAACTACTTTATGCAGATGTTCAAGCTCCTGGCTGCAAGTCAAGCTTCCAAGAGACTGGGTGTTTCCTTCCAATGTGGTATCCTTCAAACCTCTGTTCTCCATATCCAGCCGATTAAGAGACTCCTAAAGGAAGAGACCGAAATTCGGTATATTATTATTTAAATAATACATTATCATCAGATTAGACAGTCTGAAGACTGATGATGTGGGCTGTAATGCTTTGCTTCTCTTCTGTTCTCTGCCATCAGACTGGACAGTCTGAAGACATGATAATACTGTATTGTCGAGCTTCTCTGTAACTTACCATCATCAGATTAGATAATCTAAAGACTGGTGGCGTTACTGTACAATCATACCTCTCCTCTGTGCCCTACCATCATTAGATTAGATACCAGTAGTATAAAAACGTAATATTAATGTATTGCCATGCTTCTCCTCTGTGCCCTACCATCATCAGGTTAGATAGTTTGAAAACTAATAATAAAGCTGCACTGTCTCTACTCTGAACAATCATCATTAAATCAGTTTCATATTTTATCAGGACATGCGGTGTCTGGAGAAATTAATGCACTTGTGCCATATTTTACAGCGATATCTGAAACTTTCTGCCTTGCACATCAGAATATGTGACTAAGTTAGCCAGAAAAAAAATACATTAAGTGTACACATTACATAGATATAATTACCATACTAGCAACATTACACATATAACAAACATACTAGCAACATTACACATATAATAAATATACTAGCAACATTACATAGATATAATAAATATACTAGCAACATTACACATATAATAAACATACTAGCAACATTACATAGATATAATAAACATACTAGCAACATTACATAGATATAATAAACATACTAGCAACATTACATAGATATAATAAACATACTAGCAACATTACATAGATATAATAAACATACTAGCAACATTATATAGATATAATTACCATACTAGCAACATTACATAGATATAATAAACATACTAGCAACATTATATAGATATAATTACCATACTAGCAACATTACATAGATATAATAAACATACTAGCAACATTATATAGATATAATTACCATACTAGCAACATTACATAGATATAATAAACATACTAGCAACATTACACATATAATAAACATACTAGCAACATTACATAGATATAATAAACATACTAGCAACATTACACATATAATAAACATACTAGCAACATTACATAGATATAATAAACATACTAGCAACATTACATAGATATAATTACCATACTAGCAACATTACATAGATATAATAAACATACTAGCAACATTACACATATAATAAACATACAAGAAACATTACATAGATATAATTACCATACTAGCAACATTACACATATAATAAATATACAAGCAACATTACATAGATATAATTACCATACTAGCAACATTACATATATAATAAACATACAAGCAACATTACATAGATATAATTACCATACTAGCAACATTACATAGATATAATAAACATACTAGCAACATTACACATATAATAAAAATACTAGCAACACTACATAGATATAATAAACATACTAGCAACATTACATAGATATAATAAACATACTAGCAACATTACATAGATATAATAAACATACTAGCAACATTACACATATAATAAACATACAAGCAACATTACATAGAGATAATAAACATACTAGCAACATTACATAGATATAATAAACATACTAGCAACACTACGACAATCAATATATGGTAACTGCGTGAAACATAACAACAATTGTACTTATGTAAAACACAGGTTTTTATAATAGTTTCACTCAGACACGACGGACTATCACTAAAACTATTGGGTAATGATGTGCACACAAGAAAACATACAAATTACAAAACACAAAACATGTTCAACGTTTAAACCAAAAGGTCTTTATCAAAATACGCACAAAATATCAAAAGAAGACGAATGGAAATTATCACAACATACAAACGTATCCAACAGAAATATTTTCATGTGTTTTAGATCATGTGATCTATGTTATATAAACAAACTATGATACTTGTATTACAAGGGGCATCCATTTCTAATGAATATTTTGAATGAAATATTTGAATGGATATCTCACACTGAGTTGTTCAATGAAAAATAATATATATATGACATAACTGGTAATATATGTCATGTGTAAACATTGAACTGTGAAGGATAAGTTAATAAACACACAAACAACACTACACACAAATAATAAACATACTAGCAGCACTACACACAAATAATAAACACACTATCAACATTGGACATATAGGACAAGCATAAGCAACACTTCACAGATTTAATAAACAAATACTAGCAACACTTCACAGATTTAATAAACAAATACTAGCGACACTTCACATATTTAATAAACAAATACTAGCAACACTACACATATTTAATCTTTAGCAAACAGTCGAAGCATATAGCCTGAAATGTGTCATTTCTTGACAAAGAAGGCGAAATCAACCGCCCGATTCGTAACCCGAAACCGAAAGAAAAATTCAAGTTTGGTAACTTTTTGACAGAATGTTTTGGCAACATTGAGAAGAGTATTTATCTAACTTCCTTTTTCTATTGTCAAAATGGCAAAAGACGATAGTGTTTGATTATGGAATGGAAATCCGAGCAATCTTTAAGCATCTGCTTTGCAGCGAGGCGACATGACAGTGAATCGATTTGATTATATTTTTCCAAAATCGATTTATTCAGTGAAATCATTATTTATTACGAATTCAATGTGGAATTAAGGAAGGTGTTACATTGTTTTCAATTAGAATAGACCACGAGGTTCCAGAAGGTTCTCACTATATAAAATATATAATATTCAACAGCTTACGATCTATCAAAAATATGGTATGTCTAGATCGAGATAGGTCTACATTTGACTTTATCACACGTCTCGCATCACACACACACAAACAAAACTTGCACCAATATATGCAGAATTTAATTCTTTATTTATATGTGCAAATATTATTTAAATATCTGTAACAACAAAGAAGTTATCATGATTTCAAAACAGCCACTGACGATTATGTAACATTTCGAAAACAAATTCCGCGGCAGTCAGCGACACAAGAAAAATTGTGTAATTGTAAACATAGCGTGCTAATGGTTAATAAACAAATACTAGCAACACTACACAGATTTAATAAACAAATACTAGCAATGCTTCACAATGCTAACCTTCAAAGTTTTAATCTCATAATTCTGCTTCAGGACTTCATCTTTCAACTGCATCACCAGCTGCCCATTGTAGTTCTGATTGTGCAGATGCTCTGTTACCTGTAGAAGGTTCTTGTGCGTCTCTTGGAGGGTTGTGCTGAGAGTCTCAACTTTTTGAGACAGATTATTATTTTTCTCCTGCATTTCTTTTATCCTGTTGGTCAAATGAACCACTTCATCCTGTGCCTTATCTCTCTCCTTCACAGCAACAGCTACCCTACTTGAGCAGAAAAAGAAATGCATCAAAGATCTATATCTATAACTCACACATGGCAAAGTAGTAATAACGACACTAATTTAACCCTTTAAAGAAAATGTTGTTTTCCTATATGGATGTGAGACTTAGACATTAAACAAGACAATATCTTAAAGAATACATTCATTTGAAATGAAGTGCAACAGAAAGATCCTACAAATATCATGGACAGAGAAACAGAAGAACACTGAAGTTTTGAAATTACTGAAACTAAATGAAGGCTTGCTTCTAAATACCATCATAAGAAGGAAGCTACAGTATTTTGGACACTTAAAGCAACATGATGGTATCGAAAGGATGATTCTAGATTGCAGAATGCCAGGCATGAGAAGAATAGGAAGACCAAGAAGAAGATGACCAGTGACATCGAAGAATGCATGCACATGTCTCTGGCCACTACATGCCTGCTTGCCCGGGGCAGAGAGGCGTTCAGAGTATCCACGATGAAAACAATGTTCTGGAAAGAATATGTCACTTGATATATATAGTAGGTCACAAACGGGATTTCTTGGTTTGATATACATGAGTTATTATACCTGGGAGGTTGTGGTTCACTGAATAACAACCTCTATTATTTTTATGGTCAAAAAGCTCTAATATAACCAAAATGGACTTCCGTCAAGAGTTGAAAGAAGTGTACATCACCACACAGGGTACAAATTAAATGACCAAATGACATACAGTACTCAGGTTAGATTTTGTGGTGTTTTATTTTCAAAAATGCCACATGCCAAAGTTCTCACCAGTGGCCCATCTATCAGGCTAACCAGCATGCAACAGTAAACATTGAGTAGATGACATGCAACAGTAAACCTTGAGTAGATGACAGGAAACAGTAAACCTTGAGTAGATGACACGCAACAGTAAACCTTGAGTAGATGACACGCAACAGTAAACCTTGAGTAGATGACACGCAACAGTAAACCTTGAGTAGATGACATGCAACAGTAAACATTGAGTAGATGACATGCAACAGTAAACCTTGAGTAGATGACACGCAACAGTAAACCTTGAGTAGATGACACGCAACAGTAAACCTTGAGTAGATGACATGCAACAGTAAACCTTGAGTAGATGACATGCAACAGTAAACCTTGAGTAGATGACATGCAACAGTAAACCTTGAGTAGATGACACGCAACAGTAACCTTGAGTAGATGACATGCAACAGTAAACCTTGAGTAGATGACACGCAACAGTAAACATTGAGTAGATGACACGCAACAGTAAACCTTGAGTATACGACACGCAACAGTAAACCTTGAGTAGATGACATGCAACAGTAAACCTTGAGTATACGACACGCAACAGTAAACCTTGAGTAGATGACATGCAACAGTAAACCTTGAGTAGATGACACGCAACAGTAAACATTGATTAGATGACACGCAACAGTAAACCTTGAGTATACGACACGCAACAGTAAACCTTGAGTAGATGACATGCAACAGTAAACCTTGAGTAGATGACACGCAACAGTAAACCTTGAGTATACGACACGCAACAGTAAACCTTGAGTAGATGACACGCAACAGTAAACCTTGAGTAGATGACACGCAACAGTAAACCTTGAGTAGATGACACGCAACAGTAAACCTTGAGTAGATGACATGCAACAGTAAACCTTGAGTAGATGACGCGCAACAGTAAACCTTGAGTAGATGACACGCAACAGTAAACCTTGAGTAGATGACAGGCAAAACCGTGAGTAGATGACAGGAAACAGTAAACCTTGAGTAGATGACATGCATATATAGTGAGATTTTACTCTTGTACAAATCCTACAATTATCTTTTTACACCTTCTAATTAGGAGACTTGTCAACACATTTCACACTGTTGAGAATTAGAGCCCTTAGTGTGAAATAAAACTCTAGAGAAACCTCCATATTGCACAAAAGGATACAAGAATCCTGCTCTTAATTCTTAAAATTCAAAACTAACAATTTCACTCCTTTAAAGAAAATCTTGACCAATAAAATGGCTTTGAACCCCCAAGTCTTGAAGAAGATGGATGTGTCTGGCGATTGCTGCAAATAAAACGGCTACACAACACATTCTCTGGACTACAACCTGCTGGAAACCTAGTAGAGTCATTGTCCTGCTACAGGAGAGATCCAGCAGGAGTTTGAGAATAAATGCTGAAAAACCCAAGTCCATAAAACAATTGGCTAGTTTTAACCATTTAACCACTATTCTAGCTATGTGAATTATGTAATGGCAAATAACAGTATATTGTTTGCTAGCATTCTTTCTCAAAACCCCTGCTTAATCTCTCTTGTAGCAGAACAATGGTCCTACTAGATTCCCACAAGGATGTAGTTAAGAGAACAGATATGTATTGTGTCACAGTTTTATTTGTGTCAATGGTCCAACACATCTGGCTTCAGAGGTACCAGTAACATTAACAACAGTATCTCAAATATTAATTCTGTGATGGTAAAATATTCATTCATTTTCCTTTTGCGCTGAAGTTAGCGCATAGGGCAGAGGTCAGATCTCTCCAATGTTGTCTGTTCAAAGCTATTCTGTGCAGTTCTTAAATAGTATGGAAATTGATTGTTTTACTTTCTCTAAGTATTGTTCTTCTGAGTGTTTCTTTTGGTCTACTCCTAGCTCTTTTGCCTGTAGGTATCCATTTAAGAGATTGGCGGTGTATTCTGTTGATGTCTGCGCATAGGACATGCCCGATGTAGGACCAACAGCATTTTCTGATAACATCTATGATGAAATTTTGATGTATCTCTTCTCTGATTTTATCATTCGATTTGAATTCACTCCAATGGGTGTTAGTTATCCTACGAAGACATTTGTTCTCGAAACTCAGTAATTTCTTTTCTGAAGATAAAGAGCTTTTCCAGCTCTCACATCCATATGATAGCACCGGAATAACGCAGGAATTAAATAAGCGCATTTTCGTGCATGTGCTGATTGACTTTGACCTCCAGATATTAGACAGTCTGTTAGACACTTGATGCTAGTGCAATGCGAGTTGTAATTTCTGTCATGACATCACCGTCGAGTGTTACTTTGCTTCCCATTGGAATGAACTGACTTCTGTTACACAAATCGGTCTGGAGTTTACGATGATAGTTGATTAATCCAACGATCGGCGGAATGACCCAGACTTGATTAGAGAAACACCCTCCAACAATGGACGTCACTACCGGAAGTCCAAAAATATACAAATACAATATTCATCCATTCATATATCTTCTTCTTCTGTGTTCATTCTCAAACTCCTGCAGATTAGCAGGATATAGTCCGGAGACTATATAGCGCCTTTCAGCCTGACACATTTGACTTCAGCATGGCTTTGGGTCACTGACCATATATGGGATGGGACAGCCAACTCCATCCCATAAACTCCGTAATCGCCTTTTACGACATGCGTGGAAGGTAAACAGTGTTGCTATTCTTTTCTCCCCTATCGGGCCCCGGCAACACACAGGCCATTCATAAATGTCATAAGGGTTAGTGTGATGTGGTAATATCATGTCAAGTGCCTTTACTTCATCTAATTTAGTTTTTGAAATAGAAGATACCTATTAAATGAGACTGGTTCAACATGGCAGCTGATTATGCTTGGGAAAAAGTCTACATCAACTGAGAATCATACAGAGGACCACAAATCTAGAAAATGAGCAAAGTAATCACTGCGATACAGTCTTTGATTTATTATTTGCAATAGGCTTTATTTAAAACTTGTTTAACTGAATTTAAAATTTCTTAAATATTTATATATATTACTGGTGACTATGGTAAGTAGTAAAGTAACCCATAGCATTTATTAATGCCGTAGGGGTGTGAGATGTTAGCGATCTCACATTTCAGTGGCTCTGCAAATGAGAGCGGTAGCCATCTCCTCTCGCTCGCAGTCTTTACTTCCCGGATTAATCCGGTGCCCATTTAAGGCTGGGTCAACCTGGGCGCCGTTGCGATCTGAAAAACATTTCCGCCTCAACTGGGGAATGAACCCAGGACCACTCATATGCGAAGTCAGTACTATGGTACAGTTTATTGAAGTAATCCAGAACAGCATATGACTGACAGGAGAACAAGAAAGTAGTATATGTACAAATATAAGTCTGGTGCTGTGGCTCAGAGGCAGTGATTACTTCTCTCGGTCAAAAGTCTCAACCCAGGTTCAAAAATCAATGACGACGGACATATAACTGAGCGACTTCAATACTGCATAATAGGATATAAAATAATCAAGATATAAATACCGAAAAAATGACTTACCTATTAACCCATCCTTCAGATTTGTAAAGACTAGCCTGCAAGACTGTAACTTGTCGCTGCAGATGCCTAATGTGAGCATCTTTGACATTTTCTCCTATGCTGTCATTGGATGGAGAAGCTGAAGAGAAAACAGAAGAAAAAGGATGTTAACAACTTAACAATGAATTATTTGTATTCTCAATTGCTATTTTGTAACTATGATCCAATGAAACCCTTCTGTGCTGCATCACATATTCCAGCACACGAGAGAGAAGGGTGAAAACATCCTCACTAATGTAATAAATACACTTTGATGAACAAATGGTCATTCTCCAGGCAGGCAGTCGACAATATGACCGGTTCGGTAATAGTACATCCAGGTTTGACCAACGAGCAGTGATTCAGTTTCTTACAGCCAAACAGACCAATATTCATCAAAGGATGTCGACAGACCAATATTCATCAAAGGATGTCGACAGACCAATATTCATCAAAGGATGTCGACAGACCAATATTCATCAAAGGATGTCGACAGACCAATATTCATCAAAGAATGACAGGCTTTGTGTGGTGGAAAATGCATTTTGAAGACAACAGCCAAGAATGTTTTGGGAAGGACGGCAGGTAACAAATGATCTTCTACACCCGTGTCAGACACATGTTGCTATGGTGTTATGTAATCTGTATAAGGTAGAAACAGAAAAGTATATGGTTGTATGTAATCTGTATAAGGTAGAAACAGAAAAGGAAACATAAATGGAAGTACCCTTAGTTTCATGTTGAAAATCATTTCAATAATGTCCAGAAAAATGATTGTGCAGACAAAATTATAACAGACAGTTGAAACACTTAAAAACATACTAACCCTCCAAGTAAGAATTATCTAAAAACATATAAAAACATACTAACCCTCCAAGTAAGAATTATCTAAAAACATATAAAAACATACTAACCCTCCAAGTAAGAATTATCTAAAAACATAGTGCTTGTGTGGCTCAGTGGGTTCTTCAGGTCAGCAAGCATCTGCTGCAGATCTGACTCTTTCCTTTTACTGTGCTCTAATTCATGTTGCAGAGTCTCAACAACCTGTATGGTAAGGGAAATAGTTAAGCCATACACACTAACACCATAGTAAAACAATAACTGATCACACTAAAACCACAGTAAAACAATAACTGATCACACTAACACCATAGTAAAACAATAACTGATCACACTAACACCATAGTAAAACAATAACTGACTACAGGTTATGCCGAACTTCTCTATTGCTCCAGGCATGCAACCAAATGTTCAAGTCAAAAGGATTGTCACGTTCTGAGTCACTGTACCTTTATGATGGGTCTCAGCCATAGGAAAAAACAGTGCTGTCAGTTTCCTCCTCCCCAGTGCTACACAGTACATCTCTGGCTCCCTCCCAACCACAAATACATATGTTCAAGTAAATATGAAACACATTTTAACAACAAAATAACAGCACAAGTATAATTGTATAGATGATGTGCCATGAAGCTTCTATAAGAAGATAACTTCAATATAACGGCATTTCATCTACTAACGTTTCCTGTTACATGGGTGGTATGTCTAGTGGGCCATTGGTGAGACCCACAGACGCAACCACATGCATAACAAACCTGTCAAATACTGCATGTTTCCTGTTAGGGAGATGCAGGAAGAGATTTTGTAAAGGAATTAGATATTGTTAGATATAAGGGAATTAACCATTATCTTTTTATATGTCGAAAATATGTTAGCTTGTGTTTTTTAAAGTCTATTTTCTTCTATGTTCACTACTCTATTTCTGTCTGCATTTTTGTCCATGATATTCTTAGAACATTCCTATAACAATTCATTTGAAATGCTGACATTCTTTTCCATTTCAGGTGTCATTGTCCACGTCTCACAACCATATGTTGCTACTGGGAAAGTATATCTTCTCAGTAGTTATAACTACGGTATGTTTTTCTATTTACCATAGATTATTCATCTGTGATTACTTTTGTTGGCCGACCACTAATCCCTTTCCGATCTCTGCTGGAGTAATCTCCTCTGGTAGTGATGGTTGACCCAAGATTAAATCACTAGATTGCATACATTAATCAAACCATGAGGCAAAACCGCCAGTGGTATGACACTAATAATTTTTACCGGTTGAGCATATGACACAACTAATATGGAGATTCCTACTATTTTTCCCTATACCAGGTTATTTTTTTCCAGTATTGTGTACAGATTTTTGGGAACTATTCTGGTAAACAGGTCTACCATCCAATTTTGTATGCATCTTTGCCAATCAGAAATTGTGTGATGTCACTGACTACTGATTGAATCCTAGATACCTGCCAAAGATGGATGTGTTGGGCTATTGGTACAAATAAAATGGAGACACAATGCATTTACATTCTCTAGACTACATCCTGCTGGAAATCTAATAGGATTATGGTTCTACAACAAGAGAAATCCAATGGGAGTTTGAGAATTGACGAAGAAGATTAATCCTAGATACAAAATGGCTAACATAATCATAAGTTTGTTCGAGATTTAGTAAGTCTGGTACAGTTGCGAAGACTGCTGCTGGATGCAAAGATGTGCGCCCCACCAATATAACCCCCCCTAAATGAAATATCTGAACCTCCAAAGGCTGATAGATAATTATAACCAAGGAAATAATCTCTGAAAATTTATTTTGTTTTCCACATAAAATGTAGGCCCATTTACCTAGATTGAACCAATTTTTATCTATCAACTGATTGACAGGTATGTTATTCTACACTAGATAGTGATTTACAAAGACTACTATTAAATAATCACCTGATTATAATCATGGAAAGAACTTGGGCTTCCTGGAGCTGCCCCTACAGAGATAAGACTACTATTAAATAATCACCTGATTATAATCATGGAAAGAACTTGGGCTTCCTGGAGCTGCCCCTACAGAGATAAGACTACTATTAAATAATCACCTGATTATAATCATGGAAAGAACTTGGGCTTCCTGGAGCTGCCCCTACAGAGATAAGATTACTATTAAATAATCACCTGATTATAATCATGGAAAGAACTTGGGCTTCCTGGAGCTGCCCCTACAGAGATATTCATAACCTTCTTCTCAGCTGAATCAAGAGCCTTCTGTGAGTCATACAATTCATAAGAACCTTTAGTGATATTACGTGTAGGACTCAGATGGGACATCCTTCTTAGATTGTGAACTGCTGGTGGGAACACAGCCTCATGACTGATGTTATACGACATAGAGAAGGTCAATATTCAACTTCACACCTGCAAATACTACAGAAAAAAAAAACTGGTTCAGTACAAGTAGACACCACCAAATGTTTAATTATTTCTCTTGTTTATGTTTGTAAATTTCATGTTCATCATTTAATAATTGAAATATTTATTTATTTAAAGTTGGGGTTAGGGTTAGCTATGTAAAACACAACTATCATAACCCTAACATTAAAATAAATTAATATTTAAATTATTAAATGATGAACATCAATCAAAAAGTAACCAATAACAGATGATTAATTTAAAAGACATCTATTGCAGGTAATGATCACAACAGTCTCAGGCTTGTGTTCCTGCATCTCTCTGGTGTATCCAATATTGGTTATCTTCCTCTAGTGTTCCTGCATCTCTCTGGTGTATCCAATATTGGTTATCTTCCTCTAGTGTTCCTGCATCTCTCTGGTGTATCCAATATTGGTTATCTTCCTCTAGTGTTCCTGCATCTCTCTGGTGTATCCAATATTGGTTATCTTCCTCTAGTGTTCCTGCATCTCTCTGGTGTATCCAATATTGGTTATCTTCCTCTAGTGTTCCTGCATCTCTCTGGTGTATCCAATATTGGTTATCTTCCTCTAGTGTTCCTGCATCTCTCTGGTGTATCCAATATTGGTTATCTTCCTCTAGTGTTCCTGCATCTCTTTGGTGTATCCTTCTACAGATCAGCAAAAAGTAGTCCAGAGAACACTGTGTTGTGTCCTGGTGTACAGCTTAGCTGTGATAGCTGCCTTTCAGCCTGACACATCAAACTTCAACCTATGGATCCATTTAGGCCCTCTTTGGGATGGTACAACAAATCCATCGATGAAACTTCTTTAGTTGCCTCTTATGACATGCCTGACAGGTAACACTGACACTATTCTTTGCTCTCCTTACTGAATCCATCAACACACTGGTCTGGTACAATTCTGGTATAGAATCCCATCACACTTGTGAAACATATGGTCAGAAATGGACACCTATGCATTTACTTTTCCGTTCTTTCACGCAGAAAATATTTTATGTGCCCCTGGAATTAGATGCTTCTCAGTGAAGTAAGCACCTTTGCTGGTGTTACTGTGCCACATTTGGAAATTATGAAAAATGAATTCCCAGAAGGTGTCCAATGTTAAAGCTCTTTAAATTTAAAGACATTTTAAGAACATATGAACATACCACGACAAGTTGACATTCTATCTGAGAGCAGAATAAAAAACAATTCAAGTAGCCACATGTTATATACACACAGATCTGTCAATTAATTTTTCCATCAATCTGTATTTTTAACAAGTTATTTCCATATTTCCATAAAAACATCTGTATTTAGTACCCAACCCCCAACTTATTTTTTTTGGGCCCATAAATATGTGAAAAGCATCAGCATTAGCAGTAATTACTGAAGATGTAACACCAAATGACCTTAAATTAAATTATTATGCCAATGATGTGCTACCAATGCCAAACATGGACAACGACAGCACAAGACAAACGTAAACTTGTGACAGCTGAAATGGCATGCTTACGCAGAATCCTAGGAATATCGCTAAGAGACAGGGTGAGGAATGACCCCCGGACATCCAACAAAAAAACTTGCATCACCCCAATCTTAGAATACATCAACAGACAACAGATTAAATGGTTTGCACACATCAGCAGACTGCCATCAGACAGCATACCACAGCAAGCTATGCTACACAGATACAGCGAAGGCAGACCTAGAAGCCGACCATGAAAATGATGGACCACTGAAATAAAAGAGGCAACAAATTCCACAATATACTCAGCACACAAGAGGGCCGTCTCCAGAAAACTCTATTACCTCTAACACCAAAAGTCAACAACGGGTTTCAGCAAATAGATAGATAGACTGAAGATGTAACACCAAATGACCTTAAAAAAAATTCAACTGATGGTATTTGGGGAGAAGGGGGAAGGAGGGCAGAAAACTGTATCAATATTGAAAATCAATACTAGTTAACACGTATGTATATAGCCAATATTGAATATCAGTTATGTGGTTTACTGCACCAAGGATCAATTCTACTAGACATTTCATGTAATGTATTTTCATTTCTGGACTGATTTAAAAATCTGAAACTGCCAACTTTCTGAATTGTTTCTTCATTGTCTGTTGTCTTTCCCTGGGTGGAAGCTGATATCATCCACACTTGCCGTTAAGCATAGGGCTGGGAGTTATAAGTTTCTGTTCAAGACCAGATTATCAGCCTGAGTCATGCTCAGTCCATGTTTGTGGAGAATTGTCATGGTGTTATCTATCCATCTCTTTCATTCTTTACCGTTGGCTTTGTATCCAGATGATCATTTGTTGTAAGCTCTCAGTGGTAATTGGCTTGGATCCATTCTCATAAGGTGACCAAACTACTTTATCTGCTGACGTCCTATATATTCGATACAGAATCATCATTTCCTATTCTGTCTAGTTTAGAGACCATAGCAGCTTTCCTCAAACACTTCATCTCACATATTATGATTTGTCTATGTTGTGACATTGTTAAAGATCATTTTGACACAGGTAACAAAGCATTCGTATGCAAATTGTAGATATTATGTCTCTTTATGACCATATTGATCTTTAGATGCAGGAGTAATGGTGAAAGTTGATATATCACTGTGTTTGCCTTCTGACACATTGATTCTATTTCTCTGTGTAGTTTCCCATTTTCAGAAAATACACTTCCCAAACATTTGAATTCTTTTGTTTGTTCCACTGATGAGTCATCTATTGTAATATCTCTTGTTGTTGATGATTTGCTAATTTTAATAACATCTCTTTTGTATGTTGACTTTCATATTATACTTCCTACATACTATTGACAGTGCATCTATGTGGATTTGCATGTTTTCTTCATTATTATATATCAGGCTTTGATTGTCAGTGAACAGATGTTCATTTATTTCACTTGTGTTTTCATTTTCTTGATTGCCTGCGTTGATTGCATTTTCATCTTTATGAATGATAGCTTCTTTCGTTATTTTGTCTATGTAAGTATTGAAAAGTAGGGGAAAGCATGCAACACAGTCTGACCCCCAATTACGTTTTGAATGTTTTGGTCTGCTGTTCTCACTGCGCTTATTCAATTTTGGTATAGTGCTTTTATGTTATCTAATAGCTGACCACTGATGATTTTTTTCTAATAATCCCAAGAATATTTCTATCTAATCTATTGAAGGCCTTTTCCTGGTCTATAAATATTGTGTTAATATCTTGATTGCATTCAATAGGTTTTTCACTTAGTTATCTCAGTGTGAATAGTGCATCTGTGCAACTAGGGCCCCCCCCCCCACATCTAAAACCAAATTGAATGAGGCTCAATTGAGATTCTGTTAAGTGACTATTCTGTGCTCACGATCTTTGCGTAGATTTTCCTATATGACTTACCCGGTAACCATTGAGAATTTCTAAATTTATATTGATATAATTAATTATCTTCCTGCTGGAATGAACTCAAGCATAGAGTGTAGGCTAATGACTACTCAATTCAACTGTGTCAGTGTGTATGACCTATTCACAGGACTATTATCATTAAATTGTTGACTGTCTGTAAATTATGTAAACATAAAAATGTTGCACTGGTAGTTATAGTGAGCTACTCAAGATCAATGAGAAAATAATAAACAACCTGAGATATGCAGATGACACTGTTCTTTTAGCAGAAAGTGAACATGAACTACAGAGACTAATAGATCAAGTCAATAAATAAGGTAATGAATATAGACTGGCTATAAATATCCAAAAAACAAAAACCATGATAATCAGCAAAGACACAGAAGAACAAGAGCTAAACATAAACATACATGAAGAGAAACTACAACAAGTAAAACATTATCAATATCTTGGACAAATAGTAACAAATGATGGCACATGTGAAGCAAAAGTTAAAAAGAGAATAGGAATGGCTAAAAGTACCTTCAATGACATGAGGAAAATAGTAACATCTAAACAAATTACAAACAAGTTAAAAATGAGAATTATAAAATGCTACATCTATTCTATATTAGTATATGTATTAGAAACATGGACACTAAATAAACAATTCGAAGACATAATTGATGCCTTTGAGATGTGGGTATATAGAAGAATAGGGAGAACATCATGAAAAGAGAACAAATAAATAGGTGCTAAAGACACTTAATATGAAGAAAGAACTCCTAAGAGAAATAAATATCAGGCAAAAAATATATTTTGGACACATTAAAAGACATGATACCTTATTGAAGACCTTGTTAACCTTACTTGAGGGTAAAGTCAAAGGGAAGCGAGCAAGAGGTAGACAGAGATACAAGTGGAAGAGTAACATCACAAGATAGACATGTTTCTGTCTAGCAGAGTGCACCACCGAAACAAGAGACGGGGGATTTCGGAGATTTGTTGCAGCCAACCTTTGTTGCGGAGACGGAACTTGATGATGATAAGCTTAATCATCTACCGGTAACACTACACATTCGTAGCAACAACCAGTCACGTTATTTCATGTTAATAGTTTGCTAATATAGGGTACAGTGTGAGTATAGTTCCTAGCTGCCACATACTCCGGATCATAGTAACAGAGGCTCAATTACTAGTAATTTTGTTATTCTCTCCCTTCTATTTCCATATTTTAATCATATCCCCCTTACAGTCGCTGCGCGTCACTTCTGCTGGTAGACAATTACAATCGCCCCAGTGTGCTTTTTTTTACCTGTTTTGTTGCAGCCAATATTACATTTTTTGTTTGTGCTGGGTTAATATCTGGTCATGACCTTTGGGTAGGTTACAGTTCATGCTTTTTCTGCATATTTACGTTGTGGAAATATTATGTTCGACTGATTTTTGATGACTTTTTCTAAATATGCTGAGTTTTTACACAATTTTTTCGCATTTCAGGATATTGTTCGCATGTACACTGATGATGACAGAGTTGTTATGATGGAAATATGCATGATGTAGGTATTTTGTGTCCTAAATATAACATGGGAAGTGATAGTGATGCTCCTTGTTAGATAGACCTAATGTTTCTGACAATGAGAAGAAAATTTGAAGCACTAATGTGCCATTACAAATTTCACTAGAGTGATGTAGTTTTTTTAGTAGAAGTTGAGAATTTTGTAGAAAATGGGCCTGTACATAATCTTGATGAGATGACCACATGTTATGAATAATTTAGCATTATTGTCAACGAGGATTTTAACAATTTGCAGCAGATCTGATAAATTTGTATGTAACATAACGCAAAGAACAAGCAGAGAAAGAAGACACGTGCTGGACATCTGTAACTGTCACTGTCTTTTTTAATATTTATATTATGATGGGCCTGTGTATTCTGCTTGAGTATGGCATGTACTGGAGTACAGATGACGGGTTCGGCATATCGCATATCAACATGTAGGGGAAAAGGAGATTTGAAAATATATCTCAATATTTTCGAATCAATATGACTAACTCCTCTACTCAGCACCTCCAAGGTAAAAAAAAATGTCCCACATTATGTTCAGTTTGACAGTTTTTTAAAAAAAAATGATATATATATTTAAGTATCTAAATGATATAGGTTGATTTAAGACTATTCATTTTTCTATTAATTTTCGCAATTATTAGAATTATTATCTAGATTCTGCCTGCAGTCTACTAATTAAAATGTAAGGCCTAGATATTAATTATGCTTACTAAGTTTCCAAAAACAAAATGTCCATCTAAATGGAAAATTCTACCCTAGGTCTAGCTAGAGGCACTAGTCTAATCATTTAGGCCTACTAGTCCAGTAACTATACTTTACTATACTCTATTATTATATAGGCCTATAACTATACTATTATTAACTTAATTAACTACTATAGATAATAGACTGCCTATTGAATCAGATAGGTACACAGGTAGATTTTTATAGTAGATAAAAAGATACTGCATATTATGATCATGATGGTAAAATGTAATGATGATAGTGATACTTTCATTTTCAAATACAATTAAATAAATATTATAATAATAAATATTAAAACATAATAAATAATAATAACGTAGTTTATTACAAACTTTAACAAACCAACTGCTACTAAGAACAATGTTGAATGAGTCCGATGACGAATGAAAATGACTTAGTCTTCTTAGCGATGAATCATAACAACAACCGTAACATAACAACGTAAAAAAAGGCTAAAAATGGACATAAAGTCCTAACTAGTATTTCATAGACTTACTAATAATACACGTTCAATCATTCACTTTCCACCTCTCCCACAAATGGAAACACGCAGCCTGTGACTTTCCTACGTCATCACTTCAAAAGTATGATGCATTGTTCAACTGTGATGGCATTTCTGAAGCTTCCTATACACAGGAAACATTCAGGCTTAACTGCGATGCACTTCTACACCGCCTTCGCCTCCCTTAGTAATGGCTAACATCTACTTCCGGTAGGGCCGATTGTATTGTTGACACAATGTACAGTGATTCTAACATTTGTGAAGCTGATCCCACTTAGCAACAGAAATGTCAATAGAGAGGTTTCCCTATCAATGCAAGCTCCTTGAAGTGAAGATAGGGCTTAGTCCAGCCAACAGAGGCTGAAAACTAAGGGATAAATGTTCCAGTGTTGGGTAACAACCCTAAACAGGAAGCAGGTGGCTGGAGTAACACCGGGCAAATGTCAAGATAAACAAAAATAGGTAGATGTGTTACCAAAATAAAACATAACACAACCTAACAACGAGATCTAAAACTGATCTGGCCATCCCTACATTGAGCAAGATCACAGTCCTGCCCAAGCAAGCACGAAAGAAAAACTGCAGTAAAACAATCAAGCACATGTGCTGAAGTCGGAGATACCAGGCCGAGAGGCGCACCAGCAATCATGGGCTCACAAAACACGATTAAATAACATGTCTTCACAACTCAACAAACAAAAATATTGCGAGGTTGCGAAATGAAATTTGAAGCATGTTTATCTTGCCCAAGATTTCACGAAAGAATAAATATTGGCACTTACATATTTACTTGTTTTGCAAAGCAAAAACATTATATTATAAAACAAAATAATAAAAATTACTACAACTGCAGCCTTTTTGGTTGTCAACTATCAAGATCGTAATTTGCATGGCAATAAGATTGACTAGGCAAGCATTACAATAAATGAATGCAATGTAAATGGAATTAATAGCAGCTTTAGGAGTTGTCCGTAACTTAGACCTAAGTCAACAATTTCTTGTAATTTGTTACCCACTCCCCCTTGCCAACAACTGTCAAGAATTAGGGACTACTTTCCATGCTTAGCTATGTCAAGAAAATGTTTTTTCACAAAAAGTACGAAAGAAAATACACATTGTGTTTCACATATGTAGAAACATTTTTTTAATTCAAACAGTTTAATTGGAGAATTTTGTAAAAATGTATTATTGAGGTCAATTTTGGGCAACTCTCTCTCCCAGTTCACGCCAAGAACTGTCTTAATCCCTAATTGTTGACGTAATATAAGGGTAGCCACTATTTCCAAACCTGGTGTTATTGTGTGATATTTCATACGGGAGATGTCATGCGGGGGGGGGGGGCTCTGAAGTCTTGATAGTCTTTTTACAATAAGGAGGGAGGAGGTAAAATATTCGCCGAAAAAAACCAAAAAAACTGTAGATGTAATGTATAGATAGCCCCTAATAGGAATACTATGAACAAAGAAATTACGGAACTAGTTTGGAATGAGTGCCGACATATTTGATAATAACGTAAACTTGTGACAGCTGAAATGGCATGTTTATGCAGAATCCTAGGAATATTGCTAAGAGACAGAGTGAGGAATGAGGACATTCGACAAAAAATCGGCATCACCCAAATCTTAGAACATATTAAGAGACAACAGATAAAATGGTATGCATACATCAGCAGACTACCATCAGACAGCATACCACAACAAGCTATGCTACACAGATACAGTGAAGGCAGACCTAGAGGCCGGCCATGAACAGAATTGACCACTGAAATAAAAAAGGAGACAATTTCCAAAATATACTCAGCCCACAAGAAGAGCCGTCTCCAGAAAACTCTTCTGCCCCTAACGCTGAAAGGCCACACAAAAAAAATTAAGCGAATAGATATATAGAAAGATATTTGATTATTTCCCTTAGCTACATTTAATAGTTTATGTTAATAATTTATTAATTTAAATAGAAAGATTTTTTAGGTTAGGATTAGTTATGTGAAACATAACTAGGATTAGTTATGTGAAACATAACTAACATTAACCCCTACTCCTAACAAAAATGAATATTTAAATTAAATCTATCTATCTATTCGCTAAATCCGTTATTGTCTTTCAGCGTCGGGAGTATAGAGAATTTAAAAAAAACAGGAGTATAGAGAATTAAAAAACAAAACAGGAGTATAGAGAATTAAAAAAAACAGGAGTATAGAGAAGTACATTACGAAGATGACCCTCTGGGAAGAATGTGGCACCTGAAGATCAGTGATATAATTTTAACTGTAAAAAGTGTGTGGCAACAACTGGAGAAAAATATTCTATAGAAAAAAAAGAGAAGTGAACAAAATTGAAACAAATCAAAAGGTCACCGCTGCCCCCATCGAGGCCTTCACATTGAAGTGGTGAAGGGGCTTAATTTAGTCATGAGGGGTTGGAAACTAAGACTGGTCGGGAAGTCCCACTCGAGCAGGACTACAATCCTGCCCAAGTAAGCAGGGTGTTGAAGACAAAGGTCACCAACCAAAAGGCGTACAATTAATCAGGTTGCCACGTACAAAGTACAATGGGAACATGTCTATGTCCGATTACAGATATAGACATGTTTCAAGTGAACGAAAGAAGAAGACACCGCAGCTTAATCAAATAACATAATCTCAATGCATCGTGGAGCCTGTCCGTCTAAGGGATAAAAGTTCCAGTGTCGGGTAACAACCCTAAACAGAAAATATGTGGATTGGGTAACACACGGCAAATATCAAAATGAACGAAAATAGGTATAAGTGTTACCAAGCTAAGTATAAAACAACCTAACAACGGGACGCAGTGACAGGGGACGTTTCGAAGCCTTCATCGGAGCAAACAAGGACTACAGTAAAGCAATATTACATAAAAACCAACATCGTTGTGATAGGAACAACAGAAAAGGGGAGAAGACATAAGTGAATGGACGACGGAGGAAGCAAAGATATGACAGAGGAGAGGAAGGTGTAAGGGGACGATAGTGGTAAGTCGAAACGTCGTCTGTCACTGTCCGTCTAACCATGTTTGAAAAGTACAGCTAAATGCGACACACAACTGTTTAACTTGCAGTATCCAAGCATGTAATTTTAGATTACCGAAGGGTATGGAATGGACTCCTGAAACCGTCGCTTGTCAACAAGCATTACCGGGGTTTTCCGTTCTTGAAACAATGTTCACTATTATATCTAGAAAACGTATGAGCCCTGTGCAAACCACATCCTTATTCGGCATAGCCCAGCGTGCTGATCTCATACATCGTCACGACGAGATCATGGAGTGCGGTAATCAACACACACCCAAACTCCTTAGTCACCTTTTGCTCCTCTATTGTGAGCTTCGACAACACTTGAACGTTACAAGGATGAACTATATAAACAATTTCCTGGCAGCATAGCCTATTCAGGACGTAGCCATCAACCCAGCATTTTTGATTGTAGTGATTTTCTGGGCAATATAATTACGTTCAGTAGTTTGTCATTGCTTTCTGAACACGTTCAAATTTAACACATACAGTGGTAAATTTACTAAATCACATACATAAGGACAGACATACGGTGGCGAGGTACAGCGCGCATCTGTGACGGCCAAGGTACCGGTTGAATACCCGTGACAAGCAAATGTGCATCTGGACCGTTTAGAAAGCAATTGCAAACTACTGAATCTATTAATAGTATCTACAAAATCAGGGACAACTTGCTAGAGACCGCGGAAATTTCAGGAGATTCAAAAGAAAGACCACGTTCTGGAAAGAATATGTCACATGACAACAAAATCAATATCCTAAGTAAAACAGCGGCAAAGACGATCAACGCCTTTGAGATGAAATGCTGCAAAAAGATATTTAGAATACCATGGAAGGAAAATAAAGAGAAAAACTCAGATATTATAAATACATTGAAGATTCCAGTGTTGGTTAATATTACTAAACACAATAACAAAAAGAAAAATACACCTGTTTAGTCATATAAAGAGACACATCTGTTTAGAAAGACAAATAATGGAGGGCAGAAAACCTGGGAGGAGGAGGAAGGGCGAACCAAGAATACGATGGACTGACGACATTAAAGATAACATGAATACGTCGTTGAAAAGGTCAAACCGAATGTCCAAAGACAGAGAAGCATTCAGGGAGTTCATTGGGAAGACAACGTTCTGGAGAGAAAACGTCTCATGACAACAACAAAATCAATACAGCCATAAAATGTTGGTTTCGTAGCTACGTTCTTAATAGTATATGTGATACCAATTTCTTTTTATAGACATAAGAACAATTAGCAAAGCTGCCACATAAGCTATTTCCGTACTTGTAGTTTCAAGTTTCGGCTTTAACTAATTTACTATTTAGAACCTAGAAAGTATAAGTAGGGTTTACTTTATAAATCATTTTGTTACTGAAGTACTCCTGTCACACATCAATTTTAAAATCGATTTGTAGTTGAAAGTCCAAAAGACGGTTCTCAAAAATGCTCTCATTGGCACAATAATTTCACGCTCATTAACAATAAAAACACGTACTACACAGTTAGTAAACAATTAGATAATAAGCCAACACGCCCTAATGTAACCACAAGAGAATGTTCTTGGAGATTTACACGTTCAACTCAACAGAGCAAAAAGCTTCCACTCAAAATTATCCATCAGAGTGTTCAGTCTAAAGTTTAAATATCTCTATACGAAGGAAGTAATAGAACAGGGACTAGCAATAATATGGTAAAAATAAAATAAATGAAAAAAAGTAAATATAGGTAAAGACACATACGTTATCGACAAAGGATCTTTATCAAAACACAAATACAAATAAATACAACAAATATGAAATTAGAAGGGGAAAAATGAAAATGTATGCAATTGCAGTGATAAACAAACGAATGTAGTCAAAATAAGTTCAACACTGCGTTGGTGAGAACGCTCATTTCCATTTACCTTTTCATTTCATTCTTCTGTTTTATTTATTTCGGTATCTTAATAAAGACACCTTAGCTGCAAAGTACAAATTGTCTTTGTTTATCATTTATAGTTGCTCATTGTCATCAGATAACATGTCCTTGTCAGGATGTAGCAGTCATCAGATAACATATCCTTGTCAGGATGTAGCAGTCATCACAGCTTTTCTAAACTTCTACCGATCTTGAGCCCATCATCCTGCTTCTGTGAGTGTCATTTTCAGGTGATCTTTGATATATTGCGTCCATTTCTTTGTGGCCCACCTTTTCATGCCGTTTCAAGCTAACATCCCGTTTCCTTAGCATCCTCCCCTCCATTATGGTATTTTCTAGGCCGTCATGTCGTTTGATATGACCCAAATATTGTAATTTTCTAGAGAAAATCTTGTTTTACTATTTTTTTTCTCAATTCTCTTAAAATGTCCCGATTTATGATCTTTTTGGTCCATGGTATTCTTGTGCGTATGGAGAACTCGCGTTTGCCAAAACAAATATATTATGGAGCACTCAAGGCAGGATTTTGAAAAGCTGGTGGACAGAAAAAGCGTTTCAAAGACACGCTCAAGTCATCCTTGAAACATCTTAATATTGACGTAGGCGCTTGGGAGAGCCTCGCTCAGGATAGAACAGCATGGCATTACAGCATTAGAACGGGAGCACTAGCGGCAGAAGAATTCAGACAAGATACTGCAAGACAGAAGCGGACACGTAGAAAAGAAAAAACATCTTAACCACACACAGATACCTTCTATTGTTGTCAATTCTGTAAAAGAATATTTTATGCGCGCATTGGACTTGCTAGTCATTTAAAAACGCACTATTACCTTTTATTATTTCTATTATTTATTGTTATTATTATTATGGTTGAGTTTTAACCACATTAAAAAACCACAAGTAAAAATGTATGCGTATCCGAGTGAAATGTGATAGTAAGATAGATACCGGAAGCATACGAACAGGAAGTACACAAAGACGATAATACAGGGGGATAATACCTGAATGTCAATGACATCACTGCCATCAGATCCTGCACCACCGATGATAGATCTAGGTACGCCCTCGAAAATCGTCTCATTTTCGAGTTGGGTACCATCAAGCCATTTGGACTCAATTCCGACCACTCTTTCGCTTAGTTCTCGGTCGTATTGGTCTTTGTTACGTCATCGTTTTGTTCCTCTCGTTCCCCCTGTATTATCGTCTTTGTGTACTTCCTGTTCGTATGCTTCCGGTATCTATCTTACTATCACATTTCACTCGGATACGCATACATTTTTACTTGTGGTTTTTTATGTTTGTATGTTATGTCAGTATCTTGAAAAAGGCCTATTGGTCCGAAACGTCGACTTTGTCCTGTGTATTGTCATCTGTAGATTATATGCTGTGTTTTGTTTTGTTATATGTACCATATTTACATCCGTTAGTGATAGTGTGTAGTGTTTTAGTCGTCATTCAGTAGGACTTCATTACCTGTCTTACACGTGAGTATTATTTTACAAGAATCAGTGGGCACGTTTCTACGGAACAAAAAGCTAACATTATAACTAAACGGAACGACATTCCGATAAAGACACATATTACAACACCGCCAACGTTCATCACGTTTAGTGATGAGAGATCCCCCTACCAGATGATATGCGCGCTACACACTGAATGGGGGGGGGGGTGGTTGTCCAGTCTGTTGCACGCAAATCGCTAGATAAGTACCTTTAGTCACACTTTTTTTTAAATCTCCGAGAAACGGAAGCTCAGTGCAATAACATGAAATTAAAAAGTCAGACTGTTGTCACGTGATTTGTTCTCTGATTCTTGTATTGCACCATGAAAACAATTGAAATCTCTGTGAGTTGACGTATACTCGGCAGCTCCCTTGTACTTCAAATGAATTCTGTGAGATTATACCACTACTAATACTACTACTACAACAACAACTACTACTATTACTAATACTACTACTACCACCACAACTGCTACTACTACTAATACTACTACTACAACAACAACTACTACTTTTACTAATACTACTACTACTACCACAACTGCTACTACTACTAATACTACTACTACAACAACAACTACTACTATTACTAATACTACTACTACCACAACTGCTACTACTACTAATACTACTACTACAACAACAACTACTACTACTATTACTAATACTACTACTACAACAACAACTACTATTATTAATACTACTACTACTACAACAACAACAACTACTACTATTACTAATACTACTACTACAACAACAACTACTATTATTAATACTACTACTACTACTACTAATACTACTGCTACCACAACTACTACTACTAATAGTACTATTATTAATTTTATTACTGTTGCTTTGCTGCTGCTGGTATTACTACTACTACTACTACTACTACTACAACTATTAATAATATTATTGTTGTTGCTACTGCTACTAATGCGACATCAATGGATGCAGGATATTGAGGACTTTTAGAAGAGGACACTGGAAGAAGCAGGACTGCTTTACAAAACCAAGATGTGTACAAAATGGCAGTGAGGCCAACGTTCTATGAAGGGTAGGTCACTTAAGAGATGTAGTGTTTCGTAAGCAGACAATACATTTGGCTCTATATCAATTGCAGTCATCTTGCAGTTTACTGCTACCTTTGTCAGGGTTATTATGAACAGATCAGAACAAGTTATAATTCTACGCCTCAGAACAGGACACAACCGACTCCGCAACCACATGTATACAAAGTTCAAGATTGGCAACACGGCCATGTGTACATGTGGACAGGCAGAACAGAGTGCCAAACATATACTTCAAGAGTGTTCTGAGCATGAAACGCTGAGGCAGACATATTGGCCAGAGGAAACAACACTGGACTCAAAGCTCTATGGTACACTGTATGAACTACAAAATACAGTTAGTTTTTAATTAAGGAGACAGAATTACAGATATAGACATGTTTCAAGTGAACGAAAGAAGAAGAAGAAGAAGTCGGGGTTATCAGTTTGGAAATCTTAAATCGAACGAACGTAAAGAAGAGAAAACCCGTTATTATTTTTTTTTAATTGATGTATTTAAACAAAATATCTGTACAAAAATGTCCATGTTTTTGAATATGTGTCTTCGTGGTAGAAATGTCTTCTATATTGCTGTAGCTTTGAGTATATTTTGAATTCTTTTTCAATCACAGACCTGAATGGTCTGTGATATTTGTACATCTGTCTGTTTAGCATTATATCATTGATAAATGGGAGATGCAAAAATCCTAGAAAATATGTGCTTTGTTTTTGGGTATAATTTAGTGGGCATATCTATTTCTCTACAATGCAGTAAGTGTATGACCCTAACGTGTTTTGAGATTTTGATATGGTATTGTATTTTCAAACACTCTAATACGTGTCTTCATCAACTTGGGTTGGGTAGACCGCCAGGACACTAGGGAATAATTGGAAGGACAATCATCGCACTCTTCTACCAAAGTGTTGGCTCTTAAATCTTTTTCATCATCAAGTGGCGTCTCCGCAGCGAAGGTTGGCTGCAACAGACCTCTCCAACATCCGCCGTTTCTTGTTCTGGTTGTGCACTCTGCTAATCTGTAATCGGTCCATCTTATAATGTTACTCTCCCACTTGTATCTCTGCCTACCTCTTGCTGGCCTCCCTTCGACTTTGCCCTCAAATGTCTTCAACAAGGTCTTTTAATGTCTCCGAAATATTTTATTTGCTTGATATGTTTTCCCTTTAGTAATTCTTTCTTCAGATTAATTGCTGTTAGAACCTATTTGTTGTTTTTTCTCTTTCCATGATATTCTCCCTATTCTTCTAAATATCAACAACTCAAAAGCATCAATTTTTACTTCTAATTGTTTGTTTATTGTTCATGTTTCTGAGCCATACATTTTTTCCAGGGACACTTGAATTGTTTGGATTCACAACTGTTGTCCATTACTAAGAACTGATATCAATGAATATAGTCTATACATGATTGTAAATGCTTCGTTGTAAAATACGATGTGCAGTAGCCTATACAACACGATCGATGAATAAGACTTTGATCAGAATTTTTTTTAAAAAGCATGAAGGTCCTTTGAAGATAGTACAATTTGGAATATCATGTTTCTTTATTTTAAAAACAAATTCTTCTTGATTAGAAACTAGCATTGCAGCTCATTGTGCACTCCCATAAGTGCTCCGCTCTCCGTTCCAGCAGCTATCCCAGTGTATGTAGTCCCGGTCAGGTATTGATTGCGTGATCTTCAGGACTTTACAAAAAAAAAAAAAAAAACATTTTACCCCCCCCCCCTCTATAAACTCCTATTTCTGACATTCTCTGTATGTGTACGTTCTCAGCCTCATTGACATCATCTATCACGTTTCAATCACGTATAGGTACGATTGTACAAGCTGAGAAGCACTGATTAGCGCGATGTCTAAATATAACAATTCAATGGAATAGGGAATTCCCAATTTGACGTTCAACAAGAACGTAACAAAAATTTTGAGATAACGACATGCCAATTTGAAATTTAAACACGAAGACCTACTCTACATTAGGCCTACATTTCTCTTATCTGCTTTTCTGTACTGTGGTCGTCAATGTATTACTGACAAAAAGATACATTTTGCGAACATAGTAGTTTGTCAGTAAGCGTTTTTGATATATTATATTATTCTGCTCATGACGTGTCCCAATTCGATCAACTTCCGCCAGATACTTACTTGAATAATGAATTATGTTACTCATATATTTTGTATTGTCTGATGCTGCAGTCAGAAAACAATATAAAGTCCCACACACTTAAAGTACATTCATTTATGGACCAGTATGAAATATACGATATCATTATTTTCTAATTTAATTTTTTTTTAAAGTAAAAGCTAAAGAGATTTAGACCTAAGCCCTATAGGGCTATACCCAAAGGTTGTAATATGGGGGAAGAGACAAATAGCATGAGCAAGACTTTAACCCCACACTCTGAACAAATATTGTGGGAGTGTCAGTTATAAGTTTCCAACTACGTCAGAACAGACCATCAGATGTAGTTATTAATGTTCAGGCTATAATGTTACAGTGTGGACATTTGAAAGAATGTAACTTCATCATGTCCGTGTACCCAACAATCTAGTAGGCCTATGCTTGTTACAAAAACGCAGACAGTAGACAGTGTAACAGTGTAAATTAGAACATTATATTTACATTGCTTTTATGGCTAACAATACACTTACGTGAACTACAGCCATTCACAGGCTGTCTTCACTATTTCAACTTTCGAAATGAAAGAAGTGAAGAGGAATCCTTCTCCAGTCCTGCGCTACCTACAGCTGCAGTTAAATTAACTATTCCAAGAGTCAGTATTCTCTATTAACAAACTAGGACAAAGTACTTGTATAGTAGTTCTCACATTAATATAGTCTATGACAGCGTCTAAGAAGAAGCACAACAGTACACGATGGTACAAGTCAGTTTGTGATTCATTGTACATATTATGGACAACTTTGTGTCTTAAATTGGTCTTGTGTGTCACATCGATCAACGCCGTAGATCGTAGATTATCATACGTCTTAGAACACAACAATACTACTATCGTCATGAAAGATGGAAATGTGTCTATTATATGTCAGCATCGATTAATTTCATTTTATTGGGCCAAAGGGCATGAGCCCATGGACTGCTGGATCAGCAACCAATATTTAATTTCATTTTGTGGCACCCAGTGTATTATTTTGACGCCACCAACAGGTGCTTATCCCGGACGCCCCTGCAAAGTTTCGATGCTAGTGTTTGAGGGACCGTATCTATCACAGAGAATTATGAAAACTAGAAGGGGAAGTTGCTATAAAACATTCTTTGTTTCGATTCCCTGGACTACTTGGGGAGAACTAGAAACTACCTGACGAGCACTAGGAACTACCTGACGACACTAGGAACTACCTGACGAGCACTAGGAACTACCTGACGACACTAGGAACTACCTGACGAGCACTAGGAACCACCTGCTGAGCACTAGGAACTATCTGACGAAACTAGGAACTACATGAGAAGCACTGGCCTTTAGAGAGCGTCTAATGCCTAGCTATTCTCTCCAATTCTGCCACAGTTAACTGATTAAAATTCAACATGCATGTTAATACAGTTTTGCGAATCACTGGAAGAACACACGATAACAGACACATTTCTGTTTCGACGAATAGTTATCTATCAAGAAAACAACACAGCAAACGACGACTAAAAGACATCAGAGCTTATGATCACATTACTTGATTGGAATAATAAATAGCAATTAAAACCTAAGAGACAGAGATATCAAACAAATGGAATAAATAACTTTAACTGATCCGATCTACTGTACTTCTATGTATTATGAATTGTCAATCAATTACACAATCTACTTATATTCCTATATAAATTTTTCGAGAAGTAATCTTTGCATCTCCTCTTCTCTCTTCTCTTGTTTCCTGCTGAATTCAAAATAATATCAGTCTTGAATTGCTTTGTTGAACTTCTTAATCTTCAATATATATATATATAAATGGCTATCTCCGTAGCTCTGAATTTTTGTTTTTCGCTATAGAAATGTTTTATACATGACGTACAGGAATGAAATTTGCCACCGTTATAACAGTTCAAATGGACGGTACTGGCGCTAGTGAAATATCGAACTTTTGTCGAGCTGACCGACAAAAGCTGACCAATGATATGATTAGTTAACCTTTCACCTCTGGCCGTTTCTCAAAGTCAAACTAATTATTATAATAATATAGGTCTGGATGTCAGGAATAATATATTTGTGTATCCATCGATGTTTGCGATGTTGTCACATGTTCAGTATTCTTCTTCTTGTGTTTAAAAAAAAATTATTTATATCAAATAGACTTACAATGAACCAATTTTCACCGGCGACCGACATACCCTGCTTTCACCCATTAACAGTGTCATCAAAATTATGACCACGATATATATTTATATAAAAACGTTTACGTCTTTATGAAGTTCTTTCGTGGTCGTGCTTTTCAGCGTTTCTCTTTTGCTTTTGTCTTTCTGTGTTCGATCCCAGAGAGGGTTGTTAGTTCTTTTTTTTTACTCCAATTTGTAAACGCAGATGAAAATGTTTGAGGCATTTCATGAAAAGTTCTATTCTTTAATTAATTAAAAAATTTTGGGTTACTTTAAACGTATTTGGTAAAAATATTTACGAAATTTTAATTTCGCATTTCCTAACGACTAAGGTTATGTTCATACATTCTGCTCGGGGTTACATGCAGACAGTGACTATAGAAAATATTGCTATTTAATGTAAGTACTTTAGGCGGTGTTTTCGTTTTATTGAACATTGTGTTTTATTTTTATTAATGAGGCAATATTCTTTTTTTTTGGCCACTTCATGAGACAGGCAGGTTTAGAGAACATAGTCACAACAGGCAAAATTGAAGACAACAGAGACAGAGGGCAACAACGGGAGAAAATATTAGACAGTTTGACAACCTGGAACGGCAAGGAAACAACAACAACAACCTTGATACATAATACTGTGGACATAGAGCTGTGGAGAGCCATGACCGCCTACGCCAGCCGGCATGGCACCTGATGATGATGATATTCACCCCCGGGAAAACGCCGGGTATTGTTCCTAGTTTATGAATGTCTTTTCCAGCACATGTTTCTTAAATTTTATGCCTCTCATTGGAAATTTGGCTGACAAAAATTGCTTGAGACTCGCTGCCTGCCTGATGTCATTTCCAAATTCAGAGCTGAAATCGATTACATATAAGCATTGCGTAGTGACGCTTGCAAGCACGCAATGAGACACTATGGATTATTTCATTCACATGAATATACCAAACGACACACATACCCCACACATCCGTCTCAGTAGCTTTTCTGTACTTGTTATAACAATATCGTATTTTAGTGCGCGAGTACTAAGATCTAACATTAAAAACCGTCTAGTCATTCACCTTGGCTCAAACGATGGATTGTATATTTTTTCCATTGATCACTTTGCACAGCGCCGAAACTAGGAATTTTAGCACGCTGGATAAACATTGCCCCATCATGTTACGTAAACTAAATTAATTTCAGTTGTGTATGGTTTATTGGCGCTTTTGCCCTCACGGCAATCATGTCACTCCCGACTAGTTTCGGCTTTGCCTTTATAAACATCATGTGTCTTATGTCACTGTAAGGCACGTCTCAATCAAAAGTTAGCAACCGGGTGTGACTAATTAGACTTTAATAATTCGCAAAAAGTTGTGGCTATAATCAACATAAGCAATATCAAGTTACATTTTTTTGTGTGCTTAATTTGGGATGTTGAAACCCAAGATAATCCCCGCCCCCAGATAATCGTAAAATTAATTTTAGTAGTAAGAAATTGACTAAATTGCAGGTAAACATTTAAAAAAACAAAAACCCCCATATTGGTTTCTCACAAAATCAAAAACAGGTCATCAAATATTTCATCGAAACGAAGACGACCGAGCACCACACAAAAAAAAAAAACGGTTATCCTTGCTCCTCCCCTTTTTGGTAAATATCCCTCCCTTTAGGAGATCATATATACGGCACTATGGTTATTAGGATGTAGTCCCAAGGAAGCCACATTTACTGGTTACAAATAGATTATCAGGATGTGGTCACAAGAAAGCCACATTTACTAGTTACAAATAGATTATCAGGATGTGGTCACAAGAAAGCCACATTTACTAGTTACAAATAGATTATCAGGATATAGTCAAAAACGTCACCATTACTACTTACACGCAGATTATCTGGTTGTTGACAAAAAGTGGTCACACTTGATCGTTTGTCACAGTTAGTCATGTCACACTTAGTCGTAAGTCAAACTTAGTCATATGTCACACTTAGTCGTAAGTCATACTTAGTCGTATGTCACACTCAGTCGTAGGTCATACTTAGTCGTATTTCACACTCAGTCGTATGTCACACTTAGTCGTATGTCACATTTAGTCGTAAGTCATACTTAGTCATATGTCACACTTAGTCGTATGTCACATTTAGTCGTAAGTCATACTTAGTCGTATGTCACGCTTAGTCATATGTCACACTTAGTCGTATGTCACATTTAGTCGTAAGTCATACTTAGTCATATGTCACGCTTAGTCATATCTTTTACACTTAGTCATATGTCACACTTATACGATATAGTGGGTGCTCATGTGTCGAATTGAATCCGAATTGTGACCGCTACAGTGACGAGATTCTACAGTCGTGTGCCACCCCAACACTGCAAGCTATTGCTCACAGTGCAGTCTTTCAAAATGATAATGCAAGACCATATCGTTCTCACGCGGCTAATTATTTCCTACAACACGAGAGTGTCAATAGAATGGATTGGCCCGCTAACAGTCCTGATATGAATCACATAGAACATATTTAAGACAAGATTGGACAGGGAGTTAAGCAGCATCAGACATCTCCTGCAACTCTGCATTGTATGAACGGCATCTGGTCGGTATCAATGTCAGGTAGTGTCCAAAATGTGTCATTCGCAAACTCATTTCCACGCGACAGTGTTGCTTGAAATTTATCGCAAATATACACGATACTGACACTTTGGAATATTAGGGTTGTGATGAATAATATGCTGTCATTGTGCACACAAGTTCATTCGTGTCATGAAATATATATAAAGTGTCATATTCTTTCCAGAACGTTGTCTTCGACGTGGATACTCAGTCTTTCCAGAACTGTGTCTTCGTCGTGAATACTCTGAACGTCTCTGTCTATTTGGAAACGGGCAGGCCTGCATTTGTCAGAGATTTGTGCATACATTCTTCGATGTCGCTGGTCCATCGTCTTCGTGGTTTTCCTCTTCTTCTCTTACCTGGCACTCTGCCCTCTAGAATCATCCTTTTCGTTACCATCATCTTGAAATATAAGCTTGAAAATGTCAGCTTCATGAAATATAATGTTGATTGTAACCGATAATCTTGTCATGTTGTATTTTGAAATGTTGTTCAGTTTGTTTGTGTATGTGTGTGTATGTGTGTGTGTGTGTGGAATCGGCGCAGGCGTGCGTATGTGTGCGTGTGTGTGTCTGTATGTGTGTGTGTGTGTGTCTGTATCTAGTATTGTAGACATCCATCCATATACCTTCAATAAGTTAGGATTTTAAATCAGATGTGTCAGCACACAGAGTCATCAAACGATTTCTGTCTTCAATGCGATGAGTGTAACAAAAAAAACTTGACCTGTCCAGTCTTAGATATTATCTTTCCATTATTTTCTTCCTCTTTCTTTGCTTCTTCCACCTTCAGTTGTATCCTGCAGTATGATGTTTTAACAATAAATTACAGTCATACATGTCCAAACCATGCACGTTTTCATGGTTTTATTACTGAAATTAGTGATTGCAGATAACGTTTTTTGTGTATTAAAATCCGGATGTGGTGTACCTACGAGTATGTCGCAGTTTATTGTTAAAAAAAAATAATTCTGCTTTCATTTCTGTGAACCAATTGACTAACATGACATGCTTTACTTCCTGCTTATGTACTTATTGTTGTCTCCATAGTGTGTTTAAACGTTTGTGACATTGTTCAAAACTTGTTACTAGCTAAACGATTTAATTTATCACAATTTAATTAAAATTTCTTTTCAACATAATAATTGTAAAGGCAGAATCTTTTACATTAGTTAAAGTAAAGTTACTCATAGCATTTATTAATGCCGTAGGAGTGTGAGATATTAGCGATCTCACATTTCAGTGGCTCTGCATGTGAGGGCGGTAGCCATCACCTCTCCCTTGCAGTCTTTACTTCCCGGATTAATCCGGTACCCATTTCTTTAAATCAGTAAAACGAGTACATATTTTAAAAAAGTCTTGTTTGTCCTTTAAAAAAATATGATCAACGTAATGTAAATTTCTATATTTTAAGCTATTTAATTTATTTGTTTCAGCGAACAATAAAAATAAATCTGCATTCGTTTTCGTCTGTTTCTCCAGAACTTTCTCGATGAGTCAATGTTGTGTGCCTTTTGCAGTACCATTTTGGGTTTTTCTTCTTCTTCTTCAGCGTTCATTCTCAAACTCCTGCTGGATCTCCTTTGTAGCAGGACCATTATCCTACTATATTTCCAGCAGGATGTAGTCCAGAGAATGGAAACGCGTTGTGTCGCCGTTTTATTTGTGCCAATGGCCCGACACATCCGTCTTCGGTGGAAATTCTTGGTTTTATTTAAAGAAAATACTGCAGTTAGACATAAACGGTGAGTACATATTAAAGTATAGAGCCATAAATATGTTTTCGGTAAGGAGAGATTTTACTTTTAACAAAATATTACTTTCCTTCATTTCTATGAGATTTTTGGTGAGTTATTCGCATTTCAGCTTACTTTATTTCTTATTATTTTGGTGAGTTACTCGCATCTCAGCTTACTTTATTTCTTATTATTTTGGTGAGTTACTCGCATCTCAGCTTACTTTATTTCTTATTATTTTGGTGAGTTACTCGCATCTCAGCTTACTTTATTTCTTATTATTTTGGTGAGTTACTCGCATCTCAGCTTACTTTATTTCTTATTATTTTGGTGAGTTACTCGCATTTCAGCTTACTTTATTTCTTATTATTTTGGTGAGTTACTCGCATTTCAGCTTACTTTATTTCTTATTATTTTGGTGAGTTACTCGCATCTCAGCTTACTTTATTTCTTATTATTTTGGTGAGTTACTCGCATCTCAGCTTACTTTATTTCTTATTATTTGGTGAGTTACTCGCATCTCAGCTTACTTTATTTCTTATTATTTTGGTGAGTTACTCGCATCTCAGCTTACTTTATTTCTGATTATTTTGGTGAGTTACTCGCATTTCAGCTTACTTTATTTCTTATTATTTTGGTGAGTTACTCGCATCTCAGCTTACTTTATTTCTTATTATTTTGGTGAGTTACTCGCATCTCAGCTTACTTTATTTCTTATTATTTTGGTGAGTTACTCGCATCTCAGCTTACTTCCTAAGTACTAATTCTCATTTTCTGATTTCCTAACGGGGAAGGATTTGAACTATTACAGCACAATCCTCCTCCACTTTTACGGGTTTGGTACAATGTCGTGATTGCTTTCTCAAATTTGACAATTGTCGATGTACCCATTCCTCATGACATCCCATCCAACATAACATTTCCCAGCAATACAAATAATGCTCTGAGCCCATCATCTACAAAGTCTCTTAAGAGTTGCCGATATTTATTTTTTAAATGACAATACGAATATTATTGATAATAATTGAATCCTCAGAACATCTTATTAACAACAAAGAGACAGAGAGTTATGGAGAAGCATGATCTCCTAAGCCACTCAGCATGGCACTTGATTGATTGGGGACATCTAAAATGTAATAATTAATGACAAAAAAGTAGGTAAAAAAACAAGCCTTCATTCGTTACGTTTTTGATTATTGTTGTGTTTTTCGTTTCTCACTATTTATATACTTGGAGTCGCGTCAGAAAAGTCAATGCACGGAAATAATTAACAGAAACAGTCATTCGGCTCGTGTTTACTTTCTGTAGACAGGGCTTTACTAGAGTTCGGTCATGCTATATTGCGTACAATTATACACAGTTTCCAACACATTACAGTCTCGCAGTTTTTGTAACCAGTTTAAAAAAAACAACATATTAAGTAGTGTAGGCACGATTTTCCCAGGGATTTATATGCGCAGATAATTTACTTACTTGTACTCTTTTTCATATATCATCATCATCAGTTGCCTTGCAGATTGGCTTATACGGACATTGATCTGTTGGGGCTGTTCTCCAATCCACCCTATATCATATGAGGCTGTCCATCAATTACTTCAACAAAATTTTAGCAATATCTAATTCCATTTTCTCCATTGTGAACAACTCAGGAACCACCTGCTTAAATATTACAACAACTGTCAATAACTCAGGTACACCCTGCTTAAATATGTCAACAATTGTCATTAACTCAGGTACACCCGCCTTAAATATGTTAACAACTCAGGGACACCGTCTTAAATATGTTAACAATTCAGGGACACCGGCTTAAATATGTTAACAACTCAGGGACACCCTGCTTAAATATGTTAACAATTGTCAATAACTCAGGTACACCCTGCTTAAATATGTTAACAACTCAGGGACACCGTCTTAAATATGTTAACAACTCAGGGACACCGGCTTAAATATGTTAACAACTCAGGGACACCCTGCTTAAATATGTTAACAATTGTCAATAACTCAGGTACACCCTGCTTAAATATGTTAACAACTGTCAATATCTCAGGTACACCCTTCTTAAATATGTTAAGAATTGTCAATAACTCAGGTACATCCTGCTTAAATACGCTAACAATTGTCAATAACTCAGGTACACCCGCCTTAAATATGTTAACAACTCAGGGACACAGCTTAATTATGTTAACAATTCAGGGACACCGGCTTCAATATGTTAACAACTCAAGGACACCCTGCTTAAATATGTTAACAATTGTCAATAACCCAGGTACACCCTGCTTAAATATGTTAACAATTGTCAATAACTCAGGTACACCCTGCTTAAATATGTTAACAATTGTCAATAACTCAGGTACACCCTGCTTAAATATGTCAAAACATTTTTAAACTCCAACACTACCATTTTTTTTTTCGAGAAAGTACACAAAATTACGTTTTGTTTCACAAGTTTTAGAAAAATGCTTCAAATTTAAACAATTTAATTGTAAACAAAAACAGTATTGTTGACATAGACTTTTATCCACCCCTACCCCTTGTCAACAGCTATTATACCTTTTCAGACCCCCTCCCGCTAACTATTGACCATATTTATGGACACCCCCCTCCTTTTCCAGCATGTATACGGAAATAAAGACGCCCCTTTTCATATAATATTCTGTATTCCCCGTCTTGTATTTGAGGGAATGCACTTTCTGCTAATCCCCGTTAGTTTATCTAGATGACCATAGTACTCTTATCATTTCTCTATAGAATCAATAAATTAGTGGGTGGAGGAGGTTTTATGAACGCTGTTGCGTATTGTTAACGTAAAGGTGTCAGTGAGAGAAGTTTGAGAACCGCTGCAGAAGACAGAAATAGATCTCAGATTTAAAAAATGTGCAGTATACAAACAGCTGTATATATCATATTTTCATTTCCAAATTTCGGCAAGAAGTGAATTCAAAATTGATGGGAATTTTAATTCTAAGTTCTAGGTGGTTGTGCATAAATCAGGTCGACATTTTTTGGCTTAATTTTTTACCCTCTCCTGCCTATTAACAGCTGTAAAGAATTCAGGAGACACCCCTCCCCCACAATTCAGTCCGTTCCTATTTATGTAAAAAAAATAATTAAACCACAGCACCTCCTAAAAATATGTGTCAACTTTTGTTAAACTCCTCCTGCCCCTTTGTCAACAAATTACATACCCTAGAGACCCCCCCCCCCCTCCCACATAATTGAGGACATCATTTATAGACTGTCCCTGTGTTTTATTGAATGTGCTTATTCCCCACCGAAGACGGATGTATCGGGCCATTAACGCAAATTAAACGGCGACACAACGCATTTCCATTCTCTGGACTACATCCTGCTGGAAATCTAGTAGGACCATGGTCATGCTACAAGGGAGATCCAGCAGGAGTTTGAGAATGAACGCTGAAGAAGAATGTGCTCATTCGATGGAGCGGCGTCTTCGAATGATTGAGTCGATGGAGCGGCGTCTTCGAATGATTGGGTCGATGGAGCGACGTCTTCGAATGACTGGATCGGTGGAGCGGCGTCTTCGAATGACTGGATCGGTGGAGCGGCGTCTTCGAAGGACTGGATGTGAGCTGTACGGGTTGTTTACACAATAATGTTTCTGTTTCTCAAGATTAGCCACCTCCTAATATAGTAACATAGACCAAGGATACTACCGGGTAGAAAGTCCCAGAACCGGCTGCACTGGATGAAGCAACAACATGTACCCCTCAAGACAAGCCACCTCCTAATGTAGAAACATACACTAAAGAGGCTACTGGATAGAAAGACATATAACCAGCATGCCACAGTCGTTTCAGTCGGAGCAACACCATGTAAAATGCTCTTATTAGGACTAAAAATATAAATTTCTACCATAAATAAATTGGTTTTTTTTGTTGGAATTTTCAGACTAGACCCCAGATCCAATTAGCCAGTCCCCTACAGGACTTCCCAGGTCACTAAGCCTCATTATACGCCTGATATAACCAAGAATAACATTGAAGGTTGAACAAGGCGTGTCTTGGACTAACCACCAGATAAAACAAAAAACTATGAATCCCTACTTCAGGTATATAGAGCCCTATTTCAGTTGTATGGATCCCTATTTCAGTTGTATGGAGCCATATATCAGTTAATGTTGAGAAACACGGATTTAATAAGTAACATTCCACCTACTTTTTACTATTTAATGTTATTTTAGAGGTATTTATCTATTTATAGAAACTGGAATATTTGTTTACAATCCTGCTTCACTGAACCGTGACAGTCGGCAGATACAGAGTACTCCGTCGACTTACCTTAAACGGAAAGTTATACTTATCTCTCCGAATTTCTTAATATTACAATTTTAATATATTTATAAATACTTATATAAATAACACGCACAAACACGCGCATATATATATATATATATATATCTCCTCATCATCATCAGGTGCCATGTCGACTGGCGTAGGCGATCATGGCTCCTCACAGTTCTCTGTCTACAGTAGTATGTACCAAGATCGTTGTTGTTTCCCTGCCGTGCCAGGATGTCAAACTGTTTAATATTTTCTCACGTTGTCGCCCTCTGTCTCTGTTGTCTTCAATCGTGTTCTCTAAACCTGCTTATCTCATGAAGTGGCCAAAAAATGAAGATTGTCTTGTTTTTATGTTATTGATTAAGGTCCGTTGTGTATTTGACTCTTTCAACACCTCCACATTAGTTTTTCTGACAGCCCATGGTATTCTCAGCATTCTTCTATAGAACCACATCTATATTGCTTCTAATTCCTCACTTTCCAGTTTCTTTATTGTCCAAGACTAGCATCCATATGTTAGTATATGATATATATATACACCGTGAAGATGAATAGGGAATTGAATTCAGGCGAGGGCCCTTGCAGCAATTCGTTAACAATTAGTGTCTGACATGAGCGTGTTTTTCTTCTTTTCCTTCGAGCAGCACTGCTCAGAGACAAATTTATAGTAATAACTTTGTGGTATATAGGACTATATGACCACTGATTTTTAGTTTTATATGTATTGTGGTGCATTTCTATAGTCTATTCTATTAGCATTTTGTATTATTTTTGAATATTGTTTTGTAATGTAAATTTAACATGGCACATTGATTCTTGGCCGTGCTACGGAGCTTCCTGCACTGGCCGAGATCCGCATAGCTAATTTTTTTCTCATGATAGTTTAGTTGATATGTTGGTTGATATAGAAAGCAACGACGACAACCGAGTGTTACGCCGACGTAGTCACGGGAACAGGAAGGAAAATAAAACGGGGGCAATAAGGCAACAACTTAAGTGTGACAGGCTGGGTGTCACATGCGCAACCTGTAATGGAACTTATTCTTGATTCTTCTTCTTGATTCTTGATTCGAAACTGGCTTCACAGCACGTGGGGCATTCCCTTAAGTGCCCCGCCCTCCGTTCCAGCAGTCATCCCAGTGTATGTAGACTCAGAATCCCGGATAGGTGTTAATTACGTGATCTTCGAGGCCTTCCAAAAAGTTTACTTTCTTTCCCAACCCTCTGGATACTCACATTTCTGACATTCTCTATATGTGCTCTCAGCCTCATTGACATCATATTCATCTTGAAATGGATTTATTACTGCCTTGATCAAGTCTGTTTTATCTCTTCTCAACAATGTGTCGTCTATGGCCGCATTGCCTGCCAATAAGTTGACTCTCTTCTTTCCTCTGACCACAGTATATCCATGTAATGCTCTGGATAATTGAGTTGTTCAATTAGTCCCGCTGTTCTTTTCTCAGCATGTACTTTTCCATCTTGAGCAGCATGCTTTGAAAGTGTAAGTATTACCGAGTGTGTTGATGTATCAGTTATCAACCAATGAAGTGCTGCTGTAACTCCCTCTATCTCCATCCTCATGCTCAATGTCACAGTGGAATATGCTGAAGATTTCTCAACCAACTTCACGCCGTTTCTGTAGGCAAAAAAACCCCAACCGCTTTTATTTGTGTTTATGTTAACTGAGCCATCTGTGTATATAATTATGTCTGGTAATTTCGAGTGTAGCTGGGCGAGTTCATGCACTGTAACCTGGGCTCTGATACCCGTCTATTTTCGACATCCTTCACCTAGTTGTATTATTACTTCAGTCAATGATTTCGTCTCAGTGTCTACCTCCACCCATTCACTGTCCTTTCATATTCCTTCAAATTGACATACTCTTCGCAGTGTGTCTTCAGCCTCAGCCATCCATGATCTGTCCCGTTTGAATCGTTTTCCCTTTGACTCTAGACGATGGTGTAACCGGTGGTGGTTATATACTGTCACTTTAAGGTACGACCTAACTTGTGCTACCTGATGTCGCACTCTAATGCTGGGAATATCATGCATAAATCTCATAGAAGAAATGAGTGTATCCCTAATACACCACAGTACAGATCTCATAACCTCATTTAGGACTTTTTCCAATATATGGACTTGTATCTGTGACAGCGTTAGTAGGCCGAGGCCATGATCTATGACAGATACTGGATGTACTGAATCTACTCTCTATAAGCTCACGTACAGCGCTGACATAATCGCAAGAGACTAACTTAGGGGCAGTCAAGGGATAAATCTTCCAGTGTAGGGATGAAGGTTTTATAGTCGAAACGTCGTCTGTCCCTGTATCTCGTTGTTAAGGTATTTTATGTTAAAATTTGGTAACACACCTACCTATTTTTGTATATCTTAACCTTGGGGCAGGAACGATTTCAGCCACGGGATTCGCAGCCTTCAACAATCTGACTCACCTTGGTCAGGCAATCCTGGCACGCAGCAGTACAACGGTATCCGTGATGGACATGGCTCGGTGGATCTGCGCCGGGATGAAAGTTCACGCTGTCAGGATACACATGCCGGTACTTATGGTCATCGTAAACATGTATGCTCGCAACAGCAATATAGACAAAAGACGTGGAAAAAAACAATTTTTTGGCGGAGACTTCAATGCCAAAGGAAGACAGTGGGGAAACGACATTACCAACAAGCAAGGGGAAGACATCTAGGAAGAGTTGGTAATCTCCTTCGTCGTGTGTCTCAATAATGGCACAGTAGCTAGGACTGCCAGCTGATCTGGAGCCAGCCGTACTTTGATTCTTTAGTAGAGATTGTAGTGATTTTAATTCATTCATGAAGACAATAATACAATTTCATATACATAATTAACTGAAGGACCATCAAAATAATTGACTATCTAATATCAAATTAATAAACCATTTAACTAACAACAGATAACTAGTTCCATGGCAAATCAAATATTCCACGTAATATTTGTCTACATCCGATAACTGCTAGCTTCGGTTTTTGAAAGGTTAGTAGGCCAGTCTCATAAACTCAACCATTCACATTTGTTAACGGTTTGATGCGGAACTAGTCAACTTTTCATATTATATTGGTAATGCGATTATAATATATATATATATATATATATATATATATATAACATAAATGACTGTAACACTTGAGCTATATTTAAAAACAATATATATATAAGTAGGGGTCAACAATAGAGATACATTTGAAAACACCGCCATATACAAAATATATGTCAATTATTTATATTGTTAATAAATCAACTCAGTATCATCACATGCCGTCTCCGCAACGACAGTTGGCTGCAACGGATTGCTTTTGCGAAACACTGACAGACTGTATCCTGTATGTATTTGGGATGATTTCCGGCAATAACTAAATAACTAATTAAACAACTGAATATATAAATATGTATCTAACTATGTTAGTAAAACAATTGAGTTTGCTCCAAGAAAGTGTTGTTTTGTTTATTCTGATCACTGAATGAGACAAACATCCCAAGGTAGTTTACGTGAAACAAATGTGCACAACATATTTTACCAGGTCAGAAAGTGTAATCACTTCACACAAGGTTTTTATCACAACAACGGGATATTATTTCATGGGTGCATAAAGTAACGTCCAATCAATTTCGTCTAAAAAATAGTCATAGGTGTAGATACCCGTACAATGTTTCCTGTTTGACTGATTTGACTAATCATTGATCACTTTGTATCACCAACCAATGAAAATAACGGATATAGTTGGATCAGCTTAAGATAAGCAACGGTATTTTGGGATCTGCGCACAAGACTATACTGTAGTCTGACTCAGTCTAGGTTAAACATATCTACACTAAGCGGATATTATAATCGATGCTCTCCACCTGTGATTCTCAAATGTTGTTGTAGGGGGACATGTAGGCATTTAGGGAAACACGTGTAAAAAATTGTTGAGAACCAGTATCCAACACTAACGTAGTTGTCGCGTCCTTTTAGAAGCATGCGCCCCTCCCCCATTAATCTTACCCCTCCTAAATACATTTTCTATAATTTAGAATAATAATTTTCATCACAGATATAATGACCTATTTCTCGAATAATAATTAACATCTATTTATTGTCTATCCCCAGGTGGTGGTGTTGTCGTAGCTTCCACACTTGCCGCTGAGCGTAGGGGTTTGTGAAGGAGAAGTAAACTGCGTTTCAGAGTCAATTGTGTTGCTTTGGTTGAGGTGCAAATTACAAACAAGTTAAAAATGAGAATTATAAAATGCTACATCTATTCCATATTAATGTATGGCTCAGAAACATGGACACTAAATAAACAATTAGAAGACAAAATTGATGCCTTTGAGATGTGGGTATATAGAAGAATAGGGAGAACATCATGGAAAGAGAAGAAAACAAATAAAGAGGTGCTAAAGACACTTAATATGAAGAAAGAACTATTAAGAGAAATAAATATCAGGCAAATAAAATACTTTGGGCACATTAAAAGACATGACACCCTATTGAAGACCTTACTTGAGGGTAAAGTCAAAGGGAAGTGAGCAAGAGGTAGGCAGAGATACAAGTGGGAGAGTAACATTACACGATGGACAGGTTACAGTCTAGCAGAGTGCACCACCAAGACAAGAGACAGGAGATGTTGGAGATACGTTGCAGCCAACCTTCGTTGCGGAGACAGCACTTGATGATGATGATGGTTGAGGTGCAGTCATGCTTATCCAGGATGGTCTTGATGCTGTCTGTCCATCTTTTCTAGGTCTGCCCTTTGTCCTGTATCCTGATTCCATCTTGTTATAAGCTCTATTGGGAAGTTGATCGTTCATCCTCATAAGATGTCCAAACAATTTTATCTGTTGTTTCTCTATATATTCGATGCATGATGTGATACCTATTATCTTTCTGATGGTCTCACTGCTCATTTTGTAGAGTCTGTTGAGACTCCAATTTCCTTCCTTAGATATATCATTTCGCAAATGTCGATCTGCTCTTAGGTGTAGATGTTAGTTGCCAAGTCTTGGTAGCAAAATACTATTAATAATTTGTTGTTTCTATATGCACATGCTGATTTTTGGGTGCAATAACAAAGGTGACAGCTGGTATATCACATAATTTGCATTTTGACATCTTGTTTTTATCTCCCTATCGAGTCTTCCGTCTCCTGTGAAGATACTTCCTAGGTACCTGAAATCTTTGACTTGTTTTTTTGTGTGTGTGTTCTCTTTTTGGATGTTTAAATGATCTGTTGATCTCGTTACTTACATAGTTTCTTTCTTTTTTTGTAATAGTCAGCATGTCGTTTTTGTTGCTTATTCTTGCTTATTCTTGATAGTGAGTTGATGTGAGTTTGCAGTTTTTCTTCGTCATCATATATGATGCTTTGATCGTCAGCGTCAATCAGTTCATTGAGTACATTGTTAAGTTGTTCATTCTCTGTTGTTTCGTTATATATCTCATGTTGTATTTCTTTTATAATTCTGTCTATGTAGACGATGAATATAATAGGCAACAGGACACATCCCTGTCTCACTCCTATTTTAGTTATGAGTGGTTCTAATACTCAAATCTGTTGTTCTCATCTTGCTTTGGCTTTTTTTGTATAATACTTTCTAATTTCTAATTAATTAATTTCTAGAGTAATACTTCACATCAACGTTATATTAATCAATTTATAGAATAATAATTAACATCAAAGTTATATTAATCAATTTATAGAATAATAATTAACATCACAGTTATATTAATTAATTTCTAGAATAATAATTAACATCAAAGTTACATTAATGAATTGCTAGAGTAATACTTCACATCAACGTTATATTAATCAATTTATAGAATAATAATTAACATCAAAGTTGTATTAATCAATTTCTAGAGTAATACTTCACATCAACGTTATATTAATCAATTTATAGAATAATAATTAACATCAAAGTTGTATTAATCAATTTCTAGAGTAATACTTCACATCAACGTTATATTAATCAATTTATAGAATAATAATTAACATCAAAGTTGTATTAATCAATTTCTAGAGTAATACTTCACATCAACGTTATATTAATCAATTTATAGAATAATAATTAACATCAAAGTTGTATTAATCAATTTCTTCTTTTTCAGTGTTCATTCTCAAACTGCCGTTGGATCTCTTTTGTAGCAGGACTATGGTCCTGTTAGATTTCCAGCAGGATGTAGTCCAGAGAAGGGAAATGAGTTGTGTCGACGTTTTATTTGCACAAATAGCCCGACACATCCGTCTTCGGTGGAAATCAATTTCTAGAATAATAATTAACATCAAAGTTATATTAACCAATTTCTAGAATAATACGTACGATTAAAATATAACATGAAAGTAGTCTACATATTGGTCTCTAATACTCGTGACATCCTACAATGTAACACATTGTTTATAAAACATTAACAGAGAGGGAGTTTCGCCCCCCCCCCCAATTAGAAATAATATATACTCCATCATAGCGATTGTCTGTAGTGACACCCCGCAGTCGTGTCATTGCCATTTACATTAGAAGACTTACTGGCTAATTGGAAATCAGTCTTATTAATGACTCAGTTGACTGTTGTCGTGTTTTTATTGATCACTATGATTATACTGTGTGTGATGGCCAATGAAAATATTCACAGGAGTCATTTTAGAAGGCATTATTTCGCATTAGCAAATAGGTCGAGAATTACTAAAGGCCACGATCGTATGGGAATTTGTATCAAAAGTGGTCAATATTTATTGTGCCAAATGCAAAATAATGGTAGGTTCTCGCCTGATTAGATGATTGTATGAAGATGCAATGCTTGCAGATGATTGCATAGATGACGTTGCGGGACGTCCATGCTAAAACTCTCTTCAGTGGTGAATTTTGCTTTGGGGAATGTGACAGACCGAGTCTGGCTGACATATGCACGGGTGTAACATCTTGTGTGTTTGCAGCTGATGGTGTACAAGATGTTTAGAGACGTTACGCTTGAGATGACTCGGACCAATATATCCTTGAGGTTCTTGTCAAAATCTTGGTCTTGCTTTCATTCAGAAATAGGATCTTGCTGGGGGTAATTTGTTTATTGAAGATTTTTTGGGGGGATACCTAAGGATTATCGCTTGAAGACGCGACAAGAACCACAAGGATTTAATCTTACGTAATCATCTCAAACCTGATGTCCCTATTTATTTTGACACCTTCAGCTGCAAACGCACAAGATGCTTCATTTGTGCTTATAATGCTTGGACCCGGACTGTTACATTCCTCCAAAGCCATATTCACAGCATGGTCCATGGGACATATTTTTCTGTGCCATCCCATCCCATCCCATGGCAATTTATGCCTATCCCATCCCATCCCATGGGATTACTATTATAATATTAATATGGAATACATTTAAAATAAAATTATGAAATTTATGAAAGTTTAGGTTTAGTGTCTACTAAATAGGACTACATATACAAAGAGACATGCAAAACGATAAAATTTATTAACTTTATGACAATTCAGTATCATTCTGACACTCATTTTATTAGTCACTCTCTGCTCATTCAGCACATTATCAATTTCCCGCTTATCGACTGCTTCTACTAATTCAGTTAATTCGGGTAATCCGTGAACCATTTCCACAATGTTCATCTTACATGCAAATCTGATGTACACAGAGTTTATAACGAGAGCTGGTGACATCCGTTTTCGTAACTTACTCAACAACAATCCGGCCATGGGAAATACAAATATGTGCTGTCCTATCACATCCCATCCCATGGGACGTTTCCCATGGGAATCCCATGGGAATAACATTCCTATGGACAAGCCTGCATATTCACCACTAAAGAGAGTTTCACATGGACGTCCAGCAGCATCATCTATGGCTTCATCTGCAAGCGTTGCACTATGACGTGTATTGGTAAGACTGAAAGGAGGCTTGCAGATCGATTCTACGAACAACTATATTTCATAACAAATCAGCCGAGTTCTTCTGTTGCTGACTATTTCAATCGCACGGGCTATCGGGGCAATCAGGATATTCAGGTGACTGACATCACGTCGTACTTCTCTGACGACTGGACTCGTCAGTCGCTTGAGAACCACTATACATAACAATTTTACATGCTTGATCCTTTCGGGATCAATGTTCGCCAGTGGTATGAATGATATGTTGTTCCGTCATTTCTCCTGTTGTCTCGTTTCACATGTGTGTGTTTTGTAAATTTTCTATTTGTAATATTTCACCTCTGACCTAATTTCAACCCTTTCGGGTTATCTCCACATTGAGCTCTGCCATATAAGAACGTTTATAGTGCCATTGTTGGTCATCATTTTTTATTGCGCATGTAGTCTTGATAAAGGTCTTTAGTAGAAACGTCGATTTGCGTGTACTATTATGTGTGTTTTCAGTGATTAGCAATATGTCATTACCCTGCTGCAAGCTTTGTCTGTTGAATATGAGTGACACAAATAAATATAACACACCAGCAGTCATCACATTGTTTTTTAATATCCTCGTTTCTGTCGTGTTAGTGGTGTGTTATTGTATAACCGATACCGAATATAAGTGCGCAATTTAAAAGTGCGCATAACAAAATCCTATTATAAATATATTTATCACATCTAAAAACAATCGTTTAAGAAAAATATACGGGTTATCGCGAGATAACCGTTGAGATTTTCACAGATGATGTCTAAGGATATAGATTACATCTTTTACCCTTGCCTGTTTAAAGGATTGTCTGTACCATGGACATTTAGATACTAGCAAGGACTGCATAAGACAGTTTTACGACACAGTATCAGGCGGTTCTAAACAAACATTGCCGGAATTTCTTTTAAAGTAAGATTGGTTTTTTTTATATGTTCTTAAGCGTTACTGATAAACGATTGTCAAATTGGACATCACGACCTTGAATTAATTTTACCAATATAGAGATCCCGCCAGAAGGGTCGTCTGGGTATATCTCAAACAACGTCACTAATGATGACGTATCAGATTTTTTTCCTGCATTTTACATTGACAAAAAGTATACGAAAATAGACCATTAATCAGTAGCATTAGCCTACATGGGTGACGTTTTTAAATCTACTATAGATGGTGTTCTGCAGGTCTTTGAAGAATATATACGAGTGTCGTGTATGTAATGTAAATAAATCCCGTCAATTATCGCTAGGAGCCGCCTGCTACTGTGACACATCAAACCGTCTAGTGCTTGTAATAATTGCTAGGAACCGCCTGCTACTGTGACGTGCCAAACCGTCTAGTGCATGTAATAATTGCTAGGAACCGCCTGCTACTGTGACATGCCAAACCGTCTAGTGCTTGTAATAATTGCTAGGAACAGCCTGCTACTGTGACATGTCAAACCGTCTAGTGCTTGTAATAATTGCTAGGAGCCGCCTGCTACTGTGACATGTCAAACAGTCTAGTGCTTGTAATAATTGCTAGGAGCCGCCTGCTACTGTGACATGCCAAACCGTCTAGTGCTTGTAATAATTGCTAGGAGCCGCCTGCTACTGTGACATGTCAAACCGTCTAGTGCTTGTAATAATTGCTATGAGCCGCCTGCTACTGTGACATGTCAAACCGTCTAGTACTTGTAATAATTGCTAGGAGCCGCCTGCTACTGTGACATGCCAAACCGTCTAGTGCTTGTAATAATTGCTAGGAACCGCCTACTACTGTGACATGCCAAACCGTCTAGTGCTTGTAATGATTGCTAGGAACCGCCTGCTACTGTGACATGTCAAACCGTCTAGTGCTTGTAATAATTGCTAGGAGCCGCCTGCTACTGTGACATGTCAAACCGTCTAGTGCTTGTAATAATTGCTAGGAGCCGCCTGCTACTGTGACATGCCAAACCGTCTAGTGCTTGTAATAATTGCTAGGAACAGCCTGCTACTGTGACATGTCAAACCGTCTAGTGCTTGTAATAATTGCTAAGAGCCGCCTGCTACTGTGACATGTCAAACCGTCTAGTGCTTGTAATAATTGCTAGAAGCCGCCTGCTACTGTGACATGCCAAACCGTCTAGTGCTTCTTTATACTTAGAGATCTTTTATTGTGTATGAAGGGATATCCCTTTATAGTGATTGTCTTTAGTGTTGTGCTTAAAAAGGCGCGCGTTCGAGTCTAGCTGTTCGTTTAGTGAGCTATGTTCTTTGTTTGGTATCTCTGAAGTAATGGATTCGTTTCTTGGATCCGCTTTAGGTATCCTGTCCATGTTTGTTACGAATTATTTGAACAAACCAAAAATCCATCTCATCTAATTTTTCTTTGTTACAGTAGTGGAGGATGTTTTTTTGTGTGTTTGTTTTGAACAGAAAATCACTACAGCCAAAAAAATAAAATAAAATATCCGGGTTGATGGCTACATCCTCATTATGGTATTCTACTAAAATACTGAAAATCTTAAATGCATAGACAGTATCATGACTGTCTGTATTAGAGGACCTTTGAACATAATTAATTAGGCCTTCATTCGTTACTGTTATTTATAACTATCACTATTTCCGTTGGTCATTATTTATATACTTGGTGTCGCATGGTCAAAAATATCCAAACGACAAATATTAAGTATATAAATAGGGCGCATCCTTCGTTCTGTCCACCGTTGTGACTTTGCAGTGTTAGATAAGTTGCGTAAAGTTAGAGATTTTGGTAAAAGGGGGGGGGGGTTAAAAGGATTTGAATTATTTTATAGATTTTTTTTGGGAGAGGGGAGAAGGGTTTGAATCAGTGTTTATATTTAATTTATTCTCTGATTATGGTGACGTTAATGTAAAAAGTTCGCTATATATAACACAACGGTGGACGAAACCAAAGTTTTACTATAAATAGTGACCAAAGGGAAACACGAGAATGATAATAAAAACGTAAAGAATCAAGGCCTAATTAATTCTGTTCAAAGGCCTTCTATATTTAAAAGGCCATGATAGTATAGTTCATAATTAACACAATGAGAAAACACAGAAAAAATACCCCCCCCCTTTCTTTAATTAGTTATTCTTCTAGCGCCAAAGACGGATGTCATAAATTTCCATGTCTCTCGGTTCATTGCAATTTGCTTTAGATCTTCATTGTTTCTAATACCGATGATGAAACGTTCTCTTGTAATAGTTCTACGTAAAGTTTCTTTTCGTCTTCCTCGTTTTCTCTTGCCTTTTGGTGACCACATCAAAGCTTGACAGGGGAGCCTTTCGGAATCCATTCGTTATTCGTAATTCGGTGTCCGATGTAATTCTAGCGACGCTTTCTTTCTAATATAGGTGGATACATATTCCTGTTTTGATTCTTTTCTTTGAATAAGTATCCACCGATCGCCTATCTTTACCCATTATTATTTTTTTTAAAGACAGTATGACTACGCAGACTATTGATTTCTTGAAATATATTATATGAAAGGATACGTCATTTATATAAGACATTCCATTTTAGCAGCAATCATAGGGTGAGACATCTGCAACAATATCGCTAGTATCTAACCAATAATCGATATCTAATCGCTAATCTCTCGTATCAGCAGTACGAGAGAACTGATTCTCATACTTACATGCTGTTCCCCAAGCTAAATAATAACCACTGTCATATTTATACTTATTTATTAACTTTAGGGCAGTAGTAACATATATTTTTTTTTAGCTTTTTCTTAGTGTTGTAGTAAAGCATGCCAAGCCATAGGGCACATGACACCAATCTTCAGAAACAAAAATGTAGATTTAAATGTCATGTTAACACTATATAAAACGATTATTATGCCAACGCTGTGCTACTAATGCCAAACATGGACAACGACAGCACAAGGCAAAGGTATACTTGTGACAGCAGAAATAGCATGCTTACGCAGAATCCTAGGAATATCGCTAAGAGACAGAGTGAGAAATAAAGACATTAGACAAGGAACAGGCACCGCCCCAATCTTGGAATATATTAAGAGATAACAGATCAAATGGTTTGTACACATCAGCAGACTACCAGCAGACAGCATACCACAGCAAGCTATGCTACACAGATACAGCGAAGGCAGACCTAGAAGCGGAACATGGAAACGATGGACCACTGAAATAAAAGAGACGACAAATTCCACAATAGACTCAGCACACACGAGGGCTATCTCCAGAGAACACTTCTACCCCTGACGCTGAAAGGCAATAAAGGGTTCAGTTAATAGATAAAGATAGAGAGAACAAATGTTATGTTGATATTCCAAATCTCACATTTGTTCACTCCGAATACAATTCTAAATTGACTATAACGAGACACCCCACCCTGCTAATTTTTTTATTATTTCAAAAGATACTCATGAGTACTAGGCCAAATCACATTTATATTGTTAAAGTTACATAGATAGACAGACAGACAGACAGACAGGCAGGCCGACCGACCGACCGACAGACAGACAGACAGACAGACAGACAGACAGACAGACAGACAGACAGACAGACAGACAGACAGACAGACAGACAGACAGACAGACAGACAGACAGACAGACAGACAGACAGACAGACAGACAGAGAGATAGATAGATAGATAGATAGATAGATAGATAGATAGATAGATAGATAGATAGATAGATAGATATATAGATAGATAGATAGATAGATAGATAGATAGATAGATAGATAGATAGATAGATAGATAGTTAGATAGATAGATAGATAAATAGATAGATAGATAGATAGATAGATAGATAGATAGATAGATAGATAGATAGATAGATAGATAGATAGATAGATAGATAGATAGATAGATAGATAGATAGATAGATAGATAGATAGATAGATAGATAGATAGATAGATAGATAGATAGATAGATAGATAGATAGATAGATAGATAGATAGATAGATAGATAGATAGATAGATAGATAGATAGATAGATAGATAGATAGATAGATAGATAGATAGATAGATAGATAGATAGATAGATAGATAGATAGATAGATAGATAGATAGATAGATAGATAGATAGATAGATAGCGGAACTCTTCCTTGCCACTATAGTTACATTCGTGTCACAGTACAGGTAGAAGCCACCACATGTTTAATTAGTTCCCTTGTTATGTTTGTAAATTTCATGTTTTCCATTTAATAGTTGAAATATTCATTTACTTAGGGCTGGGGTTAGGGTTAGTTATGTAAAACAACTTTCCTAACCCTAACCCAAACCTTAAATTAAATTAATATTTAAATTATTACATGAGGAACATGAAATGTACAAACAGAGAAAAGGGCAATAACTCGACTATGTGGTGCCTTCTACTTGTACTGTACCATTGTGTGTGTTTATTCAAACAAACAAAATTTCGTGGCGTTTCTCCTAGTTGTGATAGGAATCTGGAGAGAATCAAAATCGGCAAGGACATCGGAACAACGGTTTAAAACCGGAACAATTCTAGTCAAACCGGGACGTATAGTATAGTATAGGCCATATGTAAAGAAACAACGTGTATTTACAAACAGATGTTATCGTTATGTAACAACTCCTTTAGATAACCATTGAATATGTCGATTAGTGTACCAATCCAGGACACACGAAACGGGAAGCGGAACATCAAAATACAATATGCATTAAGATTCGGTTTTATTATCTTTTGTTTCTCAACAAACTTGTGACTATTGTAACAAATTGTAACAGCGCAGTAAATGATGCAGTTAAAGAGTTGGATTTCCCCTTCCATATTCTACGTTCGTTAACCCTTTTTTTTTAATTATCAGAACTTGATTCTGTGAACTGCATGAATTGTTTTATATTATACAGCAAACAGTGATTCCCTTGCACATCCGTCTTCAGTGTGATATTTAGTAACTGATTTTCCGTATGGGAAAAAGCGATTCCTAACCGGAGGTCGTGGTGACTTAATTACTAGAACCACGAGCTCAACTATATTTTATGATTAAAAGCTATGATAAAATTAACATGGACTAACGACGCAGCTAAACGCTATTGATAATATTAACATGGACTAATGATGCAGCTAAAAGCTATTGATAAAATTAACCTGGACTAACGACCCAGCTAAAAGGAATGATATAATTAAACTGGACTAACGACCCAGCTAAAAGCAATGATATAATTAAACTGGACTAACGACCCAGCTAAAAGCAATGATATAACTAAACTGGACTAACGACGCAGCTAAAGGCAATGGTACAACTACACTGGACTAACGACGCAGCTAACAGCAATGATATAACTAAACTGGACTAACGACGCAGCTAACAGCAATGATATAACTAAACTGGACTAACGACGCAGCTAACAGCAATGATATAACTAAACTGGACTAACGACGCAGCTAAAAGCAATGATATAACTAAACTGGACTAACGACTCAGCTAAAAGCAATGATATAACTAAACTGGACTAACGACGTAGCTAAAAGCAATGATATAACTAAACTGGACTAATGACGCAGCTAAAATCAATGATATAACTAAACTGGACTAACGACGCAGCTAACAGCAATGATATAACTAAACTGGACTAACGACGAAGCTAAAAGCAATGATATAACTAAACTGGACTAACGACGCAGCTAAAGTGGAAACGAAACGAATAAAAAGATGACGTAATTGATGGTATAAAATGAATAAAGACAAAAGACCACACAAACCGAGAACTAGATAAAAGAGTGGTCGGAATTAAGTCCAAATGGCTTGACGGTACCCAAATAAAAAATAAGACGATATTCTATAGCGTACTTAGATCTATCATCGGTGGTGCAGGATCTCATGGTAATGACATGAATATCAAGAACACAATGGTAGCCATCGCCATTGAAGTGTGTGACAACCGGAGTAGGTGTATGTGCTGATGGCATGAAGATGGTTACAAAAGCGGTCGCTCAATCTTAAGCCGGTTTCCCCGATGTACTGCTTGTCGCAGCGTTTATATATGATCACGTAAATGACATTACGGGATTCACATGTAAATGTCTCATCAATGGTGAAAGTGGCCTTTGGAAATTAAACGGAGCGCATGTGAACCTCATAAGGGAATGTGTAGCAACAACCGCATGAACAACGAACAGTACCGAAATTTTCAGGAACAGAAGACCTAAGGTGGCTGAGGACCACGATGTCGTTGAGAATTTTGTCGCGCCTATAGGCAACCTGAGGCAAGTTCTGGAAAGCAGTACGGGCATTAGGAGCAGACTGGAGAAGGGAATAACGTCTAAGCAAGATACACCGGACGGTGGAGTTATGGGGATGAAAGGTAAGGATAAGTTTAACTCTATCAGTGAAGGGGGAAGAATCCTGAGAACATCGTGTCATTGTAAAGACGCTGATACAAAATACTAGTGACTTTGGTCCTTGTAATACGAATACTGATGTTATATGTTTGTGTTCCTGAAGATACTTCAATATTTGTACGGGATTTTCGTTGTTTTTGTAATAGTCCTTGTTTCGATTGGTACGTTTTCAGTGGCTTGAGTATAAAGTTTGAATGTCTTGACAAGATCACATAATTTATTAGGGATGTGTTTAGTCACGTACGGAAAACCTGTTTACATGAGTTGTCAGGCGATTCTGTGCAGCTAGAACGGACTTGGTTCAATTCCCGTCAGACTCAAAGAGATCTAATCGGCAAGACACTTGATGATGATGATGATAATAATGATGATGATGATGATGACGACTATGCCTGTTGATAGGAAAATTGTGTCTAGAATGAAAATAAATGAAATGTAACACTATAAAAATATAGAAAAAATTACAAAATAAAGTATGTACACTATCTCCAGTTGGATTGTTTTTCAAAGAAAGCATTGACGTATTCCGTGTCACCCTGATTGTTAAATTTGTTTGCATCCAGATTTGTTGGGTGAGGACCGACAGAAAATTCTCTGAAACCCATTTCTCGAAGTCTTGTGACTATCTGTGGAGATAGACAATCAAAATGGTAAATAGACTTTCAAAATATATTCACACTTTATAAAATGATAATAATAATATTAAAATATTGTAACTTTTCTTACACCCCCTCTTGCTTGTAACCGGAGCAAGGAATAGCGACAATGTTGCCTGACATGCATATAGTGAAAGGGTACTACTGTGGTTTTGGGGTGGAGTTGACTGTCCCATGCAATAGAGGTTCAAAGTGACCCAGACGCAATGCTAGAGTCGGAAGTGCTCGGTTTTAATGCGTAAATATCACATCTGCTCTGTAAATAATAGCACAAAACATTCAGTTCTCTGGACTATTTCCTCTTAATCTGTAGGAGTTTGTGAACGAACGCAGAAGAAGAAGAAATAAGAGAATTTACCTTATCTTTCGTGAAACTCATAGTGTACACCGCCGTGCAACTCTGTTTTAGGCAATTTTTATCAATCTCATGGTAGTTCACTGCTCATCCTCTTGTTCTTTGATTTATGACTACTTCTCAAATACATTGGTAAATTCTATAGCGATCTGTTTTAGGTCGTTCTAGTTTCCCTAAAACTTGTTGCGCAGAGATACGCCTCATACTGCCGTTCTATGTTGAGAGATGTCGGGACAATCCTGTAGTATGTGCACTGATGTCTGTGCTACTGTTGGGCAGAATTAAGGCCTTCAGAGACTCAGAGACTGTAGGTTGCACTGAATCGCAGATGTAGACTGCAGAGTCGGTCGCATATGTGGCCTGCAGATTTGCAAATGTAGAATACGGAGTCGCAGATTTAGGCTTCTCTCTCTCGTGCCTTCTAACTCACCTGTTGCAATTATGTTTTTCAGACCTCCCTGTCTCGTGCCTTCTAACTCACCTGTTGTAATTATGTTCTCCAAACCTCCCTGTCTCGTGCCTTCTAACTTACCTGTTGTAATTATGTTCTCCAAACCTCCCTGTCTCGTGCCTTCTAACTTACCTGTTGTAATTATGTTCTCCAAACCTCCCTGTCTCATAACGTTTCCAAAAAATAAAGATTGCCTTTTTCAGATATTATTAAGTGACCCCCGTCTTGCATTTGATTCTTTCAGCCATCTTCTTCCTTTAATCTTTCTATCTGTCCATGATCTCCCAGCAATTTTTAATGAAACAAATCTCTGTTGCCTCTAATTTTCCACTGTCCTGTTTATTTATTGTCCCAGACTCTTATCCATATGTTAGAGTCGGTGTTATATAGGCCTACTAGTATAGTAACAAAAATGAATACACTGAACAAGTATTCCAAAGCACACAAAAACAAACAAAAACAAAAATAAAAAATACACAGGTCAAGAGATCCATGATTATGCATAATAATGTGATATGTTATATTTCTTTCAATTCAATTAACGCTATTACATCGAATGTTGTTATGTCAAATTGTTATATTTCTTTCAATTCAAGTAACACTATTACATCGAATGTTGTTATGTCACATTGTTATATTTCTTTCAATTCAAGTAACACTATTACATCGAATGTTGTTATGTCAAATTGTTATATTTCTTTCAATTCAAGTAACACTATTACATTGAATGTTGTTATGTCACATTGTTATATTTCTTTCAATTCAAGTAACGCTATTACATCGAATGTTGTTATGTCAAATTGTTATATTTCTTTCAATTCAAGTAACACTATTACATCGAATGTTGTTATGTCAAATTGTTATATTTCTTTCAATTCAAGTAACACTATTACATCGAATGTTGTTATGTCACATTGTTATATTTCTTTCAATTCAAGTAACGCTATTACATCGAATGTTGTTATGTCACATTGTTATATTTCTTTCAATTCAAGTAACGCTATTACATCGAATGTTGTTATGTCAAATTGTTATATTTCTTTCAATTCAAGTAACGCTATTACATCAAATGTTGTTATGTCACATTGTTATATTTCTTTCAATTCAAGTAACGCTATTACATCGAATGTTGTTATGTCACATTGTTATATTTCTTTCAATTCAAGTAACGTTATTACATCAAATGTTGTTATGTCACATTGTTATATTTCTTTCAATTCAAGTAACGTTATTACATCAAATGTTGTTATGTCACATTGTTATATTTCTTTCAATTCAAGTAACGTTATTACATCAAATGTTGTTATGTCACATTGTTATATTTCTTTCAATTCAAGTAACGTTATTACATCAAATGTTGTTATGTCATATTGTTATATTTCTTTCAATTCAAGTAACGTTATTACATCAAATGTTGTTATGTCACATTGTTATATTTCTTTCAATTCAAGTAACACTATTACATCGAATGCTGTTATGTCACATTGTTATATTTCTTTCAATTCAAGTAACGTTATTACATCAAATGTTGTTATGTCACATTGTTATATTTCTTTCAATTCAAGTAACGTTATTACATCAAATGTTGTTATGTCACATTGTTATATTTCTTTCAATTCAAGTAACGTTATTACATCAAATGTTGTTATGTCACATTGTTATATTTCTTTCAATTCAAGTAACGTTATTACATCAAATGCTGTTATGTCATATTGTTATATTTCTTTCAATTCAAGTAACGTTATTACATCAAATGTTGTTATGTCACATTGTTATATTTCTTTCAATTCAAGTAACGTTATTACATCAAATGTTGTTATGTCACATTGTTATATTTCTTTCAATTCAAGTAACGTTATTACATCGAATGCTGTTATGTCACATTGTTATATTTCTTTCAATTCAAGTAACGTTATTACATCGAATGTTGTTATGTTGATATTAAATACTTGTGTCTCGAACAGAGCTATATGTTTTTATGTCGCCATAAATGTCTAAATCTGCACATTTGACACTTTGCAGGAGCATAAATTCAGACATATATAACTGCAAACCACGAACTCAACTTTTAACGTTCATTTGCAGATAGCCTAGATCTTTCTATGGACTGTGAGTGTGCACTGTCCGGATCCACCGAATTGCAGTAAATGATTTGAAAATTCTTGAGACTAACAGGAATTGAAACGGTCCTTCAACGGCACCAAATCGCCTAGCAACTATCGTATACGGTATTTTTCCGTACTTGACTAACCGCATCTCCAAAAAAAAGATGCGACTTTGTAAGGACATTCAATCGTACACTGACCGTTGAAAGTACCGGTTAAATTTCCGTTAGTCTCAAGAATTTTTAATCTATCCTCTGGCTTCCTACTTAAATTTACTTGTATTAATGAGTTGAAGAAACTTTACGCGTGAATTGTTCCTTCTAATATATTGCTGTAAGTTAATTATAGTAGATATCCCAGGAATATCAGTGGGAGGACATAACATAAATAATTTGAGATATGCGGATGACACTGTTCTGATTGCAAAAAGTGAGGAAGACCTTCAAATATTAATTAAAGTAGTAGTCACAGAAAGCAAAGAGAAAGGCCTCTTCCTAAATATCAAGAAAACAGAAGTAATGGTTATTTCCAAGAAAGAAAATAACACACCTTGCAAGATCATAGTGAATGATATAGTATTAAAACAGGTCCACCAATTCAAATATCTAGGTACAATTATAACAGCAGATGGAAGAAGTTCAACAGAAATAAGATGCAGAATAGGACAGGCAAAAACAACATTCAGAAAAATGAAAAATATGAAAAACCTGGCACGGCAAAGAAACAACAACGACTTTGATACATAATACTGTGGACAGAGAGCTGTGGAGAACCATGACCGCCTACGCCACCCGGCATGGCACCTGATGATGATGAAGTTAATTATAAATGTTATTGAACACATTTCTTCACAATTGAAGTAGACGGAATACAGTGACACAGTAAAAGTATGTAAAGTAACCCATAACATTTATTAATGTCGCAAGGGTGTGAGATGTTAGCGATCTCACATTTCAGTTGCTCTGCAAATGAGGGTGGTAGCCATAACCTGTCCCTCACAATCTTTACGGCCCGGATTAATCAGGTACCAATTTAAGATTTGGTCGAACTGGGAACCGTTGCGATCTGAAAAGCATTTCCGCCTCAACTGGGGAATGAACCCAGGACCAATCATATGCGAAGCCAGTGGGCTAACCACTGCGCTACGTGGCTCCCAAGTAGTACCACATATACACAATTGTACGGAAAACTCATTTGACAATTTGTTCAGATTATTTATTTTTCACTATACATGATTCCAAGAAATATTTCATGTTTTTTTTTAAAAAAATCTTGTTGTCAAATGTAATTATTTGAGAATATGATGTGAACAATTTGCAAAGTTTGTTAGTTTAAACTAGAGAATCCGCTGATTTTATTTTTATAAACATTAGCGTTTAATTTACACAATTAAAAATGTATTTAATTTTTTTTAAATAAATAGAGTAATATTGGTAGTATATCCTTTTCAGGACGTGGCCATCAACCCAGCATTTTTTGCTGTAGTGATTTTCTAGGAAATATAAATACCTTCAGTAGTTTGCCATTGTTTTCTGAACGGTCCGGATGCACCATCACATGTGACGGGATTCGAACACAGTGATATACTTGAATACATTATAATAAATACTGCCGGTATTTCTAATGTTTTAATCTTGAAATTTTTTCGTAGGGTTGGAAAAAGTGAGCGATTCTTGAGTTCAATTCTTGGCAACTGCTGACAAGGAGAAGAGAGATGAGTCAACTTTTGACTAGAAATTATTGGTGTAATTTATGTAAAACCCCGTTTGAAGCAAAATGTTAATGCAGAAATAGTATTTATAACCAAATTTAGCTTTTATGAGCATATTATTGTTTTAGAATTCTTGATAGTTCATAAATAACTTTGGTTGGATAGCTAGATAATAACAAGGAGCATACCTTATATAAACGAACGTAGTCATTTTTCAAAGGAAAATCTGAAAACAGGTGGTACTCCACCAGAAACTGACGAATATACTTGAATACATCTGTTTCAATCATGTTATCTATGATTGACCACTCATAAGACTCCACGTCCATTTTGAAAACGTCTATAACTCTCTGTGGAAATATAAGGGGAAGTAACTATGCGAAACGAGGATTTATTACAATGATTAATTATTCCCCTTTGAGAGAAAGACAATCCTTCTGTGCGCGTGTTTCACAAACTTTATCAAACTGTCTGAAGTTCATAGCATGTGGAGAGCATCATAGTGTGTACATAGAGTCATACAGTTCTGAGAGAGTATACTGTCTGGAGAAAGGTATACTGTCTGGTGAGAATTATACGGTATGATGATGATGAAACGTATATTGTATCATAAATTTGAGTGGATGTAGATGAACTTATATGAAATCGTGGGAAGAAAAATATGTTGGGGGGGGGGGAGGCAGGTAAACAGATGGGAAAGCGTGTGTAGGTATACATGTGTATATGTGGGTAGATGCATATGTGTTTTTATGTGTATGTGCACATATATACAAGGTATACGCAAATCTAGATATATAGTTGTGTATAGTCTATTGACTTCCCCCGAGCGGAAGCTGGTTGATAGCATCCACACTTGCCGTTAAGCGTAGGGGTGGGAGCTGTAAGTTTCTGTTCAAAGCCAGATGTGATGCCTGAGTCGTACTGAGTCCGTGTTTGTGAAGGATGTTCGTGATGTCATCGATCCATCTCTTTCTTGGTCTTCCCTTTGCTCTGTATCCAGCTGATCGTTTGTTATAAGCTCTCAGTGGTATTTGGCTTGCGTCCATTCTCACAAAGGTGACCAAACCACGTTATCTGCTGACGTTCTATATATTCAATATATTCAATACGAGTCAGTATTCCTACTCTTCTTCTGATATCACCATTCTCTAGAGTTGGCGTGTCAAACTCAAAAAGCACCATGTGCCGCATAAGATACTTTGAGTATACCGGCGGGCCACACCAACAAATCTGAGAAACACTGTAATCTTACTGAATTATATTTAATTAATTTGCACGCCTACTACAGCGGTTTTTATTAAGCTAACGTCCCACAACGCCAAATATATCAATTGTAATGCAACATTTATTTACCATCGGGTACGAAACCATCGGGTAATAAACCGTTTCTCATTCGTGGGACTGGTTCCTTAATAGGAAGAACTAAACGAAAGAGTTGGACCCTGGCTCTTTCGCCCTCTTAGCCGAGGTGCCATTCACCGACATCGTGAACCCCTCGCCCAAGTTCCAGTCTCACACCACGCGTTTGAGAGCAAGGCGTTCTCGAGATGAGCGTCCTTGTCCCAATAGCGCCTGAGCCCATCATGTACTGAACCCTTTTAAAGTAGAAGCTCGTCACGAGCAACCAGAGCTTGTAGTTCCCATTTCTGTAATCGTTTTCACTTTCTATTTGCAGTTGGCGCTGCCCTCTATCGCTGTTCTGCCCTTTCATGTTTCATAGTACTCAGTATGAAATCTATCTGTCTGTCGCCATGCATCCACCTTTTCATCCTTTTTTCATTGGCCGCCACTCCAATATATATTCGGACTGGACTAACTAGCTTCACTGTATGTCGACAGTGTCGCTGTGTGTGGTGTTGCTGGTGGTGTCGGAAATAGTGTCTGTCTCTTTTGCAGTCAAATCTCTTTCCATCTGCTACCTCCACATTCTCGGACACGATCCCCAAATGATTTAGCCAGAATCAGCTCGAGCTGATGTTTTCTGTTACCAGGGTGCATCTCGAGGAGATACATTTGGGATCTTGGTTATCTGCTAACCCTGGGTCCGCTTAGAGCAATGCGTTCCCTTTGCACCCCTATTCCAGTGATGTCAACGGCAATAGCAATAGAAAAATGTTGACAATTGGATGATGCAGCCTTCAACTGTTGTTTCAAATCATCTGCCATTTCATCAATCCATCCAGCAACAATATTCCTGGTTAACGAAATATCCTTAAATAACTGTGATTTCTGTGGGCACACAATGTCATTTCATACTAAACAATTGCATACTGTTATTTCATACTAAACAATGTATCTTTCCATTTATTATTGCACAAAAATACTATAGTTCGAATTTTTCTTGAAATACTCGCCTTTCTTTATCAAGTGTCCTTTTCTTCTTAGCCGAAAGTGCTGTAGCCATTTTAAACGGAGTCAGTTTATGCAGTACTTCGTTAAAACAAATAATATAATTACCGGCAACATTCCACAAGAGACATTTTATTATTGTTTTAAAATTTTAACATGGTAATAACAATCTGTCTGCTACTTCTGGTCAATGTTGCCAATTGTCATAGATAAAAAAAACCCTTACTAACTTAAAACAGCCGTATTGTTTTCTTATACGCAGCACTATGCCAGATTTATGTTTTATACATCTAGTTTAAAATATTAAAACTGCAATTTTCGCCAATAAATGAGACAATTGCAGTACTCTTTGTGTGGGCCGCACACGTGCTTGCAAAGGGACACATGCGGCCCGTGGGCCCCACGTTTGACATGCCTGCTCTAGAGAATTCTTCTTCTTCTTCTTCAGCGTTCATTCTCAAACTCCCGCTGGATCTCTCTTGTAACAGGGCAATGGTCCTACTAGATTTCCAGCAGAATGTAATCCAGAGAATGGAAATGTGTTGTGTCGCCGTTTTATTTGTGACAATGGCCCGACACATACATCTTCGGGAGTAGAGCATACTAGATCGTAGATTATAGATACACGAAAGTGACAGGAAAGCTAGGGGTGCGAGCGAAGAAAGTGACAAGGAATGAAAGATATATACTTATATGAACATTGTTACAATACCATTATGTAAAGCAGCATGATTGATATTTCAATAATTTCATATATTTGAGTATGTCTATAAGCATATGAATGTGAAAGTGCATATAAAACATGTAAACGCGAAGAGAGAATTGAACGTATAACAGTAAAATATGTACGTATATAAATATACGTGTGTGTGAGTGTATCTATAAGTATATATAAATATATGTAGTCGTGCTACCAAAGAAAACGAAATATAAAGAAACATGCATGGTATATGAATTAGAAAATATGTATGCAAATAAACATACATGCGTTAGAAGATGAAGAATATGTATAAAAACATATAATCTTTTGTATATTCACAAAATCGACATATATCTTTGAATCCACTTACTTTACTAATACAAAATTGTTGTATATCTTTGAATCCACTTACTTTACTAATACAAAATTGTTGTAAATCTTTGAATCCACTTACTTTATTAATCTAAAATTGTTGTATATCTTTGAATACACTTATTTTATTAATCTAAAATTGTTGTACATCTTTGAATCCACTTATTTTATTAATCTAAAATTGTCGTATATCTTTGAATCCACTTACTTTATTAATCTAAAATTGTTGTACATCTTTGAATCCACTTACTTTATTAATCTAAAATTGTTGTATATCTTTGAATGCACATACTTTATTAATCTAAAATTGCTGTATATATTTGAATCCACTTACTTTATTAATCTAAACTTGTTGTATATCTTTGAATCCACTTACTTTATTAATCTAAAATTGTTGTATATCTTTGAATCCACTTACTTTATTAATCTAAATTTGTAGTATATCTTTGAATCCACTTACTTTATTAATCTAAATTTGTTGTATATCATTGAATCCACTTACTTTATTAATCTAAATTTGTTGTATATCTTTGAATCCACTTACTTTATTAATTTAAAATTGTTACAAATCTTTGAATCCACTTACTTTATTAATCTAAAATTGTTGTAGATCTTTGAATCCACTTATTTTATTAATCTAAAATTGTCGTATATCTTTGAATCCACTTACTTTATTAATCTAAACTTGTTGTATATCTTTGAATCCACTTACTTTATTAATCTAAAATTGTTGTATATCTTTGAATCCACTTACTTTATTAATCTAAAATTGTTGTATATCTTTGAATGCACATACTTTATTAATCTAAAATTGCTGTATATATTTGAATCCACTTACTTTATTAATCTAAACTTGTTGTATATCTTTGAATCCACTTACTTTATTAATCTAAAATTGTTGTATATCTTTGAATCCACTTACTTTATTAATCTAAATTTGTAGTATATCTTTGAATCCACTTACTTTATTAATCTAAATTTGTTGTATATCATTGAATCCACTTACTTTATTAATCTAAATTTGTTGTATATCTTTGAATCCACTTACTTTATTAATTTAAAATTGTTACAAATCTTTGAATCCACTTACTTTATTAATCTAAAATTGTTGTAGATCTTTGAATCCACTTATTTTATTAATCTAAAATTGTCGTATATCTTTGAATCCACTTACTTTATTAATCTAAACTTGTTGTATATCTTTGAATCCACTTACTTTATTAATCTAAAATTGTTGTATATCTTTGAATCCACTTACTTTATTAATCTAAATTTGTAGTATATCTTTGAATCCACTTACTTTATTAATCTAAAATTGTTGTAGATCTTTGAATCCACTTACTTTATTAATCTAAATTTGTAGTATATCTTTGAATCCACTTACTTTATTAATCTAAAATTGTTGTATATCTTTGAATCCACTTACTTTATTAATCTAAAATTGTTGTATATCATTGAATCCATTTACTTTATTAATCTAAACTTGTTGTATATATTTGAATCGACTAACTTTACTCATATAAATTATTGTATATCTTTGAATGCACTTACATTTTCGTGACCTAGCTCCTTCATAATTGTCTTCACTGTTCTCATCTTCCAAAACATCGGTTTCTTGACGTACACGTCTTTCCTTGGTGTGAAACTATCATTGTTTTCGTGACTGACGCCAATGTTGTGAAATGTTGAATGATTTCCTCTTTTTTTGTCTCTTTCGTTCATGCTGAGGACATGGAGATAATAAATAATGTCAGATAACTGTACAGAAGTTTAATTAAACTATTATCATTAGAATCATCGCCATAACCATCATCATTATCATGTTCCGTACCGGATGGTGTAGTAGATCTTTGATCTTCAGAATATTATATGAGCTTTATTGAGTATCGAAGAAAAGTGGTGTTCGTTGAAGTAAGGAAAATAACATTCCCATGATACTTAGAGTCACTTCTGACTTATGGAAACTAATAATGGACAATAATTAAACAAAAAAGTAGAAAACAAATTGCCTTCAAAGATATGGTTCTTCAAAAGAATGCAGAAAATCTCATCATCATTAAGTACCGTCTCCGCAACGAAGATTGGCTGCAATAGACCTCCAACATCCCTATATCTTGTGATGTTACTCTCCCACTTGTATCTCTGCCTACCTCTTGCTCGCTCCCTTTCGACTTTACCCTGAAGTAAAGTCTTCAACAAGGAGTCATGTCTTTTAATGTGTCCAAAGTATTTTATTTGTTTAATCTTTATTTCCTTTAATAATTATTTCTTCATACGAAGTGTTATTAGAACCTCTTTGTTTGTGTTATCTTTCCGTGATTTTCTCCCTATTCTTCTATAGAACATCATCATCAGGTACCAGGCCGACTGATGTAGGCGAACATGGCTATCATAAGCTATCTGTCTACAGTACCATGTATCAAGATCGTTGTTGTTTCCCTGCCGTGCCAGGTTGTCAAAATGTCTAATATTTTCTCACGTTGTCATCCTATGTCTCTGTTGCCTTCAATCTTGCTTGTTGTGACTTTGTTTTCCAAACTTGCCTGCCTTATAAAAAGGTAAACAAAAATTAAGTGTCTGTTTCTTATATTATTGATTAATGTCCGTTTCATAAAAAAGACAGAGAAATCCCCTAGCTACTCAAGGTAGTGATCGTGTGGGTGATGTTACTGAAACATCAGCACACAAATTCCATGATGCGTCTTTTTTTCTCAGTCCAATGACCCAATGATCTCTCTGGCATAGTGGATAAACCATGGTTTCAAATCCTATTAGCGAAATGTTGTTTACAAATTTGATTTTTTTTTTCAGATCCCTGCTTGAAGCTGCGGAATTGTGTGCTATGCGTCGTACTCTCGATATCCACCGATCATTTTATTGAGAGTTTCAGAACTCAAAAAGGGTAACCGGAGTACGATGTGCTCAGTATTCTGCGCTTGTTCAACCTATTCAGTCTCTGTCGTTGATATTAGTGTGGAGAATCTTAATTCCCAAGAGTCTATACTATTATCAATCCATTCTTAACTTTTTATCCCCTCTTGTTCTTCCACCCTCAACTGTCTCCTGTAAGGACAACTTTGAGCGCACATCTCGCGTCGTAAGGCGCCCAAAACCACAAACCTTTGAGATGTTTCCAGAATAACAACAGTTATATTTGTTGACATGCGCGCGCACTTATTTTGTTTCTCACGTATATATATATATATATATATATATATTCTTCAGCACCGAATACGTTGCATAGGGCAGACACAATGGCATTCCAGGTCGAGCGATGAGATGCTACTATGTGCAATTCTTGTAAGTTGTTGCGACCCATAGTCATAACCTCCTTGATGGCTCTCAATGCGAATAGTCTCAATTGATCTTCCCTCTTTTCTTTTGTCATCTGGTACCCATTCTAATGCTTGAAGTGGCAAACTGTTTTCATTCATACTAAATGTGTGTATGTGTGTTATGTGACGCATTCTCTCCAGAACGTTGTTTTCCCAATGAACTCCCTGAACGTATCTCTACCTTGGGCCATGCGGCTTGCATTTTCCAACAACGTATTCATGTTATCTCAGCATGTACTTTTCTATCTTGCGCAGCATGCTGTGAGAGTCTGTGAGTATTACCGAATGTGCTGATGTATCAGTTATCAACCAAGTAAGTTCTGCTGTAACTCCCTCTATCTTCATCCTCACGCTTGATGTGACAGTAGAATATGCTGAAGATTTCTCAACCAACTTCACGCCGTTTCTGTAGGCAACAAAACCCTAACAGCTTTTTTTTGTGTTTCTGTTAACCAGTGCCGGATTTACCTATAAGCTAAACAAGCTATAGCTTATAAGCTAAACAAGTTATAGCTTAGGGCCCCCAAAAATATTTTTATTTCATTATCTATATATTCTTAATCGTTAAAGGGCCCCATATCTCAAATAGCATAGAGCCCCATATCTCAAATAGCTTAGGGCCCCATATGTCAACTAGCTTAGGGCGCAATCAAGTCTAAATCTGACCTTGCTGTTAACTGGGCCATCTGTGTATGCAATTATGTCTTGTTGTTTGAGTGTAACCTGGGCCCTGACATGCGTAAATTTTCGACATGCTTTATGTAGTTGTATCATTACTTTAGTCAGTGATTTATTCTCAGTGTCTACCTCCACCCACTCACTGCCCTTACCTATTTCTTCAAATTCACATGATCTTCGCAGTTACGAGAATAAATAGCTAATTGATTGTTCGTGAGTGCTCAAATAGATGATTGATTGTTCGTGTGTCCTCAAATAGCTGATTGATTGTTCGTGTGTCCTCAAATAGCTAATTGATTGTTCGTGTGTCCTCAAATAGCTAATTGATTGTTCGTGAGTCCTCAAATATCTAATTGATTGTTCGTGAGTCCTCAAATAGCTGATTGATTGTTCGTGTGTCCTCAAATAGCTGATTGATTGTCCGTGAATCCTCAAATAGCAAATTGATTGTTCGTGAGTCCTCAAATAGCTGATTGATTGTTCGTGTGTCCTCAAATAGATGATTGATTGTTCGTGTGTCCTCAAATAGATGACTGATTGTTCGTGAGTCCTTAAATAGCTGATTGATTGTTCGTGAGTCCTCAAATAGCTGATTGATTGTTCGTGTGTCCTCAAATAGCTGATTGATTGTTCGTGAGTCCTCAAATAGCTGATTGATTATTCGTGAGTCCTCAAATAGCTGATTGATTGTTCGTGTGTTCTCAAATAGATGATTGATTGTTCGTGTGTCCTCAAATAGATGATTGATTGTTCGTGAGTCCTTAAATAGCTGATTGATTTTTCGTGAGTCCTCAAATAGCTGATTGATTGTTCGTGTGTCCTCAAATAGCTAATTTATTGTTCGTGTGTCCTCAAATAGCTGATTGATCAAATACGGACTCTTAAAAACATGTTGCAATTTGAGCTGAAATTTAATAAGTCTTGAGATAAAGGACGACATTCTGATTTCTCTTCTGGTTTTTGTCTATTTTTGAATGGCCTGTAATGATCTACCTTATCCAAAATAACGATATGAACTGACTGGTCCAGGATGGGCGATCAAAAGCTGTGGTTTCATAAGACCTTGGGTCAATCCTGCAATGCTTGTGACATGACTACAAGTGTCCTTGTAGCGTTTCTTCAAACCTTCGCTTGAAAGCTACCTGCACACAGTTCACAGCTACCTGCACACAGTTCACAGCTACCTGCACACAGTTCACAGCTACCTGCACACAGTTCACAGCTACCTGCACACAGTTCACTGTAGAACAGCCGATATGGAAGACGTAGGTAGGTTATCTTGTATGTTATCAAGAACCACTTTTGACATTTGTGAAACGGCATAAACGTGTTTGGATTCGACATGTAACCAGACATTGAAAAGTTCATGATGCCTATGCATGCCGCTATAACGTTAGAACGTTCTCTTTACCTGTATGTCTTGTTATTTTTGCATTTTAGTTTGTGGTGTTATTTTTGCAATTTGAGCTGAAATTGTATAGGTCTTGATTGAAGACCTATTAGGACAGAGTCTGATTTATCTTTTGCTTTTTGTCTTTTTTTATCGCCTGTAATGTTCTACCCTATCCAAAACTTGCACGGTTGGAGTCGATAACTCAAAGTTTTTAATTTAGACACAATAAGAATGACTCTGAATTTTGAAAACAAGTGCTACACACGTTTGTTAAGAATTAGGTATATAGAACACGAGAAATGCAATTGTACATCGGCAAATAAACAAACTTGCAGGTTATAGAGAACCACTTTTGGTATTGGTCAAACGGCATAAACGTGTTTGGATTCGACATGTAACGAGATACTGGAAAGTTCATTATTCCTATGCATGTCCTTATGTCGTGTTCTCTTTACCTGAATGTCTTGTTATTTTTGCATTTTAGTTTTAATTTCGATTGATGTTTCAAAATAGGGATAAATTGATAGTTCTCAAATTGATCACCAAAAAAAATCATATTACCACACTGTGGGGCGTGCTCCCCGCATTAGGAAACACGTGGTAGAGAAAGTGAAGGGCAGACCTGCATAGTCACTTACCTTGGATCAAAAGAATGAACTTCGCAGCCTAGTTTAGCCATGGCGTCATCGAAAGAATAGTCCCAATTGATTCTAAGTGGAAAAATACACAATTTTAGGATGTTATTGAAGATATTTTCTATAACTTCTTTTCTGAACATTATTAAAGTTTTATATTTTCTTGAGATCTGTTGATTTGTATTTCTATATGAAGATAAGTTTGTATTATACGTATTTCTATATGAAGATAAGTTTGTATTATACGTATTTCTATATGAAGATAAGTTTGTATTATACGTATTTCTATATGAAGATAAGTTTGTATTATACGTATTTCTATATGAAGATAAGATTCTTGATTAGAAACTGGCCTCATAGCACGTGCGTTTCCCATAAGTGCTCCGCCCTCTGTTTCAGCAGTCATTCGACTCAATGGTGTTTCGAGTATAATGCCGCCGAAACAGACGTTGACATCAGGGGACAACTCTGGCCCCTGCGACAGGTTTCTTTGTTGTTCCGCCCACCCACGCCGTGCCCATAACTAGTTCAAGCACAACGTCGGCCTGTCAGAACAACTTAGTAACTGTTATCGAAGGTTACGACTACGGGATTGTATAGATGACGTGCCATGAAGCTTCTATAAGAAGATAACCTCAATATAAAGGCATGTTATTAACTAAGGTTTTCTGTTGCATGGTTGGTTTGTCTAGTGAGCCATTTATGAGACCCACAGACGCATCCACATGCGCATGAAGATAAGTTTTTATTGCATGTATTTTTAAATAAAGATAAATTTATATTGTATGTATTTCTAAATGCTGCACAGAATAGCTTTGAACAGACAGAATTGGAGAGATCTGCTCTCTGCCCTATGCGCTAACTTCAGAGCAAAAGGAGAATGAATGAATGGAAGAATGAATGAATATCTAAGTAAATGAAGAGAAGTTTCTATTGAATGTTTGTATTTCAGACCTTCTGCAGTAGTAGGTAGCTCCCATGGACAAGTACTGATGCCATCTATGGCGGTTCTTGAATCATTAGTGATTTAGTGATGCCATCTCTGGCGGTTCTTGAATAATTAGTGATGCCATCTCTGGCAGTTCTTGAATCATTAGTGATGCCATCTCTGGCGGTTTTTGAATCATTAGTAATGCCATCTCTGGCGGTTTTTGAATCATTAGTGATGCCATCTCTGGCGGTTTTTGAATCATTAGTGATGCCATCTCTGGCGGTTCTTGAATCATTAGTGATTTAGTGATGCCATCTCTGGCGGTTCTTGAATCATTAGTGATTTAGTGATGCCATTTCTGGCGGTTCTTGAACCATTAGTGATTTAGTGATGCCGTCTCTGGCGGCTCTTGAATGATTAGTAATGCCATCTCTGGCGGCTCTTGAATCATTAGTAATGCCATCTCTTGCGGCTCTTGAATCATTAGTAATGCCATCTCTGGCGGCTCTTGAATCATTAGTAATGCCATCTCTGGCGGCTCTTGAATCATTAGTGATATCATTGTTAAATTGTAATTACAGTGGCACAGTCATTTTTCCTCATGTTTTCAAGCTCTCTCCCACAGGATATTCCTTATTGCAGGACAATGACCTTACTTAAATGCCCAATAAGATGTAGCCCTGAGACAGTCAATGTGTTGTGTCACCGTTTTAATTGCTCCAAGGATCTAATAATCCAGCTTCGACCGGTGGTAACTAGTACTTCCATGTTCAGTTAAAAGCGGGAGGGGTGGATTTACCTAAAAGAAATGGACATTTATTTGACATTCAACTATTATAATCACAATTCCCGCTTTTTCTTTGAATTCCTTATGATCTTTCTGCATAACATCAGTGAGAGCAAGGACTGGGTAATTTGTTCACCTTTTGACAAAATTATGTTCCGATTTCGTAAGGGGGAGGGGATATGAACGCCCCCAAACACCCCTCCCCCTTGTTTACAGACTTGTCAACGGTAAAGTGGAGGTCTTTAATCATATCGCTATTAGGCATGCCGTAGGAGAGAACTGATTCACGTACTTACTCGCTGGTCACCAACTTTCAAGCCACCATCCATAGTCATGTTATATATGTTGGTCAGTAATCAAGAAAAACTAACCCAAAAGAATATACTAAACAAGGAGGTTGTACTGTGTACGGTTGGTCCTGACAAATGTGCCAATTTCCCATAGCTGTGTTGTTCTGGCAGGTGTATCGTACAGGTGTGTTAATATACCTAGTAGAGGTGAACAATATTTACAGAAAAATGAATCATAAATATTATATATATAAAAGTGCCTCATATGTTATATATTTATATATAGATACACAGACACACACACAACCACACAACCACATATATATATATATACATACATATATATATATACTTCTTCTTCTTCAGCGTTCATACTCAAACTCCTGCTGGAACTCTGGAGCAGGACCATGGTCCTACTAGATTTCCAGCAGGATGTAGTCCTGAGAATGGAAATGCGTTGTGTCGCTGTTTTATTTGCGGCAATGGCCCGACATATCCGTCTTCGGCTGCATTTATATATAAATATATTATATATATATATATATATATATATATATATATATATATATATATATATGTTATATTTTGGTTCTGAGTACCAGCCAAAAGAAAATGCCCTGTCCATAAAAATAAACATTCTATCGTGAAATACTAGAAAGGCTATCTCATCTATTTTTTTGTCAGTTTTTGCTAAAAGAATAAGAACATTGACTCACTGTAAAGGTCTAGCTAAAGTATCGCGCACTAGATTTATAGCTCACCTCACTCAAAATCTTTTGGTAGTAAAATTGGTAACAAATGTAGTCCTTTGTTTAGAAATATCTGATTTCACCTTTGACAAATACTGGACAAATTCACTTTGTCGTTCTTTATTTAAATATTCTTACTGCCACATTGGGATTCATCCTTCAAGTGACGCATTTGAATTTTTCCGTGATGTTCATTGGCCGTTTTGCGTCTACTTTGTGTCATCAATCAAGTAAGTAATCATAAAAGTCAAAATCATTAACTTTATCAGGATTATTCGCAATGTATCCCACACATCTTGTCATGACAACAGTGACAAAGAACCACCAGGCTGTAGAAATCCCTTGATCTCACGCTGACCGTAGCCATAAAGTGATTTTTACACATTTTCAAACAAAACCAATTTTTACATTTGGCGTGGCCATTTAAATAGGTCTTCTTTCCAGAAATATTTTTCGCACGGATCCCAAACGTCATTTATCTTTGCCACACCAACTTTCCCCGTGATTGTAATTGACTGGCTATTCAAGGAATGCGCAAACTGGCCAATGATCAGAGGCATATGCCAAGGTACTGAAACTGTGTGGATTAGCGTAAATGGAAAACTAGAAAGACGTGCCTTCACAAGAGCATGTATGCATTGTGAATGAAATTATTGTCATATTTAGTACCGAATTAGTTGCACTGAGAATTTATGTAGAATCTAGATTCCAGAGAAAACCTATTCATAACTTTTTGACGATACATAAAATTTAAAGTAAAAAAAAACATACTTTATTGTCAAATATCTAACTTTTTAAGGGTACGTTTCATATATCAATATAAATATTTTCGAAGTATTGAATTGTTTGCGTGTGTTAGATAGGGGGTGGAGCGGCTGTTACCATTAAAGATATAGGCAATTTTTCGCAAACTAAGCGTCTATAGGCATATATATATATATAGGTTGGTTGGGCCTATATGTTGATTGGACGTTGCTATCAACTCTGATTTTATTTGCTATAGTATTTTTCTTGGCAATATAAATACGTGCAGTAGTTTGCCAGTGCTTTATAAACGGTCCGGATGCACAACTAGCTCTAACTCGATCGAAGATCGAACTGGGTACCTTGGCCGTCACAGACGGGACAAAGTCGGACTTTGTGGCTATATATATTTATATATATATACTTTATATATTTGTGTATATATATATATATATATATATATATGTATATACCCTTAAACCAAAGTGAATTACCACATTTTGAATGTTGGCTAAGACAACAGAATTGAAAAAAAAAACATAATTGAACAGCATTTCAAAATAAACACTATATACTTATCAGTTACAATAAACACTATATCTCATGACAATATTAACGTTTGTAACATAAACATTAATGTAAATAGCTACACAGATACATATTCTGTGTACTGCGTGTGTCAATTTTTTCCGATACATTCAAAGCACTTCTGTCGCATGGAAATTATTTTGTGGATGAAATATTTGGGACTGTCTGCCACAAATCTTTTGATTTTTTGCAAAATACCATTTCGGTTCATATATCCTCGCCAGTTTTCTGTTCACCCACAATGGACCGAACTGAGGCAAAACCTTTAAGGCAACCGCTCTGTCCTGAAGAAGAATGCGAGCTTTGTCCTATTGACTGGCCTGAAAATCTAGCAAAACCAATAGATTCTTCAGCACAGAAGAAGTAGTAGTGGTCACAATTTTAATGGTTATTTTCCTTGAAAGCCAGACGTTTAGTATATGTTTGATATATGTTTGACAGACGTTTAGTATATGTTTGATATATGTTTGACAGACGTTTAGTATATGTTTGATATGTTGAAGAATATACATGACGTGTGTGCTATTCTGCGTGAAATTAAAGTTGTCACATCATTTTTTTCCCCAACAATTGTGTAAATAATATTATTTTTTTCTAAATTGGGAGGGGGGGGGGAAGGAATTTTATAAGGCTTAATTTTAGGATTTATTTTCACTTTAGTTAGTTTTCTACAATGAAATATTAAGTATTGATACCACTTTAGTTAATCTACACATTCTATTTTTGTAAAAAATATATCAATTTCCATAAATCACAAATTATAGATAAAAGGGTACCACTCCAATAGAAACATTAATCTACAAAAAATCCCAGTTTAAAAAAATATATTCTTCATATCTGAACCTAATTCTCTTGAAATCTTGAAATCTGGAAATATTCAGTAATCATATTTTTATTATGGAAAACCTTCAATGGTGTAAAACGTGGTTAACTCGTGGCTCAAGCACGCGCCAACGATGTTCTAGAAGAGTGGTATCCGTATTGCGTGCAGGTCAGTTAATTCTGTTCACACCCGGATGTTTCTGGATATAGACACAACATGGGAGAATCCTGCACAAGACAGATCCGACTAGCGTTGCCGAATCAAGAGTGGTGCAGCAGCTGCAGAGAACCTCAGACATCAAGCTGTGAAACAAAAACACGCTAGAAGAAAGGCAAGAGCTGCTCAATGTCCCACAGATTCCTCCCACACATATCCAGAGTGTGGTAGACAATTCCAGTCACACATAGAACTCATTAATCAAAGTCTGGCACACCACAGACATCATCATCTTCATCATCATCCCAGTTGAGGACTTCGTCGACTTCGACGGGCGAACAACAACACATAGCGATTACATATGTAGCCATATAAGTATAGCACATACAGATGTAGACATATTTGCATGTAGCGAATACAAATGTACCGATATGCATATACCGCATTGGTGTAGACATATGCATATAACGTACAGATGTAGACATATAAATATAACGCATATAAATGTAGACATATTAACAAGCGCAAACAGATGTAGCAATATACATATATCGCATACACATGTAGACACAAGAAACACATACATGGATTCAGAAAATGAAAAGACACAATGAACGCAGACACACGATGAAGAACGGCAGAAATACACTGAAATATAGGAGACACATTCCGTTTGCAGACTGTTTGAAGGTCTCACAATTGGCCAATCAGACTGTTTGAATGTCTCACAATTCGCCAATCAGACTGTTTCAAGGTCTCACAATTGGCCAATCAGACGAACCATTATGCAACAGTCAACTCTCAGTATATAACATTACAGTTTAGTGTGGTTTCTTCTCTTATGTCACGCTGAATGGAACAAGATGACCACAATCCTTGTCCATGGTTCTAACTGCCAGCTGTACTTGGTATCCAGGAAATAACAATTGGTACACGAGGTGTGTGAAAAGTAACTCCACAAAGGATGTGTCAGTTTCCTACTTGGGAGATCCCATAATCAGGTAAGTATGTTTTCCTGCATAAGTGGAGAGCTTCTTTGATGGCGGAGCAATACCAACATAATTTGCTGCCCCCACTTGTCACGAAAACTTCCCTATAGTTTAACCTACTTGTGTAATGTTAAAAACGTCACGAAAACTTCCCTATAGTTTAACCTACTTGTGTAATGTTAAAAACGTCACAAAAACTCCCCTATAATAACTGGTTTGAGTAGGAGAATTCACACAGCATTGCACACCACTAAGAGATAGAGTTATCTTAGTTTAAAATAATCTTCTGGAGAAACTATCACATTGTACAAAGTAAATAAGAGCTAATCGGTCGTGATTCCTTTGAATCGAAATAATACTAATGCCGCAGATTAGGTTGGTTTGGTAAAGATCACTAATAAATACGTGCGATTACCTTTTTCTTCCTATGTGCAGTAGTGTGGTTTCTCATAACTTTCTTTCATACCCTGGAGACTTCAGCTTTCTTTCATACCCTGGAGACTTCAGCTTTCTTTCATATCCTGGAGACTTCAGCTTTCTTTCATACCCTGGAGACTTCAGCTTTCTTTCATACCCTGGAGACTTCAGCTTTCTTTCATACCCTGGAGACTTCAGAGTTCTTTCATACCCTGGAGACTTCAGCTTTCTTTCATATCCTGGAGACTTCAGCTTTCTTTCACACCCTGGAGACTTCAGCTTTCTTTCATACCATGGAGACTTCAGCTTTCTTTCATACCTTGGAGACTTCAGCTTTCTTTCATATCATGGAGACTTCAGCTTTCTTTCATACCCTGGAGACTTCAGCTTTCTTTCATACCCTGAAGACTTCAGCTTTCTTTCATACCCTGGAGACTTCAGCTTTCTTTCATACCTTGGAGACTTCAGCTTTCTTTCATACCCTGGAGACTTCAGCTTTCTTTCATACCCTGGAGACTTCAGCTTTCTTTCATATCATGGAGACTTCAGCTTTCTTTCATACCTTGGAGACTTCCTTTCTTTCATATCATGGAGACTTCAGCTTTCTTTCATACCCTGGAGACTTCAGCTTTCTTTCATATCATGGAGACTTCAGCTTTCTGTCATACCATGGAGACTTCAGCTTTCTTTCATATCATGGAGACTTCAGCTTTCTTTCATATCATGGAGACTTCAGCTTTCTTTCATATCATGGAGACTTCATCTTTCTTTCATACCCTGGAGACTTCAGCTTTCTTTCATACCCTGTAGACTTCAGCCTTCTTTCATACCCTGGAGACTTCAGCTTTCTTTCATACCCTGGAGACTTCAGCTTTCGGCTTAATGCAATGTCTGTTGGAGAAACCTACTCAGAGAGGGTATATGTCACGAAATGAGCTAGTATTTTGCCTGGGTTATCCATAGTGAATCAGTCTTCGGACGAGGCGATTTGCAGCGGACGAAATAATGTCCCATGTAGAAAGATGATCCCATAGCCAATTGTGTACCTAGGTTCCAGACTTAATTTATTCCTTATGGGCGGTGCTGGACAACGTGGAGTCTAATTAGTCCTCATAGATGATGTCCCTTTCATCTGCACGACACATGTCAGGGATTTTTAACTGAGTGTTACTCACGAGACCAAGTGTGATGGCTTTCCAATCCATTGACAAACACGGCATGCGTGCCGAATCTTAGCCATGGTGTTCACCCAAATAAGTGGCTCGATTTCGCTATCTCTGAGGAGTAGCTGTGCAGTCCGGAAAAAAAATCTCGTGTACGAACGACAAATTGCTCACTGTGCCTGTTGATACTGGAAAAAATTTCCTTTGTATGAATTGTGTTCAGAAATGGCAACAGTTGATATATACCTTGGTAAGCAATATATTAAAATAAAATATAAATATAAGAAAAATATTTTAAAATATATACATTGTAAACAAATATTTAAAATAAATATGGATAAGTTTTTCGCTACAGCAAATAGGCATATGTCTTGATAAAGAAACAATACAGACAACAGAAATAATAAATAGTAAGTAATATATAGTAAGTAATATATAGTAAGTAATATATAGTAAGTAATATATAGTAAGTAATATATAGTAAGTAATATATAGTAAGTAATATATAGTAAGTAATATATAGTAAGTAATATATAGTAAGTAATATATAGTAAGTAATATATAGTAAGTAATATATAGTAAGTAATATATAGTAAGTAATATATAGTAAGTAATATATCACATTTTCGCGAAAGGTTTAGTGTTTATTACAATAATAATAATTATAACGTTCATAACTATTGTCTATCCACGTGTGGAAACTGGTTGATATGATCCACAATTGGCGATAAGCGTAGGAGTTGGAGATGTAGGTTTTTCTTCAAAAACAGATGTTATGTTCGAGTCGTACTGAGTCCGTGTGTAGGGCTGTCGTGATGTTATCCATCCAACTCTGTTTCGGTATTCTATTAGTTCTGTATCCAGAAGATCGTTTCTTATAAACTCTCAGTGTTATTTGGTTTGAGTCCATTCTCATAAGGTGACCAAACTAATTTATCTGCTAATTTTCTATATACTCGATACACGTAACAAATATGATTCAGAAGGCTAAAAGAAGGATTAGTGTTATAAAAGTAATGGCCACATTTGACAGGCAGCAATGGGTAATTTTTCTGTTTCTGCAAGTGATCATGCTATCTGTCATAGATTATGTCCTCGGCCTACTAACACTGTCACAGACACAAGTCGATATTTTGGAAGAAGTCCAAAATGAGGCAATGAGATCGGTACTGGGGTGTACTAGGGATACACCCATCTCTGCTATTCAATTTCTGTTTGATCTCCCCAGCATTAGGGTGCGACATCAGGTAGCACAGGCTTGGTGGTACCTTAAAGTAACAGAAAACAACCAGCAGACATTACACCAACGTCTAGATGAGCCAAAGGGAAAATGAATAAAGCGTGGCAGATCATGGAGGGCAGAGGCTGAAAACTTACCAGTCAATCATGGCTGCTGCTTGCCACCATGTAGTGATGGTCTCAGAGTTGTTTGCGTTTGGTAAGGTTAACAATTTATCTTTCTCTGAATCGAAGAAGAGCTTATGATACTTTTCAAGAAACCCTGTGAATATAGTAAATAATATATCATCGATAGAAGTCAATAGGATTGTGATGGTCAGAATGCCAGGCAAGAGAAGAAGAGGAAGACCAAGAAGACGAGCGACCAGCCAAATGGAAAAATGTATGTACACGTCTCTGGCCAAAGCAGGCCTGCTTGCCCGGGACAGAGAGGCGTGCACAGTATTCACGACAAAGACAACGTTCTAGAAAGAATATGTCACTTGATATATAAGTCAATAATACGTACCGCATGTTTCCGAGGCCCGAAATGGAAGCAACACATTTTTTTTCAAGCAATTATGGGAAATGACTAAGGAGTATTTTAGGGTGGAGTTTACTGTCCCATTTCATAAGGCTTCAAATTGACGCAGATGGCGTGCTGAAGTCGGATGTACGAAGCAGAAAAGATGTGATAAAGCATGTAATTTTTAAAATAAGCGCAGCGAGTTCTGTTTTATGGAATCAATCAATCAATAAATAAACCTGTAACCCTTCAGGGTCGTAGGGGTACCACATTGGATGTCTCAGCACACAGAGTCCTCCAGCGAATTCTATCCTCAGCGATGCGGATGAGTGTGGAAATATCTAGCCCTGTCCATTCCTTGATGTTGTCTATCCATGTCTTTATTTGTCCTCCTCTGCTTCTTCCACCCTCAACAGTTCCCTGCAGCATTGTTTTTGACAAGGGATCGTTCCTGCATACATGTCCGAAACATGCTAGTTTTCGTCGTTTCACTATTGAAAGCAATGGCTCCTGAACACCTGCACACATCTCTACTTTATTTCTTACGTACACATTGGTCTTATGTTCCCTGTAGGAAATTCGTAGATTCGTCTGTAGCATTTGTACTCGAAAGCCTGTAATCTTCTCTCCATGTCCGCAGTGAGTGTCCAACTCTCACAACCATACAAAAATACAAAACAACAGAATACGTCAAACTGATCTGCAGAAGTTTATGAACAAACGAAGGAGGGGACACGAAGAAAGTGAATACTATATGAAAAATATAAATACGAACACTCGGTGAACAATATAAGACTTTCAGGACGACGCACTGCCTCAGTTGATGGCGTACCCGTGTGGTGCCGAGTATCGGAAGGAGAGCACAGATTAAAATCACCGTGACCTATAATTCATGTCGGAGGTTCTGTTTATGGGGAAACTTTTCACTCATAGATTGGTAAAGTGATTTAGTGAATGCCATGCCCAAATTATCCAAGGACCTTTACGACCAGTATACGGCTAATTAGTAATCTACGCACTCGTAGTCATGCACCTTTACGACCAGTATACGGCTAATTAGTAATCTACGCACTCGTAGTCAGGCACCTTTACGACCAGTATACGGCTAATTAGTAATCTACGCACTCGTAGTCAGGCACCTTTACGATCAGTATACGGCTAATTAGTAATCTACGCACTAGTAGTCAGGCACCTTTACGATCAGTATACGGCTAATTAGTAATCTACGCACTCGTAGTCAGGCACCTTTACGACCAGTATACGGCTAATTAGTAATCTACGCACTAGTAGTCAGGCACCTTTACGATCAGTATACGGCTAATTAGTAATCTACGCACTAGTAGTCAGGCACCTTTACGATCAGTATACGGCTAATTAGTAATCTACGCACTAGTAGTCAGGCACCTTTACGATCAGTATACGGCTAATTAGTAATCTACGCACTCGTAGTCAGGCACCTTTACGACCAGTATACGGCTAATTGGTCATCTACGCACTCGTAGTAAAGGACGTAACAGTAACACATTTCTCATAAGTGGGTGTAACTAATGCTGTCATTTATGAACAATATTTATGAATTTGTGCACTTAGGTATGTTTGTACATTTTTATGTATGTTTGTATTATTTATGTAAGTTTGTATGTATTTATATGTTTGTATGTATTTATATATGTTTGTATATATTTGTGTACGTATGTATGTTTGTGTGTATTTATGCATGTTTGCATGTATTGGTGTATTTATGTATGCTTGTATGTATTTAAGTATGTGTGTATGTATTTATGTATGATGATTCTTTGTACGTATGTGTGTGTTTTAATGTATGTTTTTATGTTTATGTGTATTTATGTATGTTTGTGTATATTATGTATTTATACATGTTTGTATGTATGCTTGCATGCATTTATGTATGTATGTTTGTATGTATTTATGAATCTATGTATGTATTTGTGTATGTATTTATGTATTTTGTATGTCTATATGTGTTTATGTTTGTATTTACGCACGTTTGTATGCAAAAGCGGGATATTGTTTTAGTACACATAATTTTATACGGACGGTGGTATTTCTATATTGCTTTTTAAATTTTCGCTTTTCTCCCTTTTTAATATTTATTGTGCATGGGCTAGAACAATAATGTAACTGTCCCAGTTACGGTAAACAGGAAACTGATACTGAAAATCGGAACTGTAAACCAGTTAAGATGTCCTTCTTGGGTCCACAGCCATACGTGGAAAGAGAAACGATAGCATGGCGAATTCTCTCTCTCTCTCTCTCTCACTCTCTCTCTCTCTCGTTCAAATCTCACAAAAAAGGAGCTTATCAATAGGACAATCAATACAAGGTAACTGCGTGTAACGTAACAACAATTGTACTTGAGTAAAATACAGGTTTATATAATCGCTTCAATCAGACACGACAGACTAAAACTAGTGGGTAATGATGTGCACACAAGAAAACATACAAATTACAATACACAAATCATATTCACCGTTTCAACCAAAAGGTCTTTATCAAGATATACACAAAACATCAAAAGACGACGAATTGAAAAATTATCACAACAAACGAGCATATCCAACGAAAATATGGAAATAAGATGCCGGAAGGTCAGGAAGTACACAACGAACGTAAATATATGTGGAAACGAAATGAACAAAAAGATGAGTAAATGACGGAACAAAAAGAATAAAGACAAAGACCACACCAACCCAGTACGATAAGAGTGGTCAGAAATGAGTCCAAAAGGCTTGAGTGTACCCAATTTTAAAATGAGACGATTTTCTAGAGCGTACCTAGATCTATTATCGGCGGTGCAGGCTCTGATATCGGTGACCTGAATATCAAGAGCATCATGATGACCAACGCGATTGAAGTGTGTGGCCACAGGAGTGGGTGTTCTGTGCTTGATGGCATGAAGATGGTTACAAAAGCGATCGCTCAATCTTAAGCCAGTTTCCCCGATGTACTTTTTGTCACAGCGTTACATATGATCACGTAAATAACATTACGGGATTCACATGTAAAGGCCTCATCGATGGAGAAAGTGGCCTTGGGAAATGAAATGGAGCGCATCTGAACCACGTAAGGACATGTGTAGCAACGGCCTCGTGAGCAACGAACAGTCCCACAATGTTCGGGAACAGAAAACTTAAGGTGGCTTTGGACCAAGATGTCTTTAAGATTTCAACCGCGCCTATAAGCCACTAGAAGTAAGTCGTGGAAAGCGTCACGGGTGTCAGGATCAGACTGGAGAAGAGAATAATGTTTAAGCATGCTTGTCAATAGATAATGAGCTCAAACAAATAAATCATCAGAGTTCAGAGTTTGCCTAAGTTACTAAACAAATAAATCATCAGAGTTCAGAGTTTGTCTAAGCAACTAAACAAATAAATCATCAGAATTCAGAGTTTGTTTAAGCAACTAAACAAATAAATCATCAGAGTTCAGAGTTTGTCTAAGCAACTAAACAAATAAATCATCAGAATTCAGAGTTTGTCTAAGCAACTAAACAAATAAATCATCAGAATTCACAGTTTGTCTAAGCAACTAAACAAATAAATCATCAGGATTCAGAGTTTGTTTAAGCAACTAAACAAACAAATCATCAGAATTCAGAGTTTGTCTAAGCAACTAAACAAATAAATCATCAGGATTTGAGTTTGTATAAGCAACTAAACAAATAAATCATCAGAATTCAGAGTTTGTCTAAGCAACTAAACAAATAAATCATCAGAATTAAGAGTTTGTCTAAGCAACTAAACAAATAAATCATCAGAATTCAGAGTTTGTCTAAGCAACTAAACAAATAAATCATCAGGATTCAGAGTTTGTCTAAGCAACTAAACAAATAAATCATCAGGATTCAGAGTTTGTCTAAGCAACTAAACAAATAAATCATCAGGATTCAGAGTTTGTCTAAGCAACTAAACAAATAAATCATCAGAGTTCAGAGTTTGTCTAAGCAACTAAACAAATAAATCATCAGAATTCAGAGTTTGTCTAAGCAATTAAACAAATAAATCATCAGAGTTCAGAGTTTGTCTAAACAACTAAACAAATAAATCATCAGAATTCAGAGTTTGTCTAAGCAACTAAACAAATAAAACGTCAGAGTTCAGAGTTTGTCTAAGCAACTAAACAAATAAATCATCAGCATTCAGATTTTGTCTAAGCAACTAAACAAATAAATCATCAGAGTTCAGAGTTTGTCTAAGCAACTAAACAAATAAATCATCAGAGTTCAGAGTTTGTCTAAGCAACTAAACAAATAAATCATCAGAATTCAGAGTTTGTTTAAGCAACTAAACAAACAAATCATCAGAATTCAGGGGGTGCAAAGGGAACGCATTGCTCTAGGCGGACCCAGGGTTAGCAGATAACCAAGATCCCAAATGTACCTCCACGCGGTGCACCCTGGAAACAGAAATACAGCAGCTCGAGCTGATTCTGGCCAAATCATTGGGGATCGTGTCAGAGAATGTGGAGGTAGGAGATGGAAAGAGATTTGACTGCACAAGAGACAGACAATATCTCCGACACCACCAGCAGCACCACATATATTGACACTGTCGACATACAGTGAAGCTAGTCAGTCCAGTCCGAACATTGGAGGGGCGGCCAATGTAAAATGCACGTAAAGGTAGATGCATGACGAGAGACAAATATATTTCATACAGAGTACAATGAAACAATGAAAGGGCAGAACAGCGCTAGAGGGCAGCGCGAACTGAAAATAGAAAGTGAAAAGTCCCTAGGAAAGGGGGAGCTACAAGCTCCGTCAGCTCGAGACGGGCTTCTAGTTACCTGAGTTCCTTACAGGCAGAGACCCAGACCCATCCACTGGCGTTAGGTAAAGCAAGAAGACCTAACCCAACTCTAATGTCGAGCCTTCCTAAACCGGAAATATGCTCGCGAAGAGAAAGGGTTCTGTACCCAATGGGCTTAGGCAAGAAAGGGACAACGATGGTAGTCCTGGCCCAACTCTACTGTCAAGGTTTCCTATACCGGAAGTACACTTGCAGAGAGAAAGGGTTCCGTACTCGATTCGCTCAGGCACAAAAGGGACAACGATTTAGCCCTGGCCCAACTCTACTGTCAAGTTTCCTACACCGGAAATACACTTGAAGAGAGAAAGGGTTCAGTACCTGATGGGCTCAGGCGCTATTGGGACAAGGACGCTCAGCTCGAGAACGCCTTGCTCTCAAACGGGGTGTGTGAGACTCAATCTTGGACGAGAGGTTCACGATGTCGGTGAATGACACCACGGCTAAGAGGGCGAAAGAGCCAGGGTCCAACTCCTCTGTTGAGTTCTTCCCCTTAAGGAACCAGGCTCACGGATGAGAAACGGTTCGGTACCCAATGGGCACAGGCACAGCACGTCTAATTACACGAGGCAAGTTCATAGACAGTGGAACACCTCGTTCGAGTCAGACGAGAGCAAAACATCGTCTGGGCGAAGAGTCTCCACTACGCGTGCCTGGAGACAGATATAGAGGCTGTCACAGGCTAAGGGTAGCACACCCGAATTGTCAAGGCATGCCGAAATCGGATGTGCTAGACCTACAGGGCGCATAAAGGTGGCACAACGTAATCACGCTCCCGGCGGAAATCGCACGGATATCCGTGATGGTTACAATGGAGCGAACGAAAAACAAACAACAAACAATCAGAATTCAGAGTTTGTCTAAGCAACTAAACAAATAAATCATCAGGATTCAGAGTTTGTCTAAGCAGCTAAACAAATAAATCATCAGAATTCAGAGTAAGTCTAAGCAACTAAACAAATACATAATCATAATTCAGAGTTTGTCTAAGCAACTAAACAAATAAATCATCAGAATTCAGAGTAAGTCTAAGCAACTAAATAAACAAATCATCAGAGTTCAGAGTTTGTCTAAGCAACTAAACAAATAAATCATCAGAATTCAGAGTAAGTCTAAGCAACTAAACAAATAAATCATCAGAATTAAGAGTTTGTCTAAGCAACTAAACAAATAAATCATCAGAATTCAGAGTTTGTCTAAGCAACTAAACAAATAAACTCACGGACAGCTCCGCTATTGTTGATAGTGTCTACTCTAGCGACTGTTTCATTCCCTATATCACTGTTCTCCTTTCTGAAGCCTTCAAGCTTAGGCTGATATGTAAGTAACATCACTAATCTATCCATCTTGACATACAGGAGTAAACAGACTACAAGTGCGCATGCCAACAACAGAATCTTTCTTATAGGAACGACACTGATCATTCTGAAGAATACAATCTTGTTGTCTGAAAAATAATAAATTTAGACTAAACTAACATTTTTATGTCTGCCAACTTGGAAGTTAGAGTCATGTGTTGTTTTTCTTGTATTCAGTTGCGCACAATCGGTGTACGAGAAGGACTCACCAAGTTCCCATGCTTAAGGAGATAAAATATTACAAAATAAAAGTGTGCACGAAGCAGTACAAATACGAAAATTAAAAAAAACCCAGTCCAAATTAAAACTGAGAGCAAAAAATGTCAAATGTGATACATGGGCAGAAATATGCGCTAATTGAGATCTACGAAAAAATGGATAAAAAATGCTTTGACACTAATGAACAATTTGTCTGATAAAAGAAGAAAATTAAAAAAAATCTGAGATAGACTGAATCAGAACAATCACAATAGACAAGAAGAGAAAAGCAGAACATTTTAACTGATGGGTTCAGATACCTATCTATTGATGACTGGGTTGACAAGGAAAATTTTTTTTATTCGGAAAACGCGCGTAAACTCAAAACCTTAGTGGCGTGGTATGTAATGGTAAAATGAGTCTTTATGTCTATTTTTCTATTAGCCAATCTTCTTCTTCTTTGCGAAACCCAGGAAATGAGAGCACTTAGCGCTTACTTTCAATGTGCAGCTGGAGGGCTTTTTTCGAGTTTTCTTTCATACCCAGTAGACTTCGGTTTTTGGCTTGGTGCAATGCCTATTGAAGGAGTATTCTACTCAGAGTAGAATGTCACGAAACATGTCACGAAACGAGCTGATAGTTTGCTTGGGTCACCCATTGTGTCCTTCGAAGAGGCGCTTCGCAGCAATCAACTATTCCTGGTGTAGGAAAACATACCATTACCACCCTTAGTGTCCCTAGGTCATATACCTAACTTCTTCTGTAAGAGCCGTGTTGGGCACCGACGAAAGTCGAGTTGGGCTAGGTATGCAGTGTCCTCAATGATAAGACTTACTTCCCTCTCTGCGTTGCCCAGAGTCCGAGTATCAACACTGTATCGGTCAGAAATTTGAACAATGTGCTCCCCGACATATGTTCACGGATTGTCCTGTGTGCAATGAGGGGGAGGGGGGTTTAATTCAAAGCTTTTTTTCATACCCAGAAGTGCATGTTCAAGTTGGGGTATCCAATACCTGAGCCATGACTCCTACTGTGAATGGGGTCAATTGTAGTGGGACATGCGGGCTTCTGTCTGTTCTCGAACATGAACAGCACTTCCTCCAGTCGGTCTCGTGATGTCCAATTGTGGCTTGGTTGCTACTATATCGATTCATTTAGACAACGTTGCCCTCTAGCGCGTGTTGCCTTTTCGAGAATCTATTTGTACTCAAATGATCATCATACCTTAGCGAGATCTACCTATATCGGGACATTGACATTGGTGTCATGTGACGTATTCCTTCCATAACGTTGTCTTCCCAATGAACTCTCTGAGCCTCTCTCTGTCTTGGGCGATGTGGCTTGCATTTTCTAGCGATGTATTCATGTTATCTTTAATGTCGTCAGTCCATCGTCTTCTTGGTCTGCTCTTTCTCCTCTACCCAGGTACTCTTCCCACCATTATTTGTCTTTCTAAACAGTTGTGTCTCTTTATATGACCAAACAGGCGTAGTTTTCTTTTTGTTATTGTGTTTAGTAACCAACACTCTGGAACCTTCAATGTGTTTATATTGTCTTAGTTTTTGATTTTATCCTTCCATGATATTCTAAGTATCTTCCTGTAGAATTTCAGCTCGAAGGCGTTGATCTTCTTTGCCGCTGTTTTACTTAGAGTCCATGTTTCACAGCCGTATGTTGCAACCGGAAAAATAAAAGTTCGTAACATTAGCACTTTTGTTTCTATTTTGTTGTTTTTCCATATGTTTTTCAACCGTGTTATTTAACAATATGCCATTGCCAATCTCTTCCTTATTTCTGCCATGCAGTCTCCTGCACCGTTGATGTTTGTTTCTAAGTATTCAAAATTTATCCACACATTCTATCTCGGTATTGTCTATTCTGGTTTTTGGTTGTTGTGTTGTTATATTTGTTGACATGATTTTTGTTTTTTGCGTGTTTAAATACAAATTTTGTGCTTCGCTATACTTTTTTGTGTTCTTGATTAGTTGTTCCAATTCCTTTATATCATTTGAAAGAAGCACTGTGTCGTCTGCGTAGCGTAGTTCCGGGATTAGGAATCCACCTATTTTTAAAGCGTGGTAGTCAGTGTTGTGTATGTCCTCTCTCACATTCCTCATTATGCTTTCTGCGTAGATGTTGAACAGGTATGGGGAGAGTGTGCATCCCTGCCTTACTCCACTCTGTACCTCAAACTCTGAGAGATCGTACTCTAACTTCACTGCAGCCTTTTGATCTTGGTAAAGTTCCTCTATTAGATGAATCAGATGTCTTGGGAAACCCATCTCTGCCCGATCTGAAACCAGCCTGTGTTTCATTTATCTCCGTCTCTAATTTCTGTTTGATTTTTTTCAATATGATGTTTAACATTATTTTACTTGCTTGACTTATAAGTGCTATAGTTCGGTAGTTAGAGCAAATCTGAAGGTCGCCTATTTTTGGGAGGGGTATATATAATGATTTTTTTTTCTATTCCTCCGGCCACGTGCCGCCTGAAAAATGTATTCATTACAGCTAGGTGGTTCTCTGCACAAAAGGCTAGCAGACGCTCTCCACTATTGTGCCTAATGCCTAAGCCGTGTGTACCTTGACACGGGTCATGTTGTTCTCTGACCTGACCTTCTTTTGCGTTGAAGTCACCCAAAACAATTTTTATGCCGTGTTTGTTTATTTTTCCACGCGCGAAATGTAGTTGCTCATAAAAATCTTCAATTTCTGTTTCGTCTGCCGCTGATGTTGGGGCATAAATCTGTGTAATAGTGCTTCATTTTACTCATGTCACACTGTTTGCATTGTTAATTTTCAAAGTTCCCAATGAACTCTCACACTTGACGCCAGAAAGCAAGATCTACCGATGTTTCTTGTTGACACAAAAATTAGGTGTTCTCTAGATGCAAGAGAAAGTAGGTGTTATAGATGCAAGAAAAGCTAGATGTTCGCTAAATGCAAAAAAACTAGGCTTTCACTAGATGCAAGAAAAAATAGGTGTTAACAAGATGTAAGAAAAACTGGGTGTTAAGAAAAACTAGGTATTACCTAGATGCAAGAAAAACTAGAAGTTAACTAGATGCAGAACTTACGATTATCAATGATGAATGTTTCAACGATGATGCAAAAAACACCCACCAACAATGTATATAGATATCTTCTTGCAAACAATTCGCATTGGCAACTATGCGAATATGCTCTATAAAATCGATACTATGAATTTCATGTTTCCCTTGGTATTGTTTATAGTCGTGTACTGAATCTTGCCTTTTAACCAAGTGCAACTATTGTAATAAATACTAACACTATTGTCATGCTAGTCAACGTATCCTGCGTATTCAGTGTTGAATTGCCTGTAAAGAACATTTTTATGATTTGCTGTAGGCAAGATTGTTCAATAATATTTACCAGCAAGAACGCAGTTAAACTCCCTATCATCTTGCAGTGACAAATAGGGTTATAATGAGGACAATAGCAGATAGGTAATGGGGGAAGCAAAAATGTGGATGCATGACATGTGAGGAAAACGTACATTCTCAGTGGCCCGTGGGCGCCACTACGTACCTATTATCACATTTCTTCTGGCCACTTTCTGGCTGGCCTCCCTTTTTTTCTTTATTGGGGCGGCTACCCATACAGTTACATAGCATATGGCATGTCGTGACTGTTTGATGACTGACAACGGTGGGGTTTTTTAACAATAGACTTTGCAGCGTCAACAGGCTTCCTGCCTCACACGACTTGGATAGCTCGGATGCAGTGGTTCCCCCATATATATTTATGGAGCCAGCGTGCAGTACGGGCAACGCCTCCAAACGGGTTCAACGTACGGTTGGTCTCACACAGATACGAACCTCGTTTCATAGGACACTTCCCTCCCAACGGTACATGCCCCAAACCAAGGGATCGTGTATCGTGGTCAGAGGCTCTGTATTTTGATCGTTGTTCCCATAGATGAGCTAGTGTACAGTGCGAGCAATATCCACATCGAGGTTGCGACGTGCGGCTAACTCATCCCTTTATCATCTTCGGTTTATGCGACCGGTCTCATTTCCCAACACCTTGCCTACGAGGTACTTGTCGTTGCGGTTGTGACCTTGGTCCTTCTTCCATCGCATTTTATTGGGACCTCTGCTACACTGACCTCCTCTTACTACGACATTGTGGAAAGATGACCCTTACTTCGTCACCTACGACCCTCCACTTCTTCACATGCATTGGCTGTAGCTCCGGGTCTGCCTCCTCTCGCTATGGTCTTCTTTTCCTGTCTCCTTAGTCCCTACCTTCTCTTGTGCCTTTCTCTCCGGCTCCCTCTTCCTATGTCTCGCTATATCAGCCCGATACCATCTCACGACGTGCTTCCCCGCGATAGTCCCTTACCGTCCCCTGCTGTGCCCTCCCTGTGTCCTCTGGGCTTCCTCCCACCCGCACTTTACTTTCTTGCGTAACGTAACTCCGTCTCGGGGCTTTCGTCGATCCACCACGTACATCCTTGTCTTTTCTCTCTCTTTTTCTTTGTCTCTTTCTTTCTCCTTTCTTTTTCTTCATTTTCTTTTCCCTCTTTTATTTTCTACCACTGCATTTTTCTCATACTCTGTCATCTTTCTCTATGGCTATTTGGGTGTAGTCATGGTTCACAACCACCCCTTCCCTCTTAGTTGTTCGCCTTACGCCCCTGTACTCTAATCAGTTGGTGTTGTCTGTGTGCTATTTTTCTTCAGGCTATTGTCTTATTCCATTGTTCTCTCTTTCGCGGGTGTGTTTGCTGTTCACGTCGGCGCCTCCGGTACCGTCTGTCACTGTGACATGTCTTATTTTTCTAACCTGTACACAACGTGCTATCATAACCCTTGTAAAAATCTGGCTTACTGTTCATTTTTACTTTGTTGCCATAATGTGTGTAATCATTCAGAAGAAAGGAACTGGGACCAGTCGCTGCATCAGTTATTGCACAATTTCATTCTCATATATCACCATTATCTGCTCATATTCTCTTCCTGCTGTTTGCTCTTTCTCTTCTGATCCTGCTTTTTTGGCCTCTTTCTCTCTCCCCTAATTTATCTCCCGCCTGATCCTTCGTACCATCTTATTTTGCTCTTCCCTTACATTATTATTGCTTGTCTGTAGTATTCATTCTCTGTTGCCACTTTTGTAGGTAAGTATTTTTAATGTACTTTTAATTTACTTCCTACCATATCTTTTCCTTTGTCCATCTCACTTTCTTCAGTCTACTTTCTCCTCCCTACGTATTACTAACTTCTCCCCATACGTTTTCCTCACCTGTCATGCTTCCACATTTTTGCTTCCCCCATTACCTATCTGCTATTGTCCTCCTCATTATAACCCTATTTGTCTCCATGTAAGATTTGTTTTATTGTCTTTTTATGGTCATTTCTTTGTCCTGATGAAGGCTTTATAATCGAAACGTCGTCTGTCCCTGTATCTCGTTGTTAAGTTGTTTTATGTTTTATTTTGGTAACACACCTACCTATATTTGTATATCTTAACATTTTGCCCAGTGTTACCCCAGCCATCTACTTCCTGTTTAGGGTTGTTACCCTACACTGGAAGATTTATCCCTATCATCTAGCGGACAGAGGCCGGTAAATCGCTTTGTGAAAATACGTTGAATGCAAATTTATAACAAGTATATAGGGATGTCCATACAGTAATTAAATAATGTTTTACGATTTTTATCCACCTTCCCAACAAACAAGTAAGGTTTAAGACACAATTAAGAATTCAGGGACCTGCCTTGAATTATTATGTCAAAAAATGTTACTTTCCCCTCTTCCCATCAAATCCACGTATAGTTTTGTGTAAGAAAAAGTAAGAAAATGTATGATATTTAGATCTTTGGGAAAAAAATTTCGAACAAATTTACTGATATATTAAAAACAGTATTGTTGACGTTAATTTTTTATCAACAATGTTAAAGTTTCCCACCCCCACTCCCATTTTTCCTTAAATGTAGATGTAATTTGTAGATAGCCATGCTATTTAGAAACAAGATTACAGCATGTGAAATAGAATGTTGGAGGACAGCTATAAATGTTATCACAAGAGACCGACGGAAAAATGAAAATATCAAGAAATAAATAAAGAATATTTCAAGTCTACATCAAGAGACAGTACACTAGGGGGTTTTGCTATCATGACAAAGAACCAAAGCAACTAGCCATTTGTGAATACAAAAGCAGAAGATTGGCCTACACGACACAAGGAAGACCAAGAACTAGATGGATCTTTATCATTAAGTGTCGTACCGAATGACGTTCACGGAGATCTCTCCATCGATCTCCCATATATATCATCATCTCTGTTGGTGTCGTCAATCTAAACCATTTAGTCAAACTCAATATCTTTTCTCTGTGTCTTCCCCTTGATCTTTTCCCTTCTATCTTTCCTGTTGTACTATATTCCCAATGCCTACTCTTCTCATTAATTGCTCCAAAAATGTTGACTGTCTTTTTCTTATATTACCAATAATGCATCTTTTCACATCCAGATGGGTGAAGACAATCAAAGAAATATTAAAGAGCCATAGGCACTTCGATCCAAATGGATAGATGGATGGATGAAAAGATAGATAGATAGACAGACAGACAGACACAAACAGACAGACAGTTAGATATATAGATATGTAGATCTATAGCTATATAGATGTATAGATCGATAGATAGATAGATAGATAGATAGATGGATGGATGGATGGATGGATAAATAGATAGATAGATAGATAGATAGATAGATAGATAGATAGATAGATAGATAGATAGATAGATAGATAGATAGATAGATAGATAGATAGATAGATAGATAGATAGATAGATAGATAGATAGATAGATAGATAGATAGATAGATAGATAGATAGATAGATAGATAGATAGATAGATAGATAGATAGATAGATAGATAGATAGATAGATAGATAGATAGATAGATAGATAGATAGATAGATAAGATATATAAGATAGATAAGATAGATAGATAGATAGATAGATAGATAGATAGATAGATAGATAGATAGATAGATAGATAGATAGATAGATAGATAGATAGATAGATAGATAGATTAGATAGGTACGTAGGTAGGTAGGTAGGCAGGCAGGCAGGCAGACAGACAGACAGACAGACATCAGATAGATTAGATAGATTAGATAGATTAGATAGATTAGATAGATAACATAGATAAGATAGATAGATAGATTAGATAGATAGATAGATAGATAGATAGATAGATAGATAGATAGATAGATAGATAGATAGATAGATAGATAGATAGATAGATAGATAGATAGATAGATAGATAGATAGATAGATAGATAGATAGATAGATAGATAGATAGATAGATAGATAGATAGATAGATAGATAGATAGATAGATAGATAGATAGATAGATAGATAGATAGATAGATAGATAGATAGATAGATAGATAATAAGATAGATAGAAATGTTATCATGTGACTTATTCTCTCGAGAACGTTGACTTCCCAATGAACTCCCTGAACTCTTCTCTGTCTTAGTCCATGCGGCTTGCATTTTCCAACGACGTATTGATGTTATCTTTAATGTCGTCAGTCCATCGTCTTCTTGGTCTGCCTTTACTCCTCCGTCCAGGTACTCTGCCCTCCATTATCTGTCTTTCTAAACATCCGTGTCTCGTTATATGACCAAACAAGTGCAGTTTTTTTTGTTATTGTGTTTAGTAACCACATATAAATTAATACAAGAAAGTGAAAACAAAGGTCTCAGTATAAACAAGAAGAAAACAGAAATAATGATTGTCTCGAAGAGACATACACCACCAAGATGCAATATAATAATTAACGACAAAAAAATTAACACAAGTTGACAAAGTGAAATATCTTGGCACCCTGTTAACATCAGCTGAAATCTAGAAGTCCATGCTTGGAGACTGCAAGTTAAACATTTGTGTGACGCGTTTAGGTGTACTTTTCAAACTTGATTAGACGGACATGCTCCACGATGTATTGATTAGACGGACATGATCCACGATGTATTGATTAGACGGACATGCTCCACGATGTATTGATTAGACGGACATGCTCCACGATGTATTGATTAGACGGACATGATCCACGATGTATTGATTAGACGGACATGATCCACGATGTATTGATTAGACGGACGATGTATTGATTAGACGGACGATGTATTGATTAGACGGACGATGTATTGATTAGACGGACGATGTATTGATTAGACGGACGATGTATTGATTGGACGATGTATTGATTAGACGGATGTATTGATTAGACGGACGATGTATTGATTAGACGGACGATGTATTGATTAGACGGACGATGTATTGATTAGACGGACGATGTATTGATTAGACGGACGATGTATTGATTAGACGGACGATGTATTGATTAGACGGACGATGTATTGATTAGACGGACGATGTATGATATTATTTGATTATGCTGAGATGTCTTCTTCTATTTCCTTCACTTGAAACATGTCTTGATCTATTTTGGATATAGCCATGTTCCCATTGTGTTTTGTACATGGCATCCTGATTAATTGTGCGCCTTTTGGCTGCTTGCCTTCGTCTTCAGCACCCTGTTTACTTGGACAGAACTGTGATCCTGCTCGTGTAGAACTGCCCGACCAGTCTTAGACTCCAATCCCTTAATGCTGAACTAAGCCCATTTACCATTGAAGGTGATGGCCTCGATTGGGGGGGGGGGGGTCCGGTGAACATTTGTATTTGTTCCAATTGTATTCGCTTCTCTTTGTTTCAAAGTATATTTTTCTGCAGTGCTGAAACACACATTTACAGTTATAATTATTACAGGTCTCTATTTCCAGCATTGTGTATCAAGACCATTACTATTTCCCTGCTGTGCCAGGTTGTTAAACTGTTTAATATTTTATCACGTTGTCGACCTCTGTCTCTGTTGCCTTCAGTCTTGCCTGTTGTGACTATGTTCTCCACACCTCCCAGTCTCATGATGTGGAAAAAAAAGATTATCATTTTCTTATATTATTGATTAAGGTCCGTTTCACATTTGACTCTTTCAACACCTCCACATTAGTTTTTCTGGCAGTACATGATACTCTCAGCATTCTTCTATAGAACTACATCTTTTTTGTCTCTAATTTTCCCACGTTCCAGTTTGTTTATACCAGTACAACATTAATATGTTGACATAATTTACGTACAGCCAATAATTTAATGATAATAGTCCAGTGAGTAGGAACATACACACTGACACAGTTGATTTGAGTAGTCATTAGTTTATTAGTCATTAGCCTACACTATATACTTAGAGTTCCTTCCAAGAGGAAGCTAATTAATTTTATCAATATAAATTTAGAAATTCTTAATGGAAAAACATGTAAGACAAATTCAAGGAAGTTTTTTTAAATGTACTAAAGCAATGAGAATGAGAGAAAAGACCTACAGTCCTATAATAAATGTTATCGCCCGAATGGAAACCCCCTAGTAAATACAACAGAAAGAAAAACTAGATGGAAAGAATACTTTCAAGAACTGTACAATCCAAACACCACAACAGAGTACATACCAGCAGCTAATAGAACAAACCCTGATATGAGGAGCTTGAAATTATATATCAGGAAATAGAAGAAATCCTAAAACATAGCCCTAAAAATAAATCTCCAGGTGAAGATGGTATACCTAATGAGGAATTACAACCATGAGAATAAGCGGGGGTTCAATGGTTAGAAAGATTATTCAGCATAGCATGGGCAGAGAGAAACGTTCCAGGAGGTTGACAAAAGTCAATGATTATTTGAATATGGAAACACAAAGGTAATAAAAAGGAATGTGAATCACATAGAGTCATCTGCTTATTAAATCATATACAAAAAATATACACAAAGATCTTAGAGCAAAGAATACAAAACAGAACAGAACCTCAATTGAGCCCACTCAATTTAGTTTTAGAAGGGATGTTGGGGGGGGGGGGTAGTTGCACCGATGCACTATTCACACTGAGACAACTTAGTGAAAAGCTATTGAATACAATCAAGAAAGCAACACAATTTTTATAGACCAGAAAAAGGCATTCAATATAGTGGATAGAAATATTTTCTGGGAAATAGAAAAATACATTAATAGTCGGCTATTAGATAACATAAAAGCACCATACCAAAATTGCATAATCGCAGTGAGAACAGCAGACGGAACTACTTAAACATTTCAAACGAAATCCGAGGTCAGACAGCGTTTATTGCTTTCCCCCTACTTTTCGATATTTATACAGACAAAATAACGAAGGAAGCTATCATTCATAAAGATGAAAATGCAATCAACGCAGGCAATCAAGAAGATGAAAACACAAGTGAAATAAATGAACATCTGTTCACTGACGAGCAAAGCCTGATATACGATAATGAAGAAAGCATGCAAATCCACATAGATGCACTGTCAACATTATATAGGAAGTATTATATAAAAATCAGCATAGAAAAGACGGGCGTTATGAAAATCAGTAAATCACCAACAGCAATAGATATTACAATAGATGATTCATCAGTGAAACAAACAAAAGAGATCAAATATTTGGAAAGCGTATTTTCTGAAAAAGGGAAACTAGACAAGAGAAATAGATAAAGGAAAAATTACAAAATAAAGTATGTACACTATCTCCAGTTGGATTGTTTTTCAAAGAAAGCATTGACGTATTCCGTGTCACCCTGATTGTTAAATTTGTTTGCATCCAGATTTTTTGGGTGAGGACTGACATAAAATTCTTTGAAACCCATTTCTCGAAGTCTTGTGACTATCTGGGGAGATAGACAAAAAAAATGGTATACAGACTTTCGAAATATATTCACACTTTATAAAATAATAATAATAAATAATAAATTTAAAAATATTGCTACATTTCTTAAAATCTCTTGTTTGCAGCCAGTGTACGAAAGGGGAGAAAAGAATAGCGACAATATGTTGCCTGCCATGCATGCCATAAGAGGGGGCTAACATGGTTGGGGATGAAGCTTGCTGTCCCATTGCATAGAGCGTCAAAGTGGCTCAGAGGGAATGCTAGAGTCGGTTTTGTTCGGTTGTAATGCGCAAATATCACACCTGCGCTGTAAGTAATAGCACAACACGTTTCAGTATCAGGATTATATCCTTTTGATCTGCAGCAGTTTCAGAACAAACGAAGAAGAAGAAGAAGTAGGAGAATGTACCTTATCTTTCGTGGGACTCACATTGTACACCGACGTGCAACTCTGTTTTCGGTAATTTTTTCAATCTCATGGTAGTTCAATGCTCATCTTCTTCTTTGATCAATGACTACTTTACATATGATATTAGTCTCGTCTAAAGCGATCACTTTTAGGTCGGTCTAGTTTTCTCATCACTTGTTGTGCAGAGATACCCAACATATCCTTCGAGCTGAAATGCTACAGGAAGATACTTAGAATATCATGGAAGGATAAAATCAGAAACTCAGATATTATAAACACACTGAATATTCCAGTGTTGGTTACTAAACACAATAACAAAAAGAAAACTACGCCTGTTTGGTCATATAAAGAGACATAACTGTTTAGAAAGACAAATAATGGAGGGAAGAGTAGCTGGGAAGAGGAGAGAGGGCAGACCAAGAAGACGATGGACTGACGACATTAAAGATAACATGAATACATCGCTAGAAAATGCAAGCCACATCGCCCAAGACAGAGAGAGGTTCAGAGAGTTCATTGGGAAGACAACGTTCTGGAAGGAATACGTGACATGACACGACCCATCATATGGATCTTCTAGTTTCCCCATCACTTGTTGTGCAGAGATACCCATCATGTGGATCATATTGCTGCTCTTTGTTGAGAGAAGTTTGGCCAGTCGTGTAGTATGTGCTCTGATGTCTGTGCTATTGCGCTGCAGAATGATTGCTTCTGGGACTCTGATGTAGGTTGCATAGGCGCAGGCGTAACCTGCAGAGTAAAAGATATAGCCTGCAGAGTAGCAGATGTTGCAGATGTAGCCTGCAGAGTAGCAGATGTAGCATGCTGAGTAGCAGATGTAGCCTGCAGAGTAGCAGATGTAGCCTGCATTGTAGCAGATGTAGCCTGCATTGTAGCAGATGTAGCCTGCAGAGTAGCAGATGTAGCCTGCAGAGTAGCAGATGTAGCCTGCATTGTAGCAGATGTAGCCTGCAGAGTAGCAGATGTAGCCTGCAGAGTAGCAGATGTAGCAGATGTAGCCTGCATTGTAGCAGATGTAGCCTGCAGAGTAGCAGATGTAGCCTGCAGAGTAGCAGATGTAGCCTGCAGAGTAGCAGATGTAGCAGATGTAGCCTGCAGAGTAGCAGATGTAGCCTGCTGAATAGCATATGTAGCCTGCAGAGTAGCAGATGTAGCCTGCTGAATAGCAGATGTAGCAGATGTAGCCTGCAGAGTAGCAGATGTAGCAGATGTAGCCTGCAGAGTAGCAGATGTAGCCTGCAGAGTAGCAGATGTAGCTTGCAGAGTAGCAGATGTAGCTTGCAGAGTAGCAGATGTAGCCTGCAGAGTAGCAGATGTAGCAGATGTAGTCTGCAGAGTAGCAGATGTAGCAGATGTAGCCTTCAGAGTAGCAGATGTAGCCTGCTGAATAGCATATGTAGCCTGCAGAGTAGCAGATGTAGCCTGCTGAATAGCAGATGTAGCAGATGTAGCCTGCAGAGTAGCAGATGTAGCCTGCAGAGTAGCAGATGTAGCTTGCAGAGTAGCAGATGTAGCTTGCAGAGTAGCAGATGTAGCCTGCAGAGTAGCAGATGTAGCAGATGTAGCCTGCAGAGTAGCAGATGTAGCAGATGTAGCCTGCAGAGTAGCAGATGTAGCTTGCAGAGTAGCAGATGTAGCTTGCAGAGTAGCAGATGTAGCAAATGTAGCCTGCAGAATAGTAGATATAGGCTTCTCTATCTTGTGTCTTTTAAATTACCTGTTGTAATTATGTTATCCAAACCTCTCTGTCTCGCGCCTTCAAACTGATCTTTTGTAATTAAGTTCTACTGATCCAACCATTTTTTGCCGTCAATCATAACTATTGCAATTATGTTCTCCAGACCCCCTGCCCCTTCCCTTCTAATTTAACTGTTGTAATTATGTTTTTATATGTTTGTTTATCCAGGTCTCCCTGTTTCTTGCCGTCTAACTTACTTTTTGTAATTATCGTCTAGACTTCCCGTTCTCTCTGCAATTTGCCTATATATATATATATATATATGTATGTGTGTGTTTGTATGTATGTATGTGTGTGTGTGTGTTTGAGTGTGTGTGAGTGTGTGTGAGTGTGTTTGTATGTTTGTATGAGTGTATGTGTGTGTATGTGTATGTGTGTATGTAAGTATGCGTGCCTGTATGCGTGCATGCATGTCTGTATGTGTGTATGTATGTATGTATGTATGTATGTATGTATGTATGTATGTATGTGTGTGTGTGTGTGGGTGTGTGTGTGTGTGTGGGTGGGTGGGTTTTCGGTGGGTGCGTGCGGGTGCGTGCGTGTGCGTGTGTATACAGGTCGAGCCATCTACGATTATGCATAGTAATGTGATATTTGTGTATTTCTTTCAATTCCTCTTCTTCTTCAGCGTTCATTCTTAGACTCCCGCTGGATCTCTCTTGCGGCAGGACTGTTCGATTTCCAGCAGGATGTAGTCCAGAGAATGGACTGCGTTATGTCGTCGTTTTATTTGCGCAAATGGCCCGACACATCTGTCTTTGTCGATCTTTCAATTCAAGCAATACTATTACATCGAATGTTGCTATATCTAATGTTATTAATTACTTGTGTCTTGAACACTGATACATCTTTCTATGTCGCATTACATGTCTAAATCTACACATTTGACACTTTGCAGGATCATAAATTCAGACATACGTGTCTGCAAGCCATGAGCTAAACGTTTACGTTCATTCGCAGATTGCATAGATCTTTCGATGGACTGCGCATGTGCTTCACTGTCCGGATACACGGAAGTGTAGTAAATGATTTGAAGAAACTTTATGCTTCCTTCTAACATACTGCTGTAAGTTTATTATAAATTATATTCATCACATTTCTTCACAATTGCAGCAGACGGAATACAGTGACACGGATAGTAAGTTAGTTAGTTATTTAGTTAGTTATTTAGGTAATTAGTTAGTTAGTCAGTCAGTTAGTTATTTAACTAGTTAGTTAGCTAGCTAGTTAGTTAGTCAGCTAGCTGGCTAGTTAGTTATTCCTCTAGGGCGAAAGACGGCACATAGGGTGGATGTCATAGATGTCCACTTCTCGCGTTTTATTGCAATTTGTCTTAGGTGTTCATTGTTTCTGATACCGATGGTGAGGCGCTCTCTTGTAATAGTTCTACGTAAGGTCTCTCTTGATCTTCCTCGTTTTCTCTTGCCCTTTGGTGACCACATCAAAGCGTGACAGGGGAGTCATTTAGTATCCATTCCCAGCGCGTGTTCGATGTAATTCCAGCGACACCTTCTAATATAGGAGGATACATATTTTTGTTTTGCTTCTTACCTAACTGATGAAGGTAATGGAGAAATGCAAGGATAACACTTTGCAAATATAGAAGGATTTTAACAGGTAAATATGCAGCTGATTACTTTGCAGATTTCTTTGCAGAAGACAATAACGTTAAAGTTATCCCAGAAAAACAACGGGAGGCTCGAGAGCACCAGCAGAGCATTGGACAAGGCGAACCTATACCTGAAGTCATGGAGGCACCAATCACAATGAAAGAACTGGAGCATGTAATATCCAAATTAAAAATGAAAAAGTCCCCTGGAGCTGATGGAGTGCCCAAAGAAATGATTAAAAACCTGGGAATTGCAGCAAGAGCAAAGCTACTGCAGATCTTCAATACAAGCTGGTCCACAGGTAATACTCCACAGTCATGGAGGGAAGCAATAACGACAGCATTCCTCAAATCAGGAAATGATGGCAGCACAGTCTCCAACTACAGGCCCATCAGCCTCACAAGCTGTTTATGTAAAACAATGGAACGCATTATCAATCTTAGAATGCAGTTGTACCTTGAAAGTAAAAATCTTCTGCTATCGCAGCAAGCAGGTTTCAGACAATGCTATTCTACTGAAGATCAGGTAACCTACCTCTCCCAAGAGATTGAGGACGCCTTCCAAGATAAGAAACTGGTACTAGCAGCATGGATAGGTATCAGGAAAGCATTTTACAAGGTTTGGAAATAAGGACTCAATAAGGGTTAGCTCAAGAATGTACAAATGGGTAAAAGCATACCTGCATAATAGAAGAGCCAGAGTACAATTAGATGGTCGCAAGAGCAAGAAAGTTCTACTGTGTCATGGAAGTCCACCAGGGAGGAGTCCTGTCACCCACACTTTTCTTCGTTTACATCAATGACCTAGTTGCCGAACTACCACACGGGATCAAAGTGGCAATGTATGCTGACGAACTGGCGATCTGGTGCACGGAAGTATATGCGACAGTTGCCACTAAACAAATATAAAGAGCTATTTATGCCTTAACCTAATGGGCAAATAGATGGTGCGTCAGCGTTACCACAGATGTGTAGCACTACACTCTTTACCCACTCACCAAAACAAAAAGCCGGTGTCATCAAGATAGATGGAAAGATTTGAAAGACGACAAACAACCCACATACCTTGGAGTTACTTTTGATGATAAGCTGACATGGAAGCAGCACATAAACAAAGCAGCAACAAAAGACAGGAGGAAGTTATCTATCCTGAGAAAACTGAAGGGAGCCAGTGGGCATATACTCCGTAAAGTGTACCAGCAAGACATAAGACCATACCTGGAATATGGTTAACTGCGTGTTGTCCTGCATCAAACATCACATTACAATATCTAGATAAAGTACAAAACCAGGCGCTCAGGTTAATGCTGGGAGCAATGAAATCAACACAATAGAGTTGCAGAAAATGGGAAGAATGCAAATTCTTGGTGAACGCAGAGACACAAAGGTGCTAATACAAGCAGAAAAGTTTAAGTGTATGCCAAGTCATCCAATGAAGGAAAGATTCCAAAATCTAGCAATGGGGAGACTGAAAAGAATCAGCTTTATCCACCAAGCTAAACGACTCCATAGACAAATTACAGGCCTACCTTAAGCTGATAGTCCCATAAGGTCTGTACCAGAACAAACCCCTTGGAGTGAAAGATATGGAATGCCAATATACATTCAGACCCATGTGAATGGAATACTAAGCGAGGACCAACAGAACAGTGTGCAGCTAAGGAAGTCACCCTCAGTTTCCTGGAATAGAAATCTCCACACGACATATTGCTCAGAGTATGTCAGCACAGAATGCAGTGAGAAATGGAGGTGCAGGTGTATATATAGAATATCCACACAAGTCTAGAGATACAATCAGAACACCAAGAAGGAAATTTTGCAATAATTATGATGTAGAAATTCAGGCAATTAGGGTAGCAACTGAAAAGCTGCTGAATTCCAATCCTGGCCCACAGCCCGTGGTATTCCAAACAGATGCAAGGTCGGTGCTTCAAACTCTCCAGTCTGGAAAAATATCAGACTTGCAAATACTACTTGATGAACTGTCTTACCAGTATAGAGTAACCATGCAGTGAATACCCTCTCACTGTGGAATACCAGGAAATGAAAAAGCAGATCAACTGGCTAAGGAAAGTGCTGCTGAAGACCAACCAGATATACCAATCACCTACTATCAGAAAAAACAGATCATTAAGTCAATAAGAAAGCCACAAACACCAACACAAGATGACTATCACATTATGAACAGACCAGAACAAGTTATAATTCTACGTCTCAGAACAGGACACAACCGACTCCGCAGTCACATGTATACAAAGTTCAAGATTGGCAACACGGTCATGTGCACATCTGAAAAGGCAGCACAGAGTGCCAAACATATACTTCAAGATTGTTCTGAGTATGAAACGCTGAGGCAGACATATTGTCCAGAGGAAACAACACTGGAATCAAAGCTCTATGGGCCACTGTATGAACTAAAAAAGACAGTGAGTTATATTAAGGAGACAGAATTACAGATATAGACATGTTTCAAGTGAACGAAAGAAGAAAAGTGAGCGGTTACTTCATTACTGCCAACTGCTGACAAGTAGGAGAGAGATAGGTCAACTTTTGATTAGAAATTGTTGGTGTAGTTTATGTAAAACCCCGTTTGAAACAAAAGTTAATGCAGAAATAGTAGTTATAACCAAATATAGTTTTCATGAGCATATTATTGTTTTAGAATTCTTGATAGTTCATACATAACTTTGTTATTTATAAGATACATACCTTATATGAACGAACGTAGTCATTTTTCACAGGAGAATCTGAAAACAGGTGGTACTCCACCAGAAACTGACGAATATACTTGAATACATCTGTTTCAAACATGTTATCTATGATTGACCACTCATAAGACTCCACGTCCATTTTGAAAACGTCTATAACTCTCTGTGGAAATATAAAGGGAAGTAACTATGCGAAACGAGGATTTATTACAATGATTAATTATTCCCCTTTGAGAGGGAAAATCCTTCTGTGTGTGTGTTTCCCAAACTTTATCAAACTGTCTGAAGAGTTCATAGCATGTGGAGAGCATCATAGTGTGTACATAGAATCATACAGTACTAAGAGAGTATACTGTCTGGAGAAAGGTATATTGTCTGCTGGTATACTGTCTGGTGAGAATTATACGGTATAATGATGATGAAACGTATATTGTATCATAAATTTGAGTGGATGTAGATGAACTTATAAGTCGTGAAAATAAAATTACGTTGGGGTTGGGGGAGGGGGGTAAACAGATGGGAAAGCGTGTGTAGGTGTGCATGTGTATATTTGGGTAGATGTATGTGTGTGTATATATTTGTGCGCAATCTAGATATATAATTCTCTCTTACCGTCCCCCAGGTGGAAGCTGGTTGATAGCATCCACATTTTCCGTTAAGCGTAGGGGTGGGAGCTGTAAGTTTCTGTTCAAAGCCAGATGTGATGCCTGAGGCGTACTGAGTCCGTGTTTGTGGAGGGTGGTCGTGATGTTATCGATCCATCTCTTCTTGGTTTTCCCTTGTCTATGTATCCAGATGATCATTTGTTGTAAGCTCTCAGTGGTCATTGGCTTGTGTCCATTCTCACAAGGTGACCAAACCACGTTATCTGCTGACGTTCTATATATTCAATACGAGGCATTATTCCTATTCGTCTTCTGATATCGCCATTCTCTAGAAGATACTATATCCTAGATAATAGATAACACTTACGTGAAAGCAAAGCTAAGAGCGCGAGTGAAGAATGTGCAAAGGAATGAAAGATAAATATTACATGGACATTTTTACAATACCATTATGTAACACCATACAATTGGATATTTCAATAATTTCATATATTTGATATATTTGATATATTTGATATATTTGATATATTTGATATATTTGATATATTTGATATATTTGAGTATTTATATCAGCATAAGAATGTGAAAATGCATATAAAAGATGTAAACGTAAAGTGAGAATGGAACGTATAAGAGTAATATATGTACGTATATAAATATACGTGTGTGCGTGTATCTATAAGTATATTTAAATATATGTAGTTGTGCTACTACAGAAAACTAAATGTATAGAAACATTCATGGTATATGAATTGGAGTGTATGTATGCAAATATGCACACATATGTGAGCAGATGGAGAATATGTATAAAAACATGTAATCTTGTGTATATGCCCAAAATCGTCGTATATCTTTGAATCTACTTACTTTACTAATACAAAATTGTTGTACATCTTTGAATCCACTTATTTTACTAATCTAAAATTACTGTATATCTTTGAATCCACTTACTTTACTAATATAAAATTGTTGTATATCTTTGAATCCACTTATTTTAATAATCTAAAATTACTGTATATCTTTGAATCCACTTACTTTACTAATATAAAATTGCTGTATATCTTTGAATACACTTACTTTACTAATCTAAAATTGTTGTATATCTTTGAATCAACTTATTTTACTAATCTAAAATTGCTGTATATCTTTGAATACACTTACTTTACTAATCTAAAATTGTTGTATATCTTTGAATCCGTTTACTTTACTAATCTAAAATTGTTGTATATCTTTGAATCCACTTACTTTACTAATATAAAATTGTTGTATATCTTTGAACACACTTACTTTACTCATATAAAATTATTGCAAATCTTTGAATCCACTAACTTTACTCATATAAATTATTGTATATCTTTGAATCCACTAACTTTACTGATATAAATTATTGTATATCTTTGAATGCACTTACATTTTCGTGACCTAGCTCCTTCATAATTGTCTTCACTGTTCTCATCTTCCAAAACATCGGTTTCTTGACGTAAATATCTTTCCTTGGAATGAAACTATCAGTATTTACGTGACTGATGCCAATGTGGTGAAAAAATGAATGATCTCCTCTTTGTCTGTCAGTTTCGTTCATGCTGAGGAAACAATAAATTATGTCAGATAACTTTACGCTAGTTTAATGTCACCATCATTATCATTATAATAATAATCATCATTGATATCAATCATTATCATGTTCCGTACCCAATGGTATAGTAGATCATTTTCCTCGAACAATAGCTTTGAAATAATTTGGCCTCCAAATGAGCTTTATTGTGTATTGAAGGACAATGGTGTTTATTGAAGTCAGGAAAATAACATTTCCATGCTACATAGAGTCACTTCTGACTTGTGGAAACTAATAATGGACAAATAAATAAACAAAACAAAAATAGAAAACAAATACCCTGAAGATGGACCATCAAATTGGTTCCTCAAATGAATGCGTACAGTATCATGGACAGAGAGAAACAACAGAGATGTGACTCTCCAAAATAATTCTGAGAATCTCATGGACAGAGAGAAAAACCAACGGAGGTATCATACTTTGAAAGAATCATATCTAAGTTATATGGGCACTTCAATACTTGTATCATGGACGTTCCCTATTGTTGTAATAAGTCCTTGTCTCGATTGGTCCGTTCCTAGTGACTTGAGTGCAAAGGTTAAATGTCCTGATGAGATCACATATTTATTTTTATTTTGGGGGGTGGGGGTGGAGTTGGCCAAGTACGAAAACCTTTTTACTTGAGTTGTAAGGTGATTCGTTGCCGCTAGGTCGGACCTGGATAAATTCACATAAGCTGTAAGAATTATTTTAATTTTTCCTTATCCTTCCTACTTGAATTTTCTTCAAAAGAATGCTGTGAATCTCATGGGCAGATAGAGAAAGCAACGGAGATGTGATTCTTCGACAGAATGTTGTGAGTCTGACCATGATCATAAAGTGCCAGCTCCTCAAAGTTGGCTGCAACAGAATTTCAACATCCCCTGTCTCTTTTCTGTGTGGTGCATTCTGATAGACTATAACCTTTCCATCTTGTGATGTTAATCTTCCCTTGTATGTATGTCTACCTCTTGCTCGCTTCCCTTCGATTTTATCCTCAAGTAAGTTCTTCAACAAGGTCTCATGTCGTTTAATGTGTCCAAAATATTGTATTTGTTTGATCTTTATTTTCTTTAGTAATTCTTTCTGCAAATTAATTGTTGTTAGAACCTCTTTTTTTTCTTCTCTTTCCATGATGTTCTCCCTATTCTTCTATACCCCACATCACAAAGGCATCAATTCTGTCTTCTAATTGTTTGTTTAGTGTCCATGTTTCTGATTCATACATTAATATAGAATAGATGTAGCATTTTATTATTCTCATTTTTAACTTTGTGTATATTATATAAATGCATGAAGAGATAGAATGGCTATACACCAAATATAACTTAGACGGACTCATGTCCGTGGTTGAAAGGTCTCCTCCAGTACTAGCTTGGTTTTGACGAACGGTGTCCAGGGACACTTATAAACAAGGCGTGTTTATATGACATAGTACAGCCTTATTTGGTAATGCACATAAACTGGGACATGCGCAGATGAAGCTTATTCATTTCCAATTTAGATAGAGGTAATTCTAGTGACACTGAGTCTTTCGGAAGCATGGAAATGGACATTTTGAAAGATTGAAAAGTTGAAAATTCGCATGTCCCTTCGGCATATAGCCATGATTGGCGTAGCGACTTCGATGAAATTGTTGGACATATAGGCCTAGATAACGTTAGTGTGTTAGACGTGTTTTGAGAGGTAAGTTGATTTTTAGAATAGAATTTAGTATTGATCACGCTGCTTTCATGATTTAGATGGTGAATCACTGAATATCGACCGTGTTGGAGCGATAAAATATGACTAGGTCTATCTTTCAGATAACGATTTATGGCAAATCTATTAGGTTTATTCATTCTTACCAGTGACATTATGATGATTTGACAATGAAACTACATAAATACTATTTGAATTAGGTTTATTTTACAGGGTTCCCACTTCAGAAAATATAAAAACCATAGATAAGTAATTTTTAAATATTTTTTTCCCTTTATCTGTTATAACTTTTTTATTTTTTGGTGAAAAATCATCTTTACTACTTTATAATATGTCTGGTATCACACACACACACGTAAAAAATTACACCAATGTATGCAGTATTCAATTCTTTATTTATATGTACAAATATTAATTAATTATCTCTAACAACAAAAAAGTTATTGAATTTTTAAAACAGCCACAATCAATAACACATATTCTCAAAAAAGAATTCAATAGCAGGGGGTTGTTTATTTTATTTGTAAACACAACTTGCTAAAGTTTAAAGAGCTTGTGAGAGTGTCTACACGTGTAATTGTTTTGTTAAAGAGCTTATGAGCGTGTCTACACGTGTGCTTGGTTTGTTAAAGAGCTTATGAGCGTGTCTACGCGTGTGCTTGGTGTTTTAAAGAGCTTATGAGCGTGTCTACACGTGTGCTTGGTGTGTTAAAGAGCTTATGAGCGTGTCTACACGTGTGCTTGGTGTGTTAAAGAGCTTATGAGCGTGTCTACACGTGTGCTTGGTTTGTTAAAGATCTTATGAGCGTGTCTACACGTATTTTATTATTGCATGTGTTAGTCCGCTCTTTATTACTAGTGTCTTTTATTCGAGTTTTTCTTGTATACTCAGTTGTACTAATGCTATTATCTCATTATTTATTCCCCTTTTTTATGTGTAAATCGTGTTCTATGATTACACACAATTGTAAGAAAATGCGATGTGTAATGATAGTTCGTGTATAAACATCGATATTGTTTGTGGTTTGGGACATGTGCCATTGTATAGGTATAACAGAAACATGTAGGTTCCGACTTGTGGGTCTCTAATGATAGTGTTGATTGAATACACTTGATTCACCTACTCTATCAATCTTCCATTTATCAAACCTGACTATTGTGACAAAGGCGACATTGTTGATAAAAGATGTGGATTGTGGTGATGATAATAAAAGAATAACAATTGAGTATAACTTCGTCCATCTTGTTCTCAATGTGAGACCATGGTCTTGATGTTGTCTATCCATTTTTTCCTAGGTCTGCCTTTGGCTCTGCACCCTGATTCCATATTGTTATAAGCTCTTATGAGAATTTGATCATTCATCCTCATAAGATGTCCAAACCATTTATTTTTCTGTTGTTTCTCTATATATTCGATGCATGATGTGGTACCTGTTATCTTTCTGGTGTTCTCATTGCGTACTGTGTCGAGTCTGGTGACTCCAATAGCCTTACTTGGAGATTTTATGTCGTAAGTCTTGATCTGTCTCTTATGTGCAGATGTCAGTTGCCAAGTCTGGCATTGGTAGCTTATTGTTGGTATGAAAATGCTCTTAATCAACTGTTTCTTTACTTCCATGTTGATTTTTGGGTGTAATAGTAAAGGTGACAGGTAGATAATGGTAAGAATATCCACACTTGCCGTTAAGCATAGCTGTGGTGACTGGGAGCTTTAGCTGTCTATCTAAGGTCAGATGTGTAGTCTTGGCCGCGAAAAATCTGTATTTTTTCAGTGTTGTCTTGATGTTATCTATCCATCTTGTTCTACATCTTCTACTGGCCTTGTATCTGTATCTTATGTTATATCTTCTTGTTGGTAGTTGGTTATATTTCATTCTCATAACGTCTCCAAACCATTTATTTGTTGTTTATCGATGTATTTTGTGCATGATCATATACCGATTCCTCTCTTGATTTAGTCATTCCTCATTTTGTCTAGTTTTGTCACTCTTGCGGTTTTTCTCATGCATTTTATCTTAGATGTTGCAAAATTTATATGCTGGGCAACTGTAAGCGTCCATGTCTGGCATGGATAGCAGAGAGTTGGCATAAAAGTACTGTTTATCATCTGTCAATTGACTTCCATATTGATCGTTGGGTTGAACAGTAATGGGATTAGCTGGTATATCACCATGTTTGCTTTCTGGCATCTTGTCTCGATTCCACTGTCTAATGTTCTTGTTTTACGTACTGATAATACCATGAAAAGCAATACAGCCACAATATCCGTTGGTTGATTTCTAGACTATAAATAGGATATGCTACCAACTCTCAAAGTTATCTGTTCTCTAACGTTTTCCCGCAATATTACCCTTGTTATCTTTTCTCTCACAACGATTTCCCGCAAGATTTCCCTTGTTATCTGTTCTCTCACAACGTTTTCCCGGTGGATTACCCTTGTTATCTGTTCTCTCACAATGTTTTTCCGTAAGATTCCCCTTGTTATCTGTTCTCTCACAACGTTTTCCCGCTGGATTTCCCTTGTTATCTGTTCTCTCGCAACGTTTTCCCGCTGGATTACCCTTGTTATCACTTCTCTCACAACGTTTTCTCGCTGGATTTCCCTTGTATATGGTCCATGATCGTCTACAATATGTCCTACCTGGAAAATGGTAATTCTAGAATTATTAATGACGTAAGTCTCTCGTCTCGTGCTTTTCAGTATTATTGTACTTCACATGACAGCCAATAAAGTCAAGTTGCCAGACATAAAGCACACGAAGTTTTGTGTTGGCTGCAAACGACAATGTGTGTTGGATGCAGACGAAAATTTGTGTTGGCTACACACGAAAATTTGTGTTGGCTACTAGATAGCGAACGAAGAAGAGGTAGACCTGTCTCATTTCCAGGTTAAAAAATGGACAGCCAGGTTGAAGTATATTATTGAAATATTTACTGAAATAAAAAAAACCTGTTCTAAAACTGTTCTAGAAAAACAGTTCTAGAACAGCAATATTTTCTCAAATAGATAAGCTGATTAAATAAGTTGATTTTTTCTAGTTGAAACAAGATCAAATCATTCACAAAAGGAAAACGAACACAAACTCTTATCATAATTGTAGGGAACAAAGAAAAATGGAAATGTTTCAGCATCATCCAGATGTTATTGTGGAAGTAGACAATTTCTGCTGACAGTTTATTTCACAAATAATTACAGCGCACCAGGAGAAATAATTACAGCACACCTGGAGAAATAATTACAGCCCACCAGGAGAAATAATTAAAGCCTACATGGAGAAATAATTACAGAACACCTGGAGAAATAATTACAGCACACCTGGAGAAATAATTACAGCACACCTGGAGAAATAATTACAGCCCATCAGGAGAAATAATTAAAGCCTACATGGAGAAATAATTAAATATATATTGGGAACAGAATGCATCAATAAGGTGCGAAAACAGCTACTCTCCATACATAGAAATAAGAAGAGGGGTAAGACAAGGATGCATTTTATCACCCAGCCTTTTTAATATCTACACAGAGAAAATCTTTAAAAATATAGAAGAAATAAAAGAACTCAAGATCAATGGGAAAATAATAAACAACCTGAGACATGCAGATAACGCGGTTCTTTTAGCAGAGAGTGAACATTAACTACAACGAACTAATAGATCAAGTCAATAAATCAAGCTATGAATATGGACTGGATATAAATATTAAAAAACCCCCACAAAAACCATGATAATCAGCAAAGACACAGAAGGACAGCAGTTAAACATAAACATACATGGAGATAAACTACAACAAGTAAAACAGTATCAATATCTTGGACACATAGTCACAAATGATGGCAGATGTGAAACAGAAGTTAAAATGAGAATAGGAATGGCTAAAAGTATCTTCAATGACATGAGGAAATTATTAATATCTAAACAAATTACAAACAAGTTAAAAATGAGAATTATAAAATGCTACATCTATTCTATATTAATGTATGCTCGGAAACATTGACACAAACAATTAGAAGACAAAATTTATACTTTTGAGATGTGGGTATATAGACGAATAGGGAAACTATCATGGGAAGAGAAGAAAACAAACAAAGAGGTTCTAAAAATACTTAATATGAAGAAAGAATTGCTAATAAAAATAAAGATTAGGCAAACAAAATATTTTGAATACATTAAAGACATGATATCTTATTGAAGACCTTACTTGAGGGTAAAGTCAAAGGGAAGCGAGCAAGAGGTAGACAGAGATACAAGTGGGAGAGTAACATCACAAGATGAACAGGTTACAGTCTAGCAGAGTGCACCACCAAAGGAAGAGACAGTACAGTGAGATATCTGGGTGTGTTTTTTTACTGAGTCTGGGTTTTTTACAATAGTTTGGTGGTGGCTGTGGTGGAATATGCACTGGTAATTCTGACTCTTAGCAAATTCAGATCGAAAGACTGGATATAATCCAGAATGCAGCAATGCGTATCATTCTTGGATGCACAAGCGACACATCGACAAGAGTTATGCGATACCTTCTTGACTGTCCAACAGCAGAGCACAGATTACAGTATTGCCGTGCACTGGCCTACCTTCAAATAATGGGATAAATGTTTCCGTGTAGGGTAACAACCCTAAACATGAAGTATGTGGTTCGAGTAACACAGGACAAATATCAAGACAAATAAAAATAAGTAGAATTAAATACATGCAGATAAGGCCCACCCATTGCATTACGAAATACAGAAAGTTAAAGGCAGCAGAATTAAGAGAGGCAAGTCGTGGATGAGACGTGCTGAGGATGACATACAAAGCGTGTGCAGGTTGCAAGATGTTGCAGCAGGTGCGGAATGGATAGGTCTACCCATCAGATTTCGAAATTTGTTTGAGAGTAGTAATATCACTTAGCAGGGAATGTAGAGAATGGTGTCAAACAGCTGTGAGAAAGAAGTGCAAGATTTGGTCAGTGAGAATACCAAAGAGAGGGATATGATTATATAGACTGATTGATCTGTGATTAGACATGTACGCAGTGCTTGGGCCTTCGCTGCTCAGTGCGCAGGTAAAACGATCAGGGAATAGAGTGGGGTTTTTGTTGTTACACGAGTAACATGACCATGGAGATTATGACGGTGTGACCAGGACATTTGAGTGGATAGTCACACAGAAGGCAACACAGGTCTGCATCTTGAGTGACTCTATGAGTAGGATTAGGAAGGTACAAGAGGGTCTCTTTCGTGAACAGTGGATTGAAGCCTTGAGAAAGGCGAGACTAAAAGTGGTTACATTTATTTTCGTGATGGGACATGTGGGTGTTCGAGACAATAAAAGAGCAGAGTCGAAGGTCATGCGCGATTGTGGCACAGGGCGATGGGGCAATGGATCGAACTGATGTTTTGAACTCCTTAAGAGATATAGCACGCGAGAGTGAAAATAGTGTGGATGATTATTTCTTTTCAATGGTCAGGATTAAAGATCAGAGATTGAAATGCGGTGTTGCTAGAGGTGAACATTTTGGAGTGCGCAGAAAAATGATGGTCCACCAGCATAGGATCGGTACTGTCAGCAGAAGAGTAATGGCTGATACATTCAGGGAGAGATCGGAACAACTATGGACGTGTCCAGTTTGCAGTTATGATGATCCGACGACTAACACACTAACTAACTTACCTTGGATCAAAAGAATGGACTTCACATCCTAGTTTAGCCATGGCGTCATCGAAAGAATAGTCCCATGAGATTCTAAGTGGAAAATGCAAAATTTTAGGATGTCGTTGAAGTTATTTTCTATAATGTATTTTCTGAACATTCTTAAAGTTTTCATATTTTCTTGCTATCGGTTGCTTTGTATTTCTATATGTTTCTAAATATATATATATTTCTATATTTGTAAATTCTCCTACCCCGAACCATCAGCACTCCTGCATGCATTGCAATAGAACTTTCCGTGCACGAATCGGACTCATCGGACTCATCGGACATCTACGAACTCACAAACCAAATTAGTTAATTACCCATTTTAATTATTATATATAATTTTTTTTTCCATCGCATGTAATGTTTTTTCATGCCATGCTCATCTTCGCTTACGAAGGAGGAACAGCATTTCTACAAATTTGCATTGTATGTATTTCTACATGAAGAGAGTTTGTATAGCATGTATTTCTATATGAATATAAATTTGTATTGTATGTATTTCTATATGAAGAGAAGTTCCTATTGTATGTATTTCTAAATGAAGAGAAGTTTGTATTGTATGTATTTCTAAATTAAGAGAAGTTTGTATTGTATGTATTTCTAAATGAAGAGAAGTTTGTATTGTATGTATTTCTAAATGAAGGAAAGTTTGTATTGCATGTATTTCTAAATGAAGAGAAGTTTGTATTGTATGTATTTCTAAATGAAGAGAAGTTTGTATTGTATGTATTTCTAAATGAAGAGAAGTTTGTATTGTATGTATTTCTAAATGAAGAGAAGTTTGTATTGTATGTATTTCTAAATGAAGGAAAGTTTGTATTGCATGTATTTCTAAATGAAGTGAAATTTGTATTGTATTTATTTCTAAATGAAGAGAAATTCTCAACCAGGTGCTCGAGAGCACATATGGTGCTCGCGCCATGCCTGTTAGAAAATGATCGCGAGCACTATCTTGAATTTCCTTTATTATTCCAAAATTTGTTGTACAATAAGACACAAATAGTATTAGTATTCATGATTATGTAGGAAAGGAACTGGAAGAGTGGGTGTTCACGGTGCAATCAAGAAGGTTATATGCTCAGTTTTCATGCTCAATTTCACTTTCAATTTCATTTTAGTACATGTATAAGTTCAAGATCTGTCCGCAAATTACTTCAACAGTAAAAGAGTAAAGGAAGATTGTGAAATGTTTGACAGATGTTGACAAGGAGTTTCAAGATGTTGTCAAAAGTTCACGTCTACAAGAGTGTTATTGTACTCGTACATCAATTGTTTGAACGTAAAAACTTTATTACAATTTTTTTTTAAATGTTGGTAGTTGTATCTGATAATTGTTTTCTAATTCTCTGATTTGTTGTCCCTATTAATGTTTTTAACATTATTACACAGAAATGTCCCTGAATTCAGGACAGTTGGTGATGAAGGGCTAGAAGGATGGGAGCGGTCAGAAATAAGGGAAAATATGTGTTGACCTAATTTATGGGCAGTACTTATGGTACTCTCACTACTAAGTATTACACGTGCGTGGTGCTTTCACCACTAAGTATTACACGTGCGTGGTACTCTCACTACTAAGTATTGCAAGTGCGTGGTGCTCTCATCACTAAGTATTACACGTGCGTGGTGCTTTCACCACTAAGTATTACACGTGCGTGGTACTCTCATCATTAAGTATTACTCGTGTGTGGTGTTCGCCTTCTTAAATATATGAGAACTCATAATTTTCACCGTAATATCGACATTCTTTCTGTATTGTGCCCGTGCAGTTATAAGGAATTTGTGATCAAATGTGGCCAAAATTGATACCACAAAATTACTACAGGTTTTCATGTAACTGGTGCCTGTACAGGTATAACATACATTCTTCATGTAACTTGATACCTGTACAGGTATAACATACATTCTTCATGTAACTGAATGCCTGTACAGGTATAACATACATTCTTCATGTAACTGAATGCCTGTACAGGTATAACATACATTCTTCATGTAACTGAATGCCTGTACAGGTATAACATACATTCTTCATGTAACTTGATACCTGTACAGGTATAACATACATTCTTCATGTAACTGGATGCATGTACAGGTGTAACATACATTCTTCATGTAACTGGATTCCTGTACAGGTATAACATACATTCTTCATGTAACTGGATGCCTGTACAGGTATAACATACATTCTTCATATAACTTGATTCCTGTACAGATATAACATACATTCTTCATGTAACTCAATGCCTGTACAGGTATAACATATATTCTTCATGTAATTGAATGCCTGTACAGGTATAACATACATTCTTCATGTAACTGAATGCCTGTATATATAAATGGTGGAACAGACGGTCATCATACATAAATAAACTTTTTCTGAGTCGTGTTCTTTTCTAAGCATTACATAACACTGTGACTTGGAGTCTTGTGACTTGGAGTCTTGTGACTTGGAGTCTTGTGACTTGGAGTCGTGTGACCTGGAGTCTTGTGACTAATGCAAGAAAGCAGTGGAGAAACTCATCCTTGTACTTAGAAAACAAGAGAAACAAGAGCTTTATTGTTTGTAACTTCTGGGAATCGAAATAATTTATTTCTTTTATTTATTTTATGTATTTCCCTGGCAGGTTTATATCGTCAGAAACTAGTAAAACTATTTTAATGATAATATGAATAAGTAAATATGTATTAAAAATATCTACCAATACTAATAAAAAGATAATAAAAACAATTACAAGAAAAAAATAACAACGAACTCTGTCGACGTTTGGATCAAATATCTGTGTATGAATAAAATAAATAGTCGTCATTATTTATTTTATTATAATTATTTTTAATCATCGCTCTATTGGTAGTGGTAGGTATTTCTAACGTATATTTGCTTTTATATTTAATTTGGTATTTGTGTTATTACGGCTCATATCTGATTGTTTCACTGACAGTTTGGTCATTATATACAAGGACTACGTAAACATGATTTTCTCAATCGGCAACGCTGCAAACATTTAATGGCTAGACATTTACTGACTCAGCACGGGATATATCCAAAAAATAGAATGTTAATTGTATCACATTGGTTGAACTCATCTATTCACTGTCTTCTGTACATATTTCAATTGTATCATATTGGTTGAACTCAACTATTCACTTTCTTCTGTACATATTTCAATACTGACAGTGTTGTTTTTCTGACTCCGGTTTCGAACCAAATTTTCAATTTTCCGAATTTTATCGAAATTCTTCGATGCTTTAGTATTTTTTTAAATTTCTAATGTATCCTATTCAAGATATAACCATCAACCCTGAATAATTTGGCTGTAATACTTTTCTTGGCGATATTTCCGTTCAGTAGTTTAACGTTGCTTTCTTAATGGTGTGGATGCAAATTTTCCTGCGGGTGATTTTAACAGGTACCTTGACTCACAAACGCGCTGTATGCCTCGCCGCAACACAGATGAATAGAAGTATTTTCCTTGTAAGTTATTTCCAAATTGTTTTTCCTCGGCATTTATGCTCAATCTCTTATAGATTTGTACGATGTAGTTCGGAGAGTAATAATGTCAATTTAAATGATAATTTCAGTTATTTCTGTAAACATGATTCCTAAGGTTCGATGTAGTCAAATAGCAAAAATAATTTGAGTTATTATATTTATTACCGACTAGTTTTTCTAGAATAATAATTAATTATTGAGTCACATAATCTCTGCGTTTACATAATTAGTGATGACATCTCTTGTCGCCCTTAAAGCTTTAGTGATGTCATCTCTGGCAGCCCTTAAATCTTTAGTGACGTCATCTCTAGCGGCCCATTAAATCATTAGTGATGTCATCTCTGGTAGCCCTTAAAGCTTTAGTGATGTCATCTCTGGTAGCCCTTAAAGCTTTAGCGTTGTCATCTCTGGCAGCCCTTAAATCTTTAGTGATGTCATCTCTGCAGCCCTTAAATCTTTAGTGATGTCATCTCTGGCGGTCCTTAAATCTTTAGTGATGTCATCTCTGGCAGCCCTTAAAGCTTTAGTGATGTCATCTCTGGCGGCCTTAAAGCATTAGGGATGCTATATCTTGACGCCCCTAAATCTTTAGCGATGTCATCTCTGGCAGCTCTTAAAGCTTTAGTGATGTCATCTCTGGCGGTCCTTAAAGCATTAGTGATGTCATCTCTGGCGGCCCTTAAAGCATTAGAGATGTCATCTCTGGCGGTCCTTAAAGCATTAGTTATGTATTCACTCGCGGTCCTTAAAACATAAGTGATGTCATCTCTGGAGGTCCTTAAAGCATTAGTTATGTTATCTCTGACGATCCTTATAACATTATTGATGCCATTTTTAAATTTTACGGTGTAATTACAATAGCACAGTCATTTTTTTACCTTTATCTTCTAACTCCCTTCCACCGGTTATTTCTTATTGCAGGACAAACTCCCTTCCACCGGATATTTCTTATTGCAGGACAATGACCTTACAAAATTTCTATAAAGATGTAGTTCAGAGAAAGTCAAGGTGTTATGTCGCCATTTTATTTGCTCCAATGCCACCAGCTTCGGCGGTGGTAACTAGTACGTCCATGTTTATAACCACTTCCATGTGCAGGGTCGCACACACACATCTTCAGTTAAGAGCAGGAGGGGTGGATTTACTTAAAAGAAATGTCATTCACCTATTGTAATCACATTACTTAAAAGAAAGGTCATTCACCTATTGTAATCACATTACTTAAAAGAAAAGTCATTCACCTATTGTAATCACATTACTTAAAAGAAAGGTCATTCACCTGTTGTAATCACAATTCCCGCTTTTTTTGTTGGATTCTTGGTGGTCTTTTTGCATAAAATCGTTAAGGGTTGGAGCGAATGGTATTTTATCTAACTTTTGACCACGTTATGTTCTGATTTTTTACGGGGGGCGGGGAGGGATATGACTTCCCACACACCCCTCCCCCTTGTTTACAGACTTGCCAACGGTAAAGTGGAGTTCTTTAATCATATCGCTAGTGGCATGGCGTAGGAGAGAACTGATTCACGTATTTAGTAACGCAAAATGAGGTAAAAAGGTTACTAAAACACTTACCTAGCCTATTAATAAAAATATATTTTTAAGAAAAAAAACAAAAAACATACAATAAAACTAAACAGGACAATTCTCAACGTATCGGCTCAAACTGAACCTTTTTCAAGAGACAAACAACAGAAAACGACAAAATAAAAAATAAAATAGATGTCTATATTTCATCAAGCCCTCGTCTCCATAATAGCGCAGGGATGGCAACGCATCTAGTAAACGTGAAAATGCGTGCATTCATTATAAACAAACCGAAAGTGGGAAATTAGAGACACTATAGATGAGTGCAAGAATAATAAAAGAAAAAGATAAGAAAAATACCCCTTTTGTCACTCTATCAGACAGGCAGGTTTTAAGAACATAGTCACAACAGGCACGACTGAAGGGAACAGAGACAGATGGGGACGTGAGAAAATATTCATGTGACAACCTAGCAAGGCTTGGAAACAACGATCCTGATAACAATACTGTGAACAGAGAACCATGGTCACCCACGCCAACAAGAATGGCATATGACAATGATAGATGAGTAATGATGAGGTTGTGTGGTGGTGGGGTGAGTGGGTTTGGGGAAGGAAGGATAGAAGAAGAATCAACATTTGAAAACGCATGGAATGAATGTGAAACCAAATATAGACATAAACATATATATAAAACCAAACCTAAACATACATAGAAATGTAAACACACACCAAGAGTCAAGAAATAAACACATAACAAGATGGACACAGATGTGTGAAGGATACCCACACAAAATGCACAGGCATGTAAATGTATCCACACACAGGAAAGGGCTCACACCAGAATAGGTATACACATTGACACAGAATGAAGATACGTGCATTAACATAAAAAAGCGCTCACATAAATATACATATATATATGTATACACAAATATGAACATTCATGCACATAAACACTTTCTCGTATAAATAATAACATGAACATTCATACACATAGAAACATATACATATATTAATGTAAATATAAACGTTCGTTCACATAAAGATAATGCTATAACAACTGCATATGTATACATACAAATGTGTGGCCCAAAGTAATTGTGTGGATACATAGAACCATGTAAAACGAGATGCATATACAAATAACTATATATGTGTGGGCACCCATCGAAGAGACAACTGCAATAAAAACGAGGAAATCAAAATCTAAATATGTAAATGATTTAACAATAACAAAATGGCATAGTACAAAATAATCACATATTGACATACACAAACGAAAGAAGACATAAAGGAATTATATAGAAGAACGGCAAACACAAAAATAATAATTATTCACGAAAGTGTACAAAGACAAATAATTACAAGAATCAGTGCAATACGGGAGTAGAGGGTATAAAGAAAAGGTGGGTAACTCAAACAAAACGGTGATTAATGTTCATTCCGTTTGGTTGCAAGACTCCCATATGACAAATGAGACGATATTCCAAGGACTGACGTTGCCGGTCACCAGTATAACAACGTAACAAACCGGTTACAGAGACATCAGAGCTACCATGATGTGACGGGCTGTTAAAATGATTAGCCACTGGGGAGTCACGATGATTCGTGATATCTCTCAAATGTTCGGCGAATCTATCAGCTAAACGTCTACCAGTCTCACCAATATACTTCATATCACAACGCTTACATATGATAGAGTATATTAAGTTACGGGACACACATGAAAAAGAATCATGAATATCAAAGTGTGATTTAGTGTACAATTTTCTCTAAATCACACTTTGATATTCATGATTCTTTTTCATGTGTATCTTTTTCCCGTATTGCACTGATTCTTGTAATTATTTGTCTTTGTACACTTTCGTGAATAATTATTATTTTTGTGTTTGCCGTTCTTCTATATAATTCCTTTATGTCTTCTTTCGTTTGTGTATGTCAATATGTGATTATTTTGTACTATGCCATTTTGTTATTGTTAAATCATTTACATATTTAGATTTTGATTTCCTCGTTTTTATTGCAGTTGTCTCTTCGATGGGTGCCCACACATATATAGTTATTTGTATATGCATCTCGTTTTACATGGTTCTATGTATCCACACAATTACTTTGGGCCACACATTTGTATGTATACATATGCAGTTGTTATAGCATTATCTTTATGTGAACGAACGTTTATATTTACATTAATATATGTATATGTTTCTATGTGTATGAATGTTCATGTTATTATTTATACGAGAAAGTGTTTATGTGCATGAATGTTCATATTTGTGTATACATATATATATGTATATTTATGTGAGCGCTTTTTTATGTTAATGCACGTATCTTCATTCTGTGTCAATGTGTATACCTATTCTGGTGTGAGCCCTTTCCTGTGTGTGGATACATTTACACGCCTGTGCATTTTCTGTGGGTATCCTTCACACATCTGTGTCCATCTTGTTATGTGTTTATTTCTTGACTCTTGGTGTGTGTTTACATTTCTATGTATGTTTAGGTTTGGTTTTATATATATGTTTATGTCTATATTTGGTTTCACATTCATTCCATTCGTTTTCAAATGTTGATTCTTCTTCTATCCTTCCTTCCCCAAACCCACTCACCCCACCACCACACAACCTCATCATTACTCATCTATCATTGTCATATGCCATTCTTGTTGGCGTGGGTGACCATGGTTCTCTGTTCACAGTATTGTTATCAGGATCGTTGTTTCCAAGCCTTGCTAGGTTGTCACATGAATATTTTCTCACGTCCCCATCTGTCTCTGTTCCCTTCAGTCGTGCCTGTTGTGACTATGTTCTTAAAACCTGCCTGTCTGATAGAGTGACAAAAGGGGTATTTTTCTTATCTTTTTCTTTTATTATTCTTGCACTCATCTATAGTGTCTCTAATTTCCCACTTTCGGTTTGTTTATAATGAATGCACGCATTTTCACGTTTACTAGATGCGTTGCCATCCCTGCGCTATTATGGAGACGAGGGCTTGATGAAATATAGACATCTATTTTATTTTTTATTTTGTCGTTTTCTGTTGTTTGTCTCTTGAAAAAGGTTCAGTTTGAGCCGATACGTTGAGAATTGTCCTGTTTAGTTTTATTGTATGTTTTTTGTTTTTTTTCTTAAAAATATATTTTTATTAATAGGCTAGGTAAGTGTTTTAGTAACCTTTTTACCTCATTTTGCGTTACTATTTGTTCATTAGGTTACTGCGGCACCATCAACTTTGTCGGACACCCTCTGACCATTTGGTTATTCACGTATTTACTCGCTGGTCACCAACTTTCAAGCCAACATCCATAGTCATGTTATATATGTTGGTCAGTAATCAAGAAAACTAACCCAAAAGAATATACTAAACAAGGAGGTTGTACTGTGTACGGTTGGTCCTGACAAATGTGCCAATTCCCCATAGCTGTCGTGGTCTTGCAGATGTATCGTAAAGGTGAGCTGATGTACCTGGTAGAGAGAATAATATTTAAATAACATCACAAATATTATATATTATATATATATATATATATATATATATATATATATATATATATATATATATATATATATATATATTGCACATGTTATATATTTATTTTAAGTAATGTAGTAGTCACAGAAAGTAAAGAGACAGGTCTCTTCCTAAATATAAGTAATAAGTAACAGAAGTAATGGTTATTTCAAAGAAACAAAATACCACACCTTGCAAGATCAAAGTGAATGATATTGTATTAAAACAGGTCCACCAATTCAAATATGTAGGTACAGCGATTACAGCAGATGGAAGAAGTTCAACAGAGATCAGAAGCAGAGTACATTTGTTCATTTTCCTTTCCTCACTTACCACTATCTTCTCCCCATACCTTCTTCTCTCCTGTCATGCTGCTCCATCTTTGCTTCCTCCATAATCTATATGTTATTGTCCTCCTCTCCTCCTTATTACAACCCTATTTGTCTCCATGTAAAATGTGTTTTATTGTTGTCGTTTCTTTATCCTGATGCGCCTTTTCAGTCGAAACGTCATCTGTCACTGTATCTCGTTGCTAGGTTGTTTTATATTTTATTTTGGTAACACGTCTACCTATTTTGTTTATCTTGACATTTGCCCCGTGTTACTCCTGACACTTACTTCCTGTTTAGGGTTGTTACCCTACACGGAAACATTTATCTCTAGTGCAGTGACCAAGCTGCTTTTCTTAAACACTTCATCTCAGAAGTGATGATTTTTCTTTGCTGTGAGGTTGTTAAAGTGGTTGTTTGACACTGGTAACAAAGTGTTGGTATGAAAATTGTAGATATTATCTGTTTCGTTATGTCCATATTGATTTTTGATGCAGGAGTAATGGTGAAAATTGATATATCACTGCGTTTGCTTTCTGCCATCTTGATTATGTTTCTCTGTTCAGTTTCTCATTTTCAGACAGAAAAAAAAAAGAAACTTCCTAAGTATTTGAATTCTTTTGTTTGTTTCACTGCTGAATAGTCTATATTCTAATATTTATTGTTGGTGGTAACTTGCTGATTTTCATAATTTCCGTCTTTTGTATGTTCATTTTTATGTTATACTAATTACTACTTACAAGGAGTTGACAGTGCATCTATGTTGATTTGCATGTTTTCTACGTCATTGTATATCAGGCTTTGATCGTCGGCGAACAGATGTTCATTGATTTTACTTGTGTTTTCATCTATTGATTTGTCTGCATTGTTTATATTTTCCTATTTTAGAATAATAGCTTCTTTCGTTATTCCATCTATATAGATATTGAAAAGTAAATGGGAAAGCACGCAGCCCTGTCTGACACCCTGATTTAGTTTCAAATGTTTCTGCCGTTCCACCTGGCGTTCTGTGTTTATGCAATTTTGGTATAGTGATTGCATGTTGCCTAATAGCTGACCATTGATGATGTACTTCTGCGCATGCGGTTGCGTCTGTTGGTCTCACCAATGGCTCCCTAGACAAACTAACCATGCTACAGAAAATATTAATAAATGACATGCCTTTATATTGAGGTTATCTTCTTATAGAAGCTTCATGGCACGTCATCTATACCATCCCGTAGTCGTAACCTTCGATAACAGTTACCATGTTGTTCCGACAGGCTAACGTTGTGCTTGAACTAGTTACAGGCACGACGTGGGTGGCGAAACAACAAATAAATGATCGCACTGCCAGAGTTGTGCCCTGATGTCGACGTCTGTTTGGGGGCATTAGACTTGAAACACCGAGCTGGTTGGCTGCTGGAACAGAGGGCGGAGCACTTATGGGAGTACCCCGCGTGCTGTGAGACCAGTTTCTAATCAAGAATCAAGATGCACTTCTATAATATTTCCAAGAGAATATTCCTATCTACTCTATCGAATACCTTTTCATGGTTTATAAATATAGTGTTGCTTCTATAACTATGCTTTCTTTATTCACAAACTTACCAGTCAATCATGGCTGCTGCTTGCCACCACGTGGTGATGGTCTCTGGCTTGTTTGGGTTTGGTAAGGTTAACAATTTATCTTTCTCTGAATCGAAGAAGTGCTTATGGTACTCTTCCAGAAATCCTGTGAAATATAGTAAATAATATATGATCGATCCTAGTCAATATGATTCTGCAGGTTAGATTGCTAGGCGAGAGAAGAAAGGGAAGACAAAGAAGACGATGAACAGAGAGGCGTTCAGGGGCGTTGGGGTATTCATGATGAAGACAACTTTCTGGAAAGAATATGTCACATGTTTTATAAGCCAATAATATGCACCGCGTGTTTCCGAGGTCCGAAATGAGAGCAAATAATAGCAAAACATTTCTTATCAAGCATATATGGGAAATGACTACGGAGTTTTTTGTGGTGGAAGTGGCTGTCCAATCTCATAAGGGGTCAAAAAGACGCAGATGGAATGCTGAAGTCGGATGTATAAAGCAGAAAGGATGAGATAAAGCATGTAATTTTTTAATAAGCGCAACAAGTTCTGTTTTCTGAAATATGTACAACTGCATCTGCAGGAGTTTGTGAACGAACGAAGAAGGGGACACGAAAAAAAGTCAATACTATATGATAACTGCTTTGTGAATTTGAGTGTTTCTGTTAAGTGCTTGATTTGTAGCGTGTGATTTGTTGTTCTTAACCTGAACTATTGCGATCTTACCCTCTCTATGTTCTCATGGACTATTTTACATCTGTCTGATGTTTGTAGGATGGCTACTCCTGAACCAACTATTTAGTCAACTTTTCACTAAGACTAAAATATGAATGTTTGAAGCCTAACCGTATTGTTGTCTGTTGTGCGTGTGTTTGCGTGCGCATTTTTGTCTCCTGTACTAAATGAAAATCTGGTTTGTATTTGTGCATGATGGATATTAGTTGGTATAATTTTGTGCGCCTGCCACGATTACTAATTATTACTATTTCTTCATTCAGTTTTGGTTTCTTAGAAAAAAAACAGCAACTGAGTAGCATGTAATTATATATGTTTGACCGATTGTATATAATATAAAATTATGTAATATTCTAAAATGTTCAATTTGTGATGTGATCCACCTGGGTATTATTCAGGACAATTATGTGGTTAAGTGAGGCATCGGATGTTGATTTTTGTCCTGAGGTCTTGGTTTTCTCAACTGGGCTGTTGATTTTGATGGTTCTGTCATATATTTTTTTTTCATAACTGGTCGAAACCGAGAAACTGTAATTGAGCCATGGAGCGGCGATGCCAGGTGTAATGTTTTACATGTCGATAAGACCTTTCTACTTGTTAGAAATCGTATCACTCAGTTTCTACTCGCCACAGTTTCCATTGATTCCTCAGGTATAGAAACTATGTTTCCTAACAGTTACGCAACTGCCTCTGTGGAGTATTCTCCAAGAGAAGCTTTGACGCTTATAATTTGAGTACTCCGGACCCACAATAATATTGGCACAATTATTTTGTGTCAACCAATTCTTTTTACCTGCCTCAGGTTGAAATCAGGTCCGTAAAGCGAACCGGGACAGTTCTCGTTTCCTTTTCATAGGACCGAAATCTCCTACCCACAATAGTATACAGATAGAAAGATCTCTCTCAGATCTTACTATCACACAGCTAGCTGTCCCGACACCAGGGCTCGAGGGTAATGAGGAGAGTTCCCCTAAAAATCCTCCGTGAGGGGGCATTCTAGATGACATGGTGAGATATTTTAAGAATAAGTTGAAATAATTTGTTTCAGAACAAACACGTGATATTCACAAATGGCTGACTGTTGAACGATATTTTCCAACGAAGATATGACACATGGTGCGATTTGCAAAACAAGAAAATTATCGAATTGGTTCAAAACTTGCCTGATGTCCAAAGTGTGAATAGCACTGTGTTGTCCAGAAGTTGTATGCATTCCAAAAACAAAATGTAACTAAAACACTACCGCACACAATAATAATTTACAACTTCACCGGTAAATACTTGATAATACACTAGAAAACTCGAAAATATTTAGTAAAAGGCAAAATATTTTCACGATTTGAATGGAAACCAGAATTACTATCACAAGAATAATAGTTGAAATAAATAAACAAAAGGTTAAATAACTCGTTGTTACTCTTTAAGTTCAAACCTTCACAATACTTGGATCGACATGCAGGTTAGCGGACAGAATGGTTTAACGAATGTTGTCGTCATTTATGAATAACATTTATGAATTTGAGTATTTATGTATGTATGTATTTATGTATTTGCATGTATTTACGTATGAATTTATTATGACAGTTCGTATGCACAAGAAGAATGTTATTTGAATACACACAATTTTATAAGGATGGTGGTATTTCTATATATTGCTTTTTCAATTTCCGCTTTTCTCCCTGTTTAATATTTATTGTTACATGGGCTAAAACAAGAATTTAACTGTTCCAGTTATGGTGAAAAGGAAAATGATACTGAAAATTGGAACGGATTCTTGATTGTTGATTACAAACTGGCTTGAAAGCACACGGTGCATTATCATAAGTGATTCGTCCTCCGTTCCAGCAGCCATCCTAGTGTATGTAGACTCAGTGTCCCGTTCAGGTGTTGATTGTGTGATCTTCGGGACTTTCCAAAACATTACTTTTCCTTCCCTCACCTCTAGATGTTCCCGTTTCTAACATTCTCTGTGTGTGTACGTTCTCTGTCTCATTGACATCATCGTCATCTTGAAATGAATTTATTACTGCCTTCATTAAATCTGCTTTATCTCTTCTCAGCAATGTGCCGTCTATCTCCGCATTGCCGGACAATAAGTAGGTTTTCTCGTTTCCTCTGACTCCAGCATGACCACGACAGTATGTCCGGGTAATGCTATGGACAGTAGAGTTGTTCAATACGTCCCACCATTCTTTTCTCAGAATGTACTTTTCTATCTTGCGCAACATGCTTTGAATTTCTGTAAATTTAAGTAGGAAGCCAGAGGACAATATTTAAAAATTCTTGAGACTAACGGGAATTGAACCAGTCCGTTCTACGGCACCAAATCGCCTAGCAACAATTGCACACGCGTTTAAAAACGCGTGTGCAATTGTTGCTAGGCGATTTGGTGCCGTAGAACGGACTGGTTCAATTCCCGTTAGTCTCAAGAATTTTTGAATTTCTGTGAGTATTACCGAGTGTGTTGATTGATCAGTTACCAACCAATTAAGTGCTGCTGTAACTCCCTCTATCTCCATCCTCATGCTCGATGTGACAATGGAATATGCTGAAGATTTCTCAACCAACTACACGCCGTTTCTGTAGGCAACAAAACCCCAACCGCTTTTATTTGTGTTTCTATTAATGGAGCCATCTGTGCATATCTTTTCATTCAGCGCTCATTCTCAAACTCCTGCTGGATCTCCCTTGTAGGAGGACCATTGTCCTACTAGATTTCCAGCAGGATGTAGTCCAGAGAATGGAAATGCGTTGTGTCGCAGTTTTATTTGCGCCAATGGCCCGACACATTCTTCTTCAGCAGGATCTGTGTATATAATTATGTCTTGTGGTTTCGAGTGTAACTGGCCGAGTTCACAATCGAAACTGAAAACCGGTCTTGGATCCAAAGCCATACGTTGCAAGTTAAACGACAACATGGCGAATTCTCTCTCTCTCTCTCTCTCTCTCTCTCTCTCTGTTTGCAATCTCACAAAAGTTGTGTGTGTGTTGATGAACTCAAACAAATAAATGAGCAGAATTCAGATTTTTCTAAACAATCAAACACAAATAAACTCACGGACAGCTCCGCTATTGTTGATATTGTCTACTCTAGCGACTGTTTCAGTCCCTATATCACTGTTCTCCTTTCTGAAGCCTTCAAGCTTATGCTGATATGTAAGTAACATCACTAATCTATCCATCTTGACATACAGGAGTAAAGAAACTACAAGTGCGCATGCCAACAACAGAGTCTTTCTAATACGAACTGATTTGACCATTCTGAAGAATACAGTCTTGTTTTCTGAAAAGTAATAAATTTGGACTAAATTAACATTTTTATGTCTGCCAACTTGGAAATTAGAGTCATGTGTTGTTTTTTTCTTTTAATCAGTTCCGCACAATCGGTGTACGAGAAGGACTCACCTAGTTCCCAAGATTAAGGGGATATAACTCACACACAAATATAAATATAAAATAAATATAAAATCTATGCTGCATACCCTGACATCCATCACGGATTTTAGGGCCAAAGAAGACCAGCTTGCAGATGTTAAAGAAGTGCAACTAGCTATTAAGAATGCATCCGATGGCGCTCCAGGCCTGAATGGAATCAAGTACAGCTTGCTCAAGGACATTGGGGAAAATATGCTAGCTAAGATGACATACAATTATAATGCGAGTCTGAAAACAGGAGTGGTACCAGAGGAGTGGCTACATAGCTATCTTATACCCGTGCCAAAACCAAGCAAAGATTCTACGGACATAAAAGGTTATCGCATCATCACACTGCAGAATGTGTACGGTAAGATTATGTAAATAATTGTTGCTAGACGCATCACCAGGGAACTAGAGATAAAAGGCGTTCTCCCAAATAAACTAGGTACATACAAACCCAAAAGAGACACAGTCACAAATGCAGTAGTTCTTGCATATGAAGTTTGTGAAGGTTTTCAGAATAAAGAAGAATCTGCAGTTGCAGCGATAGACCTAGATGATGCCTACAATAGAGTTAGTTACACCCATCTTATTGACATGCTAAGGGAACACGATATCCACCCCTAAATCATACGCTGGATAGCAAATGTGCTAATTTGTAGAAAAGTTGCTCTAAGGTGTGGATCCTGGACGTCTGAGATCAGAACAATAGCACCGTGTCTGCCGCAAGAATCTCCTCTGTCCCCAGTACTGTTTAATGTTTATACATTGAGAATTTCTCAATTGAAAACTTCCAGCAATTGTAGAGTTCTAACATACGCTGATGATATCCTACTATACAACATGGGCAGGAATAGACACAGATATCGCTGACAGTGTACAGAATGAACTAGATAAATTGTCGATATGCTGCAGAACATACAACTATGTGATCAATCCCTCGAAAGAAATGGTCGTCTGGTACTCCTTAAATAATAATCTGGTCAATGACACACTGCTAGCTGTTAGTTGCATGGGTTCATTCATCCCAATATTGACTCGACCATCTGTCTGATCCAGAGAATATAATGAATATCTATAATACTTTATATGGCAGTCCAATTAGAGACTCAGTGTCTCTGTGGTCCAAGGTAGTATATCGAATAACTACGTTACTTTATGTTACAATCCTGTAAGAGACTTAGCCGTCTCTGTGGTTCAGGGTAGTATATCGAATAACTACGTTACTTTATGTTACAATCCTGTAAGAGACTTAGCCGTCTCTGTGGTTCAGGGTAGTATATCGAATAACTACGTTACTTTATGTTACAATCCTGTAAGAGACTTAGCCGTCTCTGTGGTTCAGGGTAGTATATCGAATAACTACGTTACTTTATGTTACAATCCTGTAAGAGACTTAGCCGTCTCTGTGGTGCAGGGTAGTATATCGAATAACTACGTTACTTTATGTTACAATCCTGTAAGAGACTCAAACCGTCTCCCTGGTGCAACATACAAGAATTATCTGAACTACTTGTCTAACACTACCGAATTCCCAGCCCAATCTGCTGGTTTACGAAAACTGATCTGAATCTCTACACGACTCAAATCGCTAATCCAGACTCTCCAAGTATGTGGCTCTCTCGATCTGAACCTCGGCAATGTTCGTCTCTGGTGTGTGCTTATTACCTCCGTGCTGTGCCCGACTACACTAACTCTGCCCGGTCCTTCGTCCCCGACTGTTTGTTTGTTTGTTTAGTGAGGTTTCCACCTCATTTGGTCGAGGCACGCCACTTTCAACCTAGGATTTATGTCCATTTTGGTTATATCAGGGCTTCTGATTACCTGTGTTCTTTGTGGCTTGTATGCCTGGTTGGCGCTAGAACTTGGCTATCCAGCCGGGTTTGTTACTGTGCCTTCTAGCTGCAGTCCTTAAAAGGACTAGTGGCTTTGCTTTTATCTGACAGTGATGGGACGTTAAGATGTGGTCTGGTCTGTTCTTTAGCGGTTGTCTATTGGCCTATTTATACATCCTATTTATTGTGCCGCATCTCCTCCGTGATGATGTTCGTGATGTTTTGGCTGACTTTCATTTTCGTGATGTTCGTGACGTCCCGTCTTCCCGTATGTATATATATATATATAATTTTTATTTTATTTTAATTTTTTTTAAATATTAAATTTATAATTCCAAAATTATATACACAAAATTAGTATCTTTTGAGCAAACAATACATAAAATGAGCATATAAATTAAGGTAATTCATAAACACGAATATATAAATACAAGCCTCTTATCCGTTCATTGTTACATAATTATACAAAATTCTCTCGTATAATTTTGTGGTGCATTATTAAATGATATTACCCTAACTAAGACTTCCTAGTATGTATTTACTACCTGGTCATACATTCACTATTTCTCACACACATATATATTCGACGAATACATTCATATTATTCTTTTCAGACGAGTTCTCGTCGAGTACTGCCGAAAGACACGTCCTACCTCCTCCGAAGTATCGAATCGTGATTTTTCGTCTAACCTATCCCTATATGCTAATCCCTACTCTAATCCACGTGTTAGTTTTCATTCGAACACTCGTGGTTATGCTATTGATTATGCGATTATTTTTTTTCCCCGATTTTCGCACATCTCATTCAACTTTCCAACTCTATATAATAATCACAATGAAGAAGTTTCTTAGATATCAGTCATTCAGTCAGTTCCTCATTTGCCAAGTTTGGCACATAGGGCGGATGTCATAGTTCTCCATGCCTGTATGTCAATTACCAAGGATTGCAGGTCTTGTGCATTTATATCTGTTGATTTTAATTCACTATAAATGATCTTCTGAGTGTTGTTTTTAGTCTTCTCTGTTTTCTTTTCCCGTCTGGTTTCCACATGAAGGCTTGTCGTGGAATTCTGTCTTCCTACATTCTAAGTATGTGACCGATGTATGTTCAGCAGTGCTTTCTGATGATGTTCGTCACATATTCTTGTTTTGTCTCCTCTCTTAATATGTCGTTTGATTTGAAATCTTTCCAATTAGTATTTGTGATTTTTCTGAGGCATCTGTTCTCGAAGGCAACTAACTTCTTATCCATTATTGCAGTAGATTTCCAACTTTCACATCAATATGTCAATGATGGAATCACACTTGCGTTGAATAGACGCAGTTTGATGTGTTTACTTGCGATCTTCGATCTCCAGTTGTTTGAGAGTTTGTTAAAGGCGTTGGAGGCGAGAGCGACTCGAGTCTTGATTTCTGAGTAGGTATCCCCGTCCGCTGTTATCTTACTTCCTAAATATACGAAATTTGAAACGTTGTCTAGTATATTGTCATCTAGTTTAATTGATTCTGTCAGGCCGGTAAAGTTAATAATTTTCGTTTTGCGTGTTTATTTGAAGGCCCATCTGTTTCTTAGAAATAGTCCGACTAAAAGGATATGCAATCTATGTGACATTTGCATAGGTGATGGTAACATAAAAGAAAATGAAAGTAGATAAATAAATAATAATAAATGATATTGAAAATTTCTAATGTACCTCAGTTTGTTGTGTATCTAATCCACTCAAACAATGGTAGACACTCCTCTATTATATGGCCTATGTTTTCACTTAAATGGACCTTCTTCTTCGTCTTCTTTCGTTCACTTTAAACATGTTTATATACGCATGTGGTTGCTCTATAGGTCTCACCAATGGCCCACTAGACAAACCACCCATGCAACAAAAAATCTTAGTGGATGACATGCCGTTATATTGAGGTAAGCTTCTTAGAGAAGCTTCATGGCAAGTCATCTATACAATTGTGCTTTTATTTTGGCATTGAAATGTGTTTCATGTTTACCTGAAGATATATATGTATGCATCCTCTGTGGTTGGGAGGTAGCCAGAGATGTACTGTGCAGCACTGGGGAGGAGGAAACTGACAGTGCTGTTTTTTTTCCTATGGCTGAGATCCATCATAGAGGCACAGTGACTCAGGACGTGACAATCCTTTTCACTTGAACATTTGGTTGCATGCTTGGAGCAATAGAGAAGTTCGGCATAACCAGTAGTCAATTGGTGGCGTGGAATAATTTTGTACAATATGTGGCAGCCGACAGTGCCCTATACAAATTTTGGAAATTACACAAGGCAATAAATCGAAGAACTGACACAAAATTAAACTTATGCTTGAAGGACGAATCGGGGTTTATACTAACCACAGCAGAAGGCCGGCGCTTTCTTCGGCAGATACCTCCAACAATCAGACCAGAACAATATTGATGAACGTAAGACTATAGTGGCCACTTTAACAGTACCGCTAGTAACAAACAATATCGCTGATGAGGAACTGGTCTCGTTGGGGAATGTAAAAGATACCATAAAGACAACATCAGATGATACACCAGGACCCGTTGGAAAACGCTACAGCCTCCTGAAAGATATTGCAGACGACCCGCTTAAAATAATTGTTGATGATTTCAACACAAGTCTGAAAACAGGATGCGGACCAGAAGAGTGGCTACACATCTACATTTTCCCCCTGGCAAATACACCTCCGACATCAATAATTATCGTATCATCATACAACAAAATGTCTACGGCAAGGTGCTGGAGATTGCTAGAAGATTGGCATTCGATTTGGAAAATAGAGGCCTACTTCCTGACACTCTAGGTGCATACAGACCGAGGAGAGGCACGACCACAAAAGCGGCAATCCTCGACTATGACATCTACGAGGGATTTCAGGCAAAGGAGGAAACAGTAGTCGCCACGGTCGACCTAGAAGATACAACACAGTCAGCTTTGGCCAGCTAATACAACTACTAAGCGAACTCAGCATCGACTGGTGGATAATTCGATGGATAGCAATGTCCAGACCTGTTAGAGCAACCAGATTGGGATCCTGGACATCAGAGATTAGAACTATAGCACCGGGATTACCACAGCGATCGCCAATATCACCTGTACTCTTTAACGTCTACACATACAAAATAGCGCAGCTTCAGGAGGCTGGGCCCGGCAGAATAGTAACATATGCGGATGACATCTTGCTGTACACGCACGAAAGAAACAGAAGAGACATGATTGATGACGTCCAGCTTAAGCTATAAAATTGTTCGATCTGGTGTACTAACTACAAGGCAGCCATCAATCCCACCAAGGCAAACATCGTCTGGTTCTCACTGAACAACAATATAGGCACAGACACATTACCAGCAGTCTCCAGCATGGGCATCAACATTGACAGAGAGCAGACTATGAAATATCTAGGCATCACTTTTGATAGAAGTCTATCTTTCGCAAAACATGTGGACAATATCATTCAGAAACTGGGAAGTGCAGTCAAAATCATGGCATCTGCAGCGAACCCTTTTTGATATGATACAGGCAGTGGTATTATCTGTGTTGGACTATGGTTTAGGTTTACTGACACTGTCGCAAACACAGGTGGATAGATTGGAGAGAGTTCAAAACAAGGCAATGAGAGCTGTCATATGATGCACAAGAGATACACCTATCATGGACATGAGGTTTCTTCTAGACCTACCGAGCATCAAATCAAGACATAAAATAGCCCATGTTAAAGAATACTTCAAGGTCACCAATAATGATCATCACCTCTTACACCAATGTTTAGACAACACAAAAGGAAGGCGTATCAAAAGAGGAAGGTCTTGGACGGCAAAAGCAAAAGATACTCTACTCAGAGTTTGTGAGCTGGAGGAAGTGGGAAGAGGCTTTGAATGGGTGACATTTGGCAAATAGAGAAAGTTATTAATAGCAGTGGTGATACAGATGGGAAGAGAGTGCGCGAGTGGGCTGCCAACAGAACAAAGAGAATGATCCAAGAACTCATACTGCAGCACTCGAAGCCACACGATACAATCATTTACACAGACTGCTCAGTAACGCACGACACAATCAGGTGTGGTTGGGTTTTCGTGACCTATCAAAATGACACGAAATTAGCTGATACCTCAGCTGCGTACCCCACTACAACATCGAGTATGAGAATGGAAATAGAAGCAGTGACGACAGCTATCACTTTGCTAGCGACGCAACCACCAACAGACTCAGTGATTCTATCTGACTCTAAAAGTATGCTGCTCAAGATAGAAAAGTGTATGATGAAAACTGAGTGGGTCACTCTTCTCGACAATGTGCAGAACATTACATGGATTTACTGTCCAGGTCATACTGGGGTCAGGGGAAACGAAAGAGTCGATGTGTTGGCTGGTGAACGGCACCGAGATAAGAAGAGACAGGATTGAATTAATTAGAGCTGTTATGGATACCCTACGAGAAGACGAGGATGAAGTCGAGCGTGGAAATGTACATATTCAGAGAATGGTAGAAATGGGAGTGACTAGAGGCGATGGGAGAAAGTGATCCATCTCCGAAAGGATCAGAAGAACGCGTAATCGGCAACTGACTGGGACACTGAGCTTATATACTTTTAGATGGTTGACGGAACGGCAAGCAGAGCATATATGGAAATGTCCCCAGTGATGTGACGCTTGTTCCTAATCAAGAATCAAGAACTTCTATAACTCATTCTGATAGCTTTATAGCTTTCCTTGACTAGAGTCTCCATCCCTCTATATCCACTCCCAATCTTATCCGCCTTGCTGAACTGGTTCTGACACTTAAATCTTTTAATTCGATGGGAACTATTTCTATCAGATCAGTGGCGCTACTATGGGCGCTAGATGGGACTAAGTAGGCTCCATTAAACCGAGAATGCTAGTCCACTTTAATTATATCAAAGCTTTTTATCATAAATAATGGAGGTTGTGATTTGAAGAAATACAACATGTAAGGCGTATGCATCAACGTATGTCAATGTATGTCTAAAAAAGGTATAGAACGAATCAAGATGAAAAAAAATAGGTAGAAGTGTTACCAAAATAAGACATAAAACAACCTAACAACGAGATACAGAAACAGGCGACGTTTCGACTAAAAAGCCTTCATCAGGACACATAAAAGACTACAATAAAATGAATCTTACAAGGAGACAAACATGGTTATCATAGGGCAATCATAATGTATGGGAAGAGCAAAAGAAGATGTTAAGAGAGAGAGAGAGAGGGGATGAGAAAGGGCGAGAGAGAGACAGAGGGAGAGAGAAACCACCGAGAACATATGACTAAACAGCAATAGAAAAATATAGAACAATGGGGAGAAAAGTGCACAGAAGAAAGTGAGAAGTGGAAAATGGATAAGATATGATGGCAAGTGAATTTAGATAAACTACTTACCTAAAAAGTAGCAACAGTCAATGAGTATAAAAGGCATATAATCATACTGTAGGGGACGGCCGAAAGAAGAGGGTACGAACGATCAGATGAGAGAGAGAGAAAGAGAGAGGGTGAGGGTGAGAGAAAGAGGCCACTGCGGCAAGAACAGACAAGAAGGAGGAAGAAATCATGGAGAACATATGGACCAAATATCGGGAGGAAAATATAGAGAAGAGAGACGAGTAATCGAAACAGATAATAGCGGAAAGATAGTACAGTGATGAAATATTGGCAGGTAAAATATTGGTGATAATCAGTTAAAAACGGGTAACTTTACCGAAGATACACATTGATCGAGATGCTTAAAAACAAGTGGGAAAATACTTTAGACTACAAGTCAAAGGTGGACAATGGTAGTCAGTAAATAGACAGATCCCACGATTCGGGCTAGCTTTTTGTTGTCTTTTGTTTGTCCTCATGAAGGCTTTTTAGTCGAAACGTCGTCTGTTTCTGTATTTCGTTGTTAGGCTGTTTTATGTCTTATTTTGTTAACACTTCTACATATTTTGTTCATCTTGATATTTGCCCTGTGTTACTCCATCCACTCACTTCCTTACGGCTGTTACCTTACATTGGATCATTTATCCCTATAGAATGAATCTCGAAACACTAGATTTAAACTACGTCATAATCAACTGTGCACCCAGATCGTTCAGAAAGCAATCGCAACCTACTTAATGTGTTTATAATTGCCTAGCAAACCAGTACAACAAAATAATTCTTGGTTGATAGCTAAGTCCTGAATAGGATATACTTCCCAATAAACAAATATTTCAACACAATCAGCATCAATATTGTAGCAAGTACAGAGGTATATCATAACACAATCATCTTCTTCTTCTTCTTCTGCGTTCGTTCTCAAACTCCTGCAGATTAGCAGGATGTAGCCCGGAGAACGGAATGCGTTGTGTCATGGTTTACAGCATTGCTGCGATATCTGCGCATTTTGGCCTGACACATCCTACTTAAGCATGGCTTTGGGTCACTTACCCTATATGGGATGGGACAGCCAACTCCATCCCATAACCTCCTTAGTCGCCTTTTACGACATGCGTGGAAGGTAAACAGTGTTGCTATTCTTTGCTCCCCTTTCAGGCCCCGGCAGCACATGGGCGCAATCATGATCAATATTGTAGCAAGTACACGGGTATATCATAACACAATCATCATCAATATTGTAGCAAGTACTGAGGTATATCATAATGAGTGGGCATAAACTTGAAGCAGTGCATAGACTTCCCGGACCAAGTGGTTAAACCGTTCGTTTTGTACTCAAGAGTTTAAGGGTTATAATTCCGCTTTTTTATTTTAATTGTATATGTCCAGTTAACTGTATTATCGCATGAAGCTGCCGAGTTAAGTGTTATGTGTGCCACTTCGTTGAGAACGACGGGAGAACATACGTGGTAATTCGAGTAAAGGTAGTCAATCCCCTATACAGAGCAGCCTTATGGAGAATTTTCATCTTTCAAATATTTGATATCCTTGCATATGTATCAATGAGAAATTACAAAACAGAGATAATCCTATTATTGGAAATGTCTTAGCATATTGTTGAGTTTAACTGAAACGTGACTATCTCAAGTTTTATCCGTTTTTTAAAATTGACTTTTCTAGATCAATCTGTACATATGCATACATCTCAAGTATTACGTGACACGTGGCTGCGAAATGTAAATGATTTTAAAAAACCCATTAATATTGGAAAGAGGATGAACAAATACAAACTCAATAGTTTTGACTAACGGTATTATGCTCACCATTTATGTGCGTTTAACATACAGTGCTGAAATATAATGAGCCAGATAAACGTCTTCGAATATATTTTTTTTTATAGACGATTTCTTCCTCTTCTTCAGTGTTCATTCTCAAACTCCCACAGGATTTCTCTTGTAACGGGACAATGGTCCTACTAGATTTCCTGCAGAATGTAGTCCAGAGAATGGAAATGCGTTGTGTCGCCGTTTTATTTGCACCAATGGCCCGACACATCCGTCTTCGGCGGATTATAGATAATTTAACCGCATTACATAAGAATGGTTTACAACAAATGTACACGTAGCAAAGAAATGGAATATGTCAATATCCATCAGAATAGCTAGAGAGATAGATCGAGAAAGAGAGAGGGTGCGAGAAAGAGGTCACTGCGGCAAGAACCAATGGTCACACGAATTAGACTATTTATGAATAAGTCATATGTCGCTATAGTTCCCAATCAAATGCGACCGTACGGAGAATAATAAATAGTGAAAGGTTTCAGAGAATAATAAATAGTGAAAGGTTTCAGAGAATAATAAATAGTGAAAGGTTTCAGAGAATAATAAATAGTGAAAGGTTTCAGAGAATAATAAATAGTGAAAGGTTTCAGAGAATAATAAATAGTGAAAGGTTTCAGAGAATAATAAATAGTGAAAGGTTTCAGAGAATAATAAATAGTGAAAGGTTTCAGAGAATAATAAATAGTGAAAGGTTTCAGAGAATAATAAATAGTGAAAGGTTTCAGAGAATAATAAATAGTGAAAGGTTTCAGAGAATAATAAATAGTGAAAGGTTTCGGCTTAAGATCACAAGACATAATTATATACACAGATGGCTCATCTAACAGAAACACAAATAAAAGCGGTTGGGGTTTTGTTATCTACAGAAACGGCGTTAAGTTGGTTGAAACATCTTCAGCATATTCCACTGTGACATCGAGCATGAGGATGGAGATAGAGGAAGTTACAGCAGCACTTATTTGGGTAATAACTGATACATCAACACACTCGGTAATACTCAGACTCTCAAAGCATGCTGCGCAAGATAGAAAAGTACATGCTGAGAAAGTACATGATTGTTTTACATATTGAACAACTCAATTGTCCGGAGCATTACATGGATATACTGCCCTGGTCATTCTGGGGGTCAGAGGAAACGAGATTGTCGATTTATTGTCAGGCAATACGGCGATAGACTGCAGAGTGCTGAGAAGAGATAAAGCAGGCTTAATGAAGACAGTAATAAATTCGTTTCAATATGAAGATGATGTCACTGAGGCTGGGAATGTACACATACAGAGAATATTATAAATCGGAGTGTCTAGAGGGGAGGGAAAAAAAACGTAATTTTTTTTGAAGGCCTCGAAGATCACACAATCAACACCTGAATAGGACTCAGAGATACACTGGGATGGCTGCTGGAAAGAAGGGCGGAACACTTACCAGAGTCATATCAAGATAGATGGAGAGCTCTTGAAAGAAGACAAACAACCCACATACCTCGGAGTTACTTTTGATGATAAGCTGACATGGAAGCAGCACATAAACAAAGCAACAACAAAAGCCAGGAGGAAGCTAGCTATCCTGAGAAAACTAAGTGGAACCACATGGGGAGCCAGTGGAAATATACTTAGTAAAGTTTACCAGCAAGGCATAAGACCACACCTGGAATATGGTTCAGCTGCGTGGTGTCCTGCATCAAACACCACATTACAAGATCTAGATAAAGTGCAAAACCAGGCACTTAGAATAATGTTGGGAGCAATGAAATCAACACCCATAGCAGAGATGCAGAAAATGGGAAGAATGCAAACACTTGGCGAACGCAGAGACACAAAAGTACTAATTCAAGCAGAAAAGTTTCAGTGTATGCCAAGTCATCCAATGAAGGAAAGATTCCAAAATCTAGCAATGGGACGACTGAAAAGGAGCAGCTTTATCCATCAAGCTAAACGACTCCTTAGACAACTTACAGACCTACCTGAAGTTGACAGCCCCTTAAGGTCTGTACCAGAGCAAACCCCGTGGAGTGAAAGCCATGGAATGCCAATATACATTCAGACCCATGTGAAAGGAATACTAAGCGAGGACGAACAGAACAGTGTGCAGCGAATGACAGTCACCCTCAGTTTCCTGGATGAGGAATATCCACAAGATATATGGGTCAGAGTGTACACAGATGGGTCAGCACAGAATGCTGTGAGGAATGGAGGTGCAGGTGTATATATAGAATATCCACACAAGCCTAGAGATACAATCAGAACACCGACAGGAAAATTCTGCAATAATTATGATGCAGAAATCCAGGCAATTAGTGTGGCAGCTAAAAAACTGCTGAACTCCAACTCTGACCTACAGCCTGTGGTATTCCTGACAGATGCAAGGTCAGTGCTTCAAGCTCTCCAGTCTGGAAAACTAACAGACTTGCAAAAACTACTTAGCGAATTGTCTTACCAGTATAGGGTAACCATGCAATGGATACCCTCTCACTGTGGAATACCAGGAAATGAAAAAGCAGACCAACTGGCTAAGGAAGGTGCTGCCGAAGACCAACCAGATATACCGATCACCTACCATCAGAAAAAACAGATGATAAAGTCAATAAGAAAGCCACAAACACCAACACAAGATGACTATCACAATATGAACAGATCAGAACAAGTTATAATTCTACGTCTAATAACAGGACACAACCGACTCCGCAGTCACATGTATACAAAGTTCAAGATTGGTAACACGGCCATGTGTACATGTGGACAGGCAGCACAGAGTGCCAAACATATACTTCAAGAGTGTTCTGAGCATGAAACGCTGAGGCAGACATATTGGCCAGAGGAAACAACACTGGAATCAAAGCTCTATGGGACACTGTATGAACTACAAAAGACAGTGAGCTTTATTAAGGAGACAGAATTACAGATATAGACATGTTTCAAGTGAACGAAAGAAGAAGAAGAAGAACTTACCAGAGTGCCCCTCGTGCTGTTAAGCTGGTTTCTAATCAAGAATTAAATAAAAATCGATCAGGAATTTTCTATGCGTATCTGTATTGCTGATTCAACGAGAGCAATTCATATCACTTTGCATCCCGGGTTTAGACTTAATATTGTGTATTTTAGATGCGCCATTTCTTCAAGTTGTCCTCCGCTGATGATATTGAACTCATAGCTGGATCACAATAAGTAAAATAAAAGTTAACGTATCGATAATGTGTAACAACAGCATGAAAACTAAAATAGAACAGTCGAAGCAAGGAAAGAGTGATGAAATGTTGCTAATCACTGGAAATATACACGGCAACACATGACATTTGCCGTGTCAATCAAGAGGCCTTAATCAAGAATACATTCATAATATAATAAGACATGTAGGAACGGCAGTTTCCACGTTCACAACGCAGAGATAATTATTAAACAACACCGAAGGATTGCAAACCAGAATGTCACTGGTGAAACAAAACCTAATTTACCGAACCCAATCAAATATCGATAAAAGAAACAAAAATGATATAACAACATGTTATTCACATGTACGAGTAACATGCATTGATTCCAACCGGCTCTATTGCACAATAATGATAAATGCATTTGTTCTAAAACGCGTGTCTGCCTGTGTGTTGCCGAGGCCCGAAAGGGGAGCAAAGACTAGCAGCACTGTTTACCTTTCACGCATGTCGTAAAAGGCGACTAAGCAGGTTATGTGATGGAGTTGGCTGTCCCATCCTATATAGGGTCAGTGACCCAAAGCCATGCTGAAGTCGTATGTGTCAGGCCGATATGTACCAATATGTCCCTGGGGCTATTGTCACCTCTATACCAATATGTCCCTGGGGTTATTGTCACCTCTGTACCAATATGTCCCCTGGGGTTATTGTCACCTCTGTACGCAACCAATGATGTAGGTTCGCAGTAAACATCAGCGGTATGGGAATCTGAGTGATGAAGAGAAAGGTGTCTGAATAATACGGTGCAGATAGCAGAGCTATGGGGGCGGAACGTGAGAACATGAGAACGTGAGAACATGAGAACGTGAGAACACGATTAGCCTTCTGAGTATTCCTGAGCATGTGCTATTTATAGATGCTGCAAAATAGAAACAGGGCAGATCTGAGGACCCTGTCAATGTATATAATCGACAGTCAAAGAAGTCCATATTCCTATGGGTTGTCTCGTGAAGTTCTTCTTCCCAATACACAGACGCCAAAGGCGAAACGTTTGAGAGAGAATGACATGGAATCGTGATTGACAGAGAGTTAATTATGTGTAGAAGAGAAAGATATAACAATTAGTCAGTTTGTAGTGAACTGATATGCTAAGACAGGAAGGTTATTTGGTAACGGATATATCAATGCGTTTACGTTGGAGACATAGTTCTCCGATGTGAACTTCATTGCCTTATAAAAGTATATAAATCATGACAGATCGGCATCAGACATGTCTATGGTGAGCTGGAGAAGGGTACACAATCTCAAGGTTGCCAAAAGAAGCGCTACAAGGACTCGTTAAATACCTCACTGAAAGCCTTTGAAAAAGTTAAAAATAAATGGGAAGAACGTGCACAAAATAGATCTACATGGCGTTCTACAATCAAAAAGAGCGCATCATCTTGTGAAAAGAGGAGAAATGCAGCAGCTCAACAGCAGAGAGTAGCTAAAACGTCACGGATAGACCAAGATCCGTCTACAGTCGTCATTCCATGCCCGAACTGTCCAAGGACATTTACATCTCGAACAGGGCTCATTAGCCATCTACGAACTCATAATCAAGGACATAACTAAAACTGAATTTTCAAAAGTGGATGTACAAATGGTCATCATCACTTGTGATGGACGAACAACAAATTATGACATCATATTAACTTCAAAATTATTATTTCTTCTTCTTCGTCTTCTCGTTCGTAGTTTGAGATGTCTACACAGCAAGTCTTGTTTTCTTAATACATGTTGATGTATTTGAAAGCTCCTCAGTGCTCCCATACATCTTTCTGTGAATATTCATCTCTGTGGGCCAATGTTCTTCTGTTAACTGGTTTAGTGTAGTGTAGTCTTGCAGGATATGTTCAGCTATCTGTGCTGCCTGCCCACAAGGGAACAGAGGTTATGGGACCAGTCTTAGTCTATTTAAGTGGCTGTTTAATCTGTTGTGTCATGTTCTGAGGCGGAAGATAATAATCTGCACTGCTCTGTCGAGATAGTGGTAATTGTCTTTTGGTGGTCGACTTTCCTGATTGCTTTGTTGAGGGTCCTCTTTTCTTGGTTGGTGATTTCTTTATCTTTTTGTTCCTGTGTTGCTCCACCCTTTGCCAGTCTTTCTGCCTCTTCATTTCCTGGTATGTCACAGTGGGATGGTATCCACTGTAGTATCACCCTTCTTTGAATGTTAACTTCTGGGGTACATATCTTCAATCGTGTTGCATACTATTGTTTTCTTTTGGAGATTATTCAGTTCCATCATAGTGTGGTAGTTGTTTATGGTGGTTCTGATAGTGAGATATGGGTATCGCTCCAACGGGATTGGAAAGCGTGTTGGTGTTATCTGTCTTATTATGTCTCGTAGTTCTTCCTTGTATTTTCTGTTTAGTTTTTTGGATCGGTGTATAAAACTGCTCCTCTTCAGTCTTCCACTGACTAGGTCATCGTATCTGGCCCTCATTGGATGTGCTGGCATACTCTTGTACTTTTCTGCATGTACCATGGTCTTAGTGTCTCGCATGTATGGTAAAGGGGTGATGTCTGTATTTTTTTCCATTTCATTTATGGGAGAGGACTTCATGGCACCTGTGATAATGCGAAGTGCTTGATATTGTACCTTGTTCAGGGCTTGTAGATGGGAGTTGGCTGCTGAAGTCCATGCTGTTGATCTATATTCTAGTACTGGTCTAATTGCATCTGTATATACCTTCTTTAAGGTTGCCTCATTGCCCCCCCCCCAGTTTGTTCCTGCAAATTTCCTCAGGAAGGCAAGTTTCTTTCTTGCCTTTGCTTCTACCTTCTCAATGTGAGGCCTTCATGCCAGTTTCTTATCTAGTGTAGTGCCCAAGTACATCGGCTTGTCTGTGCATGTGGTTGCGTCTGTGGGTCTCACCAATGGTTCACTAGACAAACCATCCATGCAACAGAAAACCTTAGTAGATGACATGCTTTTATATTGAGGTTATCTTCTTATAGAAGCTTCATGACACGTCATCTATGCAATTCCGTAGTCGTAACCTTCGATAACAGTTACTATGTTGTTTCGACAGGCCGACGTTGTGCTTTAACTAGTTATGGGCACGGCGTGGGTGGGCAGAACAACAAAGACACCTGTCGCAAGGGCCAGAGTTGTGCCCTGATGTCGACGTCTGTTTCGGTGGCATTAGGGTCGAAACACCATCGAGTCGGATGGCTCCTGGAACAGAGGGCTGAGCACATATGGGAATGCCCCACGTGCTGTGAGACCAGTTTCTAATCAAGAATCAACTTGTCTTCTGTTTGGATATGTACATTTCCAAGTTTTATCTCTCCTGCTTTGTCCTTATTTGAGAGTGTGAAGAGTGTTGAGGACTTTTCAGCATTGATCTTTGCCATCCATTTCTCTGCCCATGCTGCTATGTTGTCTGTTGCCTTTTGTATTTTTTTGTTGGCGATCTTTAGATGTTCTTCTACACCCCACACCATAAAGTTATCAGCATACATTGTAGCTCTTACACCTTGTGGCAATTCACAAATTATATCATTTATGAAAACAAGAAACATAGTTGGAGACAATACTGAGCCTTGAGGAACTCCATGTTTTAGGATAATATTTTTTGCTGTTGTATCCTTCCATGGTGACTCTTGCTTTCCTATTACGAAGGAAGGAACGATCCACTTGCTCATGTTGCCCACAATTCCGTTTCTTTGTAACTTTATTATCAATTTATCTTTCCAGACCACGTCGAAAGTTTTTTGAAGATCTATCCATAGGGTGAAAACTTTTTTCTTTTCTTGAAATGCGTCTTCTATGATCTAGGACAGGAATATTATTTGGTCTTCTGTGCTGTTACACTCTCTAAACCCAGCTTGCAGTCTTGAAGAGTTCACCAACAAAACAAGAGAAATGTTTATTTCAGCCAACCTTCCTTGTGGAGACGGCCCTTGATGATGTGACCAAAATCAACAATAGCACAGCCAGCCAGGTTTCAATTGCATATTCCTCATAATACCTGTGGGCTGAATTAGAAATCATCCTTCTTACTTAACATATTTAACTATTCCCATGATTTTCATTGGCTGTTGATACGAAGTGACTAATAACATTACAGGAAAATACAAATACCTCACTTCAAAAGGATGAACCTGATAAGATAGGGAGACTTATATTGGATGCATGATCCAGGGCACACATGAAGTGAATAGGACTTTGTCCAAACACACTGCAAGTAAACAATGTGTCATGCTGTTTCTGGTTGAATACCTCACTGGCACATGATGTTGGAGCCTTCTGTGCAACTTTTCAAGCAGGTCAAAAGTTCCGAGTATTTTTTTCCTCCAAACTGTAAATAGTGTTTATACAGGTATATGTGCTTAAATGTATGCATTATAATAATTAGAAGAATAAAAATAAAGATAGAGTTAAAATAATTGGGGGTTTTGAGAAATGTCGCTAAAGAGGAAAATTGATTAAAACCGGATTCGTTATAATGGGATTCAACTGTACTGAAATAGTACTTTTCAGCTTCACTGTTTGTGTAACTACTGTTCAGTTTGTTTAAATACGAAACATTAAATCTGATCAAATATTTTTGTTTCTGTTTGCTTTATACCCCTTTATGTCTTGCAGTGTCAGGGGAAAAAGAGTTCCCTGGCTTTGTATCCATTGTGTCCGTATAGTAATACTTTTTGAGGGGCACTGTCTGAGGTAGTCTGGAAGCATGCGAAAACCACTTAATCAGTCTTCTGATGTTATTTTCTGAGAATTCTCCATTGTTTTCTATAAGCGTTTAGTTCTGCACTGTCGGTTTGCTAGACCTGTTACAATATTGTTTCAGCATCTCCTAATGGTTAAACCATGTTAGAATCTATCCCATTCAGAAAATAAATCACATATTCCATATAGAAAGTACTGAAACACTGAACAAATTAGTGATACTGTAAAAGAATTAACAATACAACTTCTCTGTTAATTACAAAAACTGGTATAATTTATTGAAGTAGTTTTAGAGTAATTTATTTTTTAATGAATGGACTATACAACTGACATTGGTGACAGCGATAGCTTGTCAGACCTGTGGTATAATGTCCCTTCTCAACCTTGTGGTTTAACTTTCATTTTCAGCTCTGATGTACAATCAGGTCCATAGATGGAAGGGGGTATGGGGGTGTTCAAATCCCCCTTAGCAAATCGGAACATGACTTTCAGGACTTTGAGCTTAGCCAAAAAGTTGTAAAAAAGGACAGCCTTCCCCAAAGCAATTTGTCACAGAAAGATCCTAAAATATTTAATAAAAAATGTTGCACAACCCCCTCCCCCTTTGAGGAGAACACATCTACTGCCCTGTGTACAATCTCCCTTCTCAGACATGTGGCATAATTTTCATTTTTATCATTTGCAGTCATGTTATACAATTTCCCTTATCAGACCTGTGGTAAAATTTCCAGAAAACCACAGATTGTTTATGAAATAAGTAGTATAACATATCTTAGAAAGTGTTAGCGATTTCAGTTATTGCATAGTGGTTGATGAATATGAATTTGATACCTGGTCACGGGATGCTCTTTACAAGTGCATTTCTTAGAGGTCTCTTTGGGTGAGCCCCAAGATATGGAGGTATGTGCTGTGAGTAATATCTCTGCATCGGGTGTGCTGCTCTGAAGAAAAAGCTGCGTACATATGAACACAATCCTCGACGCCTTTTAAATTTTCTTTTTTTGGGCAGCAGAAAAGAATATTAAGATGTCAACTATTAAACAGATACAAAAATATCACAAAAGACTAGGATACCACAGTATTTCTTTAAGAGGTTCACAATTCAATAACTATTACCATTTAATTTGTATATTATGTGGTTGCATCCCTTATACTCAACAATAGATAACTTCTACACCTTAAGAACAATAATAGAAGAATCGACAGAAAGATAATCAAAACTCATGATAATTTTGTAGATTTCCATAAGGCTTTCGATAGTCTTCATAGACCATCTCTCTAGAAACTTCTTACGCTTTACGGCATACCGAAGAAATGCATCAATATCATAAAAGCTTTTTACTCCGATACGGCTTGCTGTGTAAGAACACTGTGTAAGCTGGCTTTTCCAGCTGGTTCCCAGTAACAACGGGAGTAAAACAAGGATGTGTTTTGTCCCCAATACTGTTTTGCATTGCGATTGACCGGGTGATGAGAAAGTGCACAGACTAAAAACAGCTAGGAATCAAATGGGTAAACAACAAGACCCTGGAAGATCTAACCTTCACAGATGATATTGCTCTCCAGAGTTCAACATACCAAGATCTCAAAGAAAAAACGGAAAGACTCTAATTATTTGCACAACAGATATGCCTTCAAATAAACACACATAAAAGGAAAATCATGAACTTTACCGGCCTGACAGAATCAATTAAACTAGATGATAATATATTAGACAACGTTGTAAATTTCGTATATTTGGGAAGCAAGATAACAGCAGACGGGGTTACCTACTCAGAAATCAAGACTCGAAAAGCTCTCATCTCAACGCCTTTAACAAACTTTCAAACATGTGGAGATCGAAGATCGCAAGTGAACACATCAAACTGCGATTATTCAACGCAAGTGTGATTCCATCATTGACATATGGATGTGAAAGTTAGAAATCTACCACAATAATGGATAAGAACTTAGTTGCCTTCAAGAATAGATGCCTCAGAAAAATCACAAATACTAATTGGAAAGATTTCAAATCAAACGACATACTAAGAGAGGAGACAAAACAAGAATATGTGACAAACATCATCAGAAAATGCCGCTGGATTGTTTCCTCTGGCCAATATGTCTGCCTCAGCGTTTCATGCTCAGAACACTCTTGAAGTATATGTTTGGCACTCTGTGCTGCCTGTCCACATGTACACATGGCTGTGTTGCCAATCTTGAACTTTGTATACATGTGACTGCGAAGTCGGTTGTGTCCTGTTCTGAGACGTAGAATTATAACATGTTCTGGTCTGTTCATAATATGATAGTCATCTTGTGGTGTTGTTTGTGGCTTTCTTATTGACTTGATCATCTGTTTTTTCTGATGGTAGGTGATTGGTATATCTGGTTGGTCTTCGGCAGCACCTTCCTTAGCCAGTTGGTCTGCTGTTTCATTTCCTGGTATTCCACAGTGAGAGGGTATCCACTGCATGGTTACCCTATACTGGTAAGACAATTCGCTAAGTAGTTTTTTCAAGTCTGTTAGTTTTTCAGACTGCAGAGCTTGAAGCACTGACCTTGCATCTGTCAGGAATACCACAGGCTGTAGGTCAGAGTTGGAGTTCAGCAGTTTTTTAGCTGCATTAAGTCAAAAGTTGAAATCCTCTGGGTATGAAAGAAAGCTCTGAGGTATATAAAAAAAAGCTCCCCACCGCACACAGGAAATAAGAGCTAATCTCTCGCAATTCCTGGAGTTAGAAAGAAAGAAATGAATATCTTATCAATAATCCCAGGAATGACAAAGAGATGTGGATCATTGGACATAACACCGTTGTTCTTTTATGACAGACTCCTAGGTGGTGGGGAATGTCGGTCATCCCCGCGAGTGGGTCAATAAATTTAACAGTAAAATTATGAAATAGTTGGCCCTGAAGTATATGCTGCGCTCATGACAGGATGTAACGATTCTAGGACACTGCTGCACTGGAATGTCTCTCTTAGTAGCTAAACATACAAACAAACATGAACCCATAACACGGTCATACCTTTGAAATAATAAACCGTATACAAGTTCAGGTACCACCTCGTTTACTCAACTATGGAGAAACTATGAGTTTTGTTAGAAAGACTAAAGGCTTGTCAAGAGTTATATGCTCACAGCTAAAAGAGATAAAAGTTCCGGTGTCAGGTAACAATTCGAAACTGGAAATGAGTGGCTGGGGTAACACAGAGCAAAAATCAAAATGAATAGAAATAGGTATATGTGTTACAAAAAAAAAAAAAAAACATAGCAACGAGAACCATCACAGACAAAAGAATTGTTTCATCCTCATCATCTTATCAAAGTGTTCTTTATTTTATACCATTCATTGTGCTGTTTTAGACTGGGGACTTGTGAGTTATTGCGGGTTGTTTTAATCAATAGAAATTAAGAGCGATGCAGCTCTTGCTTCTCAAGTTTTGAACAACATAAATATAAACATTTTACTGGAAATTGGAGCACATATGGATTTGTCCGGGGTGACATAATGATGATCTGATGATTAACTAACCATAGAGCTATGACACACCAATTTTCAGGATACACCACATGGATAGGCTTTTAGAGTCTTGAATTTTATATGGTCATCAACAAACTACTAGCTAGGCAACTTTGTATGGTCACAAACAACAAACTGTAATACCGATAGTTAGGCAACTTTGTATGGTCACAAACAACAAACTGTAATACCAGTAGTTAGGCAACTTTATATGGTTACCAACAACATACTGTACTAGTTAGGCAACTTTATATGGTTACCAAAAACACACTGTACTAGCCAGACAACTTTGTATGGTCACCAACATGTTGTACTTGTCACGCAACTTTGTACAGTCACCAACAACAAAATGCACTAGTCAGACAACTTTGTACGGTCACCAACATGCTGTACTTGTCACGCAACTTTGTACGGTCACCAACAACATGTATAAGCTATTGTTTTTTTTTCTTTGAAAACATCAGTGAAATAAGCAGGAGATGGGTAACAGCACAATTTCTTAAATAAAGTAACAGTCCATCTATATATTCGCTAAACCCTTTATTGCCTTTCAGCGTCAGGGGTAGAAGAGTTTTCAGGAGAAGGAATTCTTGTGTACTGAGTATATTGTGGAAGTTGTCACCTCTTTTATTTCAGTGGCCAATTATTTTCATGGTTGGCCTCTAGGTCTGACTTCACTGTATCTGTGTAGAATAGCTTGCTGTGGTATGCTGTCTGATGGTAGTCTACTGGAGTGCGCAAATCATTTGATCTGTTGTCTCTTAATATATTTATAAGATTGGGGTGGTGCCGTTTATTGTCAGATGTCCCCATTCCTCACCCTGTCTCTCAATATTCCTAGGATTCTGCATGAGCATGCCATTTCAGCTGTCACAAGATTACATTTGTCTTGTGCTGTCATTGTCCATGTTTGGCATTGGTAGCACAGCGTCGGCATAATAATCTTTTTGAAGAGTGTTATTTTGGTATTTAAATCTACATTTTTGTTTCTGAAGATTGGTGTCATTTGCCCTAGAGCTTGGTATGCTTTACTACATCTATTGTGTAAAGTAACAGTGCTCACAATAAAATAGTGGAATAAACACTTTTATTGAATTTCAGGGATACACATAGATCATTATCCCAGGAGCACATTACTCTGCAATCAACTATAATACAATGTAAAATCACTTCCCTTTCATACTGGAAACAAAAAGCAGAAACCAAGATCTAATCAAAATATTTTAATTACTTATAACTCAACATATCAAACCACTGGTTACAGTAAACAATAAAAAAAACCTGTAATATTTGTGCTTATTTTATAATCTTCTGTTCCCATATTATTTATTTGGAACTAGAACCTGGAAATGTTAACTATGGTAATAATAACTTATAGATAACACAATATTAAAACATTCAGAAATTTTACACTAAAAAACCCTGAAGAGGTCTGAAAAAAATTTCCCTTTAAATTAGTAAAAAAATTGTATTGCCTTTTGTGCACAAGATTAATTTCATATCTCGTCCATGTGTTGACAGGAACCAGAAGGGGAGCAAAGAATAACAATACTGTGTATTTTCCATGAATGTCATAAGAGGTGATGTGATGAAGGTGGTTTTAGGGAGGAGTTGGCTGTCCCATATGTCATAGGGTCAAAATGATGCAGAAGTCATATGTATCAGACAAAAGGTGGATATTGCAGATACACTGTAAACCATGACATAACTTTTTCCAGACTTCATCCTGCTAATCTACAGGGGTTTGATAATGAATGCAAAAGAAGAACAATTTCACATCTCTGTATAGTAAGTCAATAAGAAAGCCACAAACACCAAGACGAGATGACTATCACATTATGAATAGATCAGAACAAGTTGTAATTCTATGCCTCAGAATGGGACACAGCTGACTCCGCAGTCAAATTTACACAAAATTCAAGATTGGCAACACATCCATGTGTACATGTGGACAGGCAGCACAGAGTGCCAAACATATACTTCAAGAGTGTTCTGAGTATGAGATGCTGAGGCAGACATATTGGCCAGAGGAAACAACACTGGAATCAAAAGCTCTATGGGACACTGTATGAACCACAAAAGACAGTGAGTTTTATTCAGGAGATAAAATTACAGATATAGACATGTTTCAAGTGAACAATAGAAGTTCTCTGTATAGTCACCAAAGTTGGAGGTGTCAGGCCATTATCACAAATAAAACATTGACACAGTGCATCTCCATTTTCAGGACTACACCATAATAGAAATCTAGTAAGACTATTGCTCTGCTAGAGTACAGTTTTGTGTTTCTTCTTCTTCTTCTGCATACATTCTCAAACTCCTGCAGATTAGCAGGATGTAGTCCGGAGAACGGAATGCGTTGTGTCATGGTTTACATCATTGCTGCGATATCTGCACCTTTCGGCCTGACACATCCGACTTCAACATGGCTTTGGGTCACTGACCCTATATGGGATGGGACAGCCAACTCCATCCCATAACCTCCTTAGTCGTCTCTTACGACATGCATGGAAGGTAAACAGTGTTGCTATTCTTTGCTCCCCTTTCGGACCCGGCAACACACAGGCGGAACATGATATGACAAGAGCACGATTATGCAGATTTCATCACATAAACCACTTGAAACTTCCCTGCAACTCCCTAACAACAGAAAAATGTAGTATTGACGGTTTCTTTCTCTTTTTCTTATTTTTTTACATATAATTTATCTAAATTATATAAATTTGACCATATTCAATTATAAAAGGAAAACATATCACATCCCACTACAATGACTATAATGCGTTTCAAAATACATGTCTCTTAAAAATTTATAACTTAGCAACAATTTTATAGATACACATGAAATTTTTAGAAGTGTTTTAAAAACGTAACAGCATAAGTTATAAATATTTGCAGCACAACTGAACCAAAAATGTTCAATTTGCCGATATAATGTATGCACAAACAGACTCAAGATGTTTGTGTTAAAAATAATGAAACTACAGTACATGACCATGTGGTGTGAAATATGGAATACAATCAAACCTGTTTGTGTCTTGATTTGAAAGCTGTGGATGATTTTTACATAAATTTGAGTAAAATGCAATGATCTAGGTCATTGGAAGACTTGTGTCTTTTTCTTTGCAGAGGTGATGTGTCATCTAAATAAAAGTTAATATTTATTGAAAATAAGTGTGAAAATTCAATTTGTGACACTTCAGAATATTGCTATGAAAGTTTATAAATTTTTTTGTCAGGAGTGTGAATGTGGACAACTGTATTATTCTATTAATAATCTGAGAAAGAGAGTATTGGACATTTTGTATTTATATAAACGTTCGTTGAATAGATGGATCAAAGATAGTGAGGATTTAAGTGACGGGAAAAACGGCAGGTAGGAGGATTATTTTAGACAATTTTGACAAAGATTTTATTAGAAGAGTCATTTACAGAATTTGAAAGTGAACTTGACACTACTTGTATCAAACGTATCTCCATTTCTGTGTAAAAGAGGCTATGTTAATTTTCTGAATGCATCAAATATATTAACCATGCACTTTCTGTTAAATCTACCTAGATTAACCATACACTTTCTGTTAAATCTACCTAGTATCAAAATAAGACAAAAATGGACACAGGTCAAGGAATATTTTAAGTGGCCAAGAATATACATCATACTTTACATTAAACATTAAAATGTAGTAAGTGAATCTCATCGATAGAGATAGGTCATGGACATGGTCAATGGAGAGGGGAAACTCTCCTCATTAACTGGAAGAGCTCGAAGAACTTCTAACTAACGGCTGACTGGGACATTGCTGAGTTTATTCACATTGCGATGGCTGAGGAGATGGAGAGCTGAGCATTTATGGGGAATTCCCCTGTGTTGTGATGCTTGTTTCACTTTTGGTAAGCACTTTTGTGAACATGCACAAAGTTGATTTTCAAAGACCAGTTCTTCATGCATTTACCAATACATGTATTTAATTGTAAAGAATTCTATGGCAAATGCAGAAAATTTTATATGCCTATGCCACATATAAGCCTCATACTCTATTTTGAGAGATTACTGTACAATTAATTTCTTCTGTAACTATATTTCACATTCACAAACATCAAAGGAATATGCCGAAACATGCACATCAACACCTGGTGAAATAAAATTTATAAATTCCATATGTTCTTCAGTATTTAAACTGCTATACAAAATCTCATTAATTTCCGCTTACTCGTTATTGATATTAAAGGGAATGTTTGGGTAGCTATTTTGAAACGCACTATAACTCAAATTAATAGCAACATTTACAATACAAAATATTCCTTGCAACTCGATTCATGTACATCATAAAATTAATAAAGAATACCCGGTACATGATTCATTTTAATAATACAATGAAATATATATATATATTTTACAAATAAGAAAAAGAAAATATATTTATATTCATCGGACTAGTAATTAAAAAGATACCTGTTTTAAGTCACTGAAAAAAAATTAAAATACTTTTTTTTAATATTCATTTAAGATTCATTGTAAATTTATGGATGCATTATTCAGAATATGTCCTGTTTTATATTCAACATAAAAGTAATTAAAAATAACACTGTCTATAATTAATGTTGTGCTTCAATACTAATTTGTATTTCAATAACATAATAACAAATTTGAAGTTAAACGGAGAATAGGAATATGGCTAAAAGTACTTTCAATGACATGAGGAAAATATTAACATCTAAATAAATTAAAAACAAGTCAAAAATGAGAATTATAAAATGCTACGTCTATTCTATATTAATGTGTAGCTCAGAAACATGGACACTAAACAAACAATTAAAAGACAGAACTGATGACTTTGAGATGTGGATATATAGAAGAATAGGGAGAACACCATGGAAAGAGAAGAAAACAAACAAAGAGGTTCTAACAACACTTAATATGAAGAAAGAATTATTAAGGGAAATAAAGATCAGGCAAATAAAATATTTTGGACAAAGACATGACACCTTGTTGAAGACCTTACTTGAGGGTCAAGTCGAAGGGAAGCGAGCAAGAAGTAGGCAGAGATACAAGTGGGAGAGTAACATCACAAGATGTACACGTTACAGTCTAGTAGAGTACACCACCAAAACAAGAGACAGGGCATGCTGGAGGTCTGTTGTAACCACCCTTCGTTGCAGAGACGGCACTTGATGATGATGAGAAATAAACAATTATTTTTCATTGGCATAAGATATAAAATGTCCCTACCCACAAAGCTCCAGTTCAGTGTAAAAACAATTATCTGATTCTGACCAGAATAAATAAATAATCTTTGATGGCATTTGGTTAAATGTGGTCATTCTTGTTGTAGTAGTGGAATTACACAGTCTTTCCACTCTCTCAATAATTCATACGATGGCTTTGCCATGTGTTTTTCTGCTTGCTGATAAGCCAAATTTTGGAGAGGATTTGGGCACCACAGAATAAGATCCTGCCCATAGAAATGTTACACCAGAATATCAACACGATACTGATAACATCAAGGAATGGTCTGGGTGTAATTTTTCTACACTTCTCTGAAAGGCTGAGAACAGAGCTGTTTGGTGGGCATTTTGTGCTGATGTATCCAGTGTGGCACCCCTACGACCCTGATGGTTATGATTCTTATTATTATTTGCCATGTATGTAAAATGGATAATTGGCAACTACCAGAAGATATTGATTGTGTACAGCCTGTTGCCAGAATTAAGTCTTTTCCATGTCTGTGTGATAATTGATAGATATAAAACAGAACACATTTGTAAGGTTTAGACATGCAATGAGACTCAATCCATTTTCAAAGATTATCCTGCAGGTAACAGATGAGTATGGATGGAGAAGAGGTGGGAAAATAAAAATGACGTGCTAACATCAAACATAGTCAGGCTGTGCATTCTCCACTCATCTGTATGTCAATTGTCTGTTCACTTTATTTCATCTATATTTTTCTAGTTTTTACATTTCCAGATATCCTCCATGCTCTAGTTATGAAAATCAGCAAGTCTGCAAGACCAATGGTTATAACAATAGATGTGCTTATAACACCAAAGTGAAAAAGACCAAAGAATTTAAACAGCTAGGCAGTATTTTTTCTGAATTGGAAGACTAGACAGAGAAATAGAAACAAGGTGCCAAAAAACTAACACAGTGACTTACCAACTTTCATTATTACTTCTTCACCCACAGATCAAGATGGAAATAAAAAAACAGATAATATCTACAATTTGTATACCTACAATCTGCTACCAATGTCAAACATGGTCTTAAACAGTCTCACAGCAGAGGAAAATCGTTACATGTGAAATCAAGTGCCTGAGAAAAGCTGCAATGGTTATTAAACTAGATAAAAAGAAGAAATGAAGAAATTAGGAAAAGAGTTGGTATAATATCATGTATTGAACATATTAAGCCATCATCAAAGCAGGTTATGGTGTCTATATAGAATATCCAGACAAAACATCTGATGAGTTGTTTGATGCCTGTGGGCAGATATGTTCTAACTATGAAGCTGAAATAACAGCACTAGAAGTTGCATTGTACCACCTGAAGACCATATTTGATGCCTTTCCATCAAAAGTTCAAAACATTGTTATTTTCACAGATTCTATGTTCGCTCTTCAAGCACTAGAATGTGATGGACATTGTAAGCCTGAGCTGGTGGAAATATATCACCATGCCAACCAGCTACTTACATTGTTATGCAGTGGATATCTGGCCACTCAAACACACCTGGCAATGACAAGGCAGACAGACTAGCAAAGATAGGAGCTCAACAAGTACAGCCATATACATAAACAACCATGCACACAGTTAAAATTATGCTGAAATCTATGACTAAAGAAAATTGGATGAACAGATGGGCTATGGGAAACACTGATAGGGAAATCTATAAATATATGACCAGCCCAAATCCTAAAGATAAAATCAACCTCCTGGGAAGAAAAGACCAGAGTATCATCTTCCGACTGCCCACCACACAACATGTACAGCTTAACAATCACCTGAACAGAATACAACCACAACACACAATCCAGAGTGCCGGCTGTGCACTCATCCCTATGAAAATGTTGACCGCAACCTTTTTAAATACACAGCACTGGATGACATCAGGAAAATTCTTCTCCCTCCAGGGCTAGATAAATGGAACACATTATTTGGAACAAAACAACAGCTCACAAACACATGCATATATCGCACAATGGCATTGGGTCAAAGGGCATGAGCCCATAGACCGCTGGATCAGCAACCAACCAAAACAATAAAACTTGCCTAGGAAAGAAATTGTGTAAATAATAGACACTATGCATTTTGGCAATTTAATTAATATGAGGGTCTCCTTGTTCATATGAAATTTTGCACTGACCAGCTTTTCGACCTTCTGTAAAGACGCAAAAAGTTGTAATTTTGTATGTTTTCTTCTAACTACATCAAGACCTTGTTTTAATGTATTTGGGTAGATGGTAACTTTGTTTCTATAAAATGGGGTCATGACTCAAAAATATTTCAGAATCAGAGCGATTGATGTCTCAGAAATCTCTTATTTCTGAGACATGTCTCTAAATCTGGACAATCATTCTTTGATATAATTCTGTCATTCATTGTGGTTAAAAAAAATGACAAAATACTTCATATAATCTTCAACAATTTTATTTACATTAAATATCTATTCTATCTATAAACCTGCACCCATCAGGGTCATAAGGGTACCACATTGAAATATTTAGCACACAGTCCCCCAGCGAGGTGAAAATTCCAGAGACTAATGGGAATCAAACCAGGCCCATTCTAGTGGCACCAAATGACCTTGCAAGGTATGGTTTTAACAATACATTTGCATGAAATGAGATGTTTGAGAAAAGTTAAAAATATCAAACATTGAGGCCAACGGAGAAATGAAGATATCAGAGAAGAACTAAAAACCATCTCAAGACTACATTGAGAGACAGCAAACAAGGTGGTTTAGTCACATCATTAGAATGGAACCAAAGCAACCAGCACTTTGTGCATACAACAGCTGAAGATCGGGCTACAGGGAACAAGGAAGACCAAGAATTCGATGGATGGAGACAATCAAAGAAACCTTAAAGAGACATGTGCTGACAATAGCCAAAGTCTGACAACTCCAACTTCATCCACAACATTTAACAACACAATTGGAGGACCCATGTAATAGGACAGCAAAGTACACCACTAAAACTCCCTCTTTGGCAACCCAATAATGAAGCCCTAATTGTTTCCATTCGTGGGCAGTAGGGTTAGTAAAGCATCAAGAGGTTTCAGCAGCTCTAGCTAATATTTTTCTTTTCCACTCTTCATATTCCACTATTGAAGTCATTTGTTGATGCTTATCTGCAGTCTGTTCTACTTTCTGTCTTTTTTATCTCTCATCATCTGAAAATTAGAAAATTAAAAAAAAGGTTCAAAAGTTGTAGAGGATTGAATTCACTGTACTCAGTTTCCCATATATACTCATCACTCTCAACAAAGTGGCATGCCACCTGCCAAGAGTACCACTCATAGCATGCAACTCCATAGCTTCAAGTGATAACCCACAGGGATCTCTGAAAAAATCCACTTTATACACAAAAATGACAGGAGCCAAATTCGAACTCATGACCTCTTGAACTCAAGGCCAACAGTTTAACCCCATTACACTAAGGAGATCCCCCTGAAAATTAGAAAGTTGTGACAAATCTTCAAATTAATAATATAGACTTTAATTAATGTTTTATTTGGGGCAGTACACATCACGGCCAGCCCTTTGTCATGGATATGAAGATTTAGTCGCCCCCAGTATGTTGACGGGATCTTAAAGTGTTGAGCAGAATAGCAAAACTATGACCTGTCATGTATGTTGTTAAAGATAAATAAGGAAATTTGGGGTTGGCTTGACCCATCCCATAGAATATTAAAGTAACCAAGAAGTCATTCTGAAGTTGGAATGTGTCACAGAAAGACGAGATATCGCAGATAAGCTGTAAACCACACATAATGAACTCAGTTCTCTAGACTCATTCTTTGACATGGATTTATGGTCACTTTGACTCATGTGATGGGATAGAAAAGTACACCCCTAAAGCTCCTTAGCTGTCTCTTACAACATGCATAGCAGGTCACAAGGTTGCTATACTTTGATCCTCTTTTGGGCATCAGCAGATCAATAGAATAATGTCACGTCTGTCCTTGTCTGGAACGCGTGCCTATGTAATAGTTCGTCTATAAGCAGAAAATAGAACGAACTCAGAAATTATGCACAGGTTCATTGAAAGTTTGTTATGGTGTACACAGTTTTCATGTAGTCAACGCAGTGTTAAAACTAATTCTGAGGAGCACAGTAGCCTAGTTGATAGTGAGCTTGCTTGCTATCACTGGATTACAGCATACCAGGTTCGAAACCTTGTTCGGACAAACAAAAATTCCTGTTGTGATTTCTCGCTGGACACGACCACTCCTCCTGTCGAATTAGCTGTAATAGGGTACCTGACACTTGAGTTAGGGGAGGTAAAGACAGTAAGAAAGGGAACTGGCCACCCCAATTAATAGCTGCTGTGGCTTAGTGCATGAAGTTATATTCATCCATGACATCAGGTGGCTGCCATGGGGCCTACCTAGGTGGCTGCCATGAGGCCTACCGTTACCTACAACTAATTCTAATTCCTATCCCTACCCCCTCCTACTGTGTTCTTCCTATTTTCACTAATTATTTCCCTGGCTTCAAACTACTAAACAATTGCATTCTGCAATGTCACAAACTATTAAAAAATTATGACCAGACAATTCTTTAAAAACTATGAGCGCTGTAAACATTGGTAGGCACACGTTCCAGACATGAACTGTTACTTCTTCTTCTGCATTCATTCTTAAACTCTTGTAAACTAGCAGGATGTATTCTGGAGAACAGAATCTGCCAAATCAAGGTTTACAGCTGTCTGAGATATATGCTCCTATCAGCACAACAAACCAAATTTAGTACAGTTTTGTGGGTCACTGATGTCACATGGGTCCATTTATTATCCGTGGTTTAAATAAAAATTACTCCCATGGTTAAACCAGACATGAGAAAGTTGGATACCAGGGCTCAAACTCTGGGAAGGTGCCATATTAATTTAGCAAGTGTTGTCGAGGACCCTCTTCAGGCGGTTTCTGGTCTTTTTCTTCAGCGTTCATTCCAAAACTCCCAATGGATATCTCTTGCAGCAGAACAATGGTCCTACTAGATTTCCAGCAGAATTTATTCCAGAGAATGGAAATTCTCTGCTTTGTGTCGATGTTTTATTTACACCAATAATATGACACATACATCTTCGATGGGGGTTTCTGGTCAACCACTGACTAGACAGCTGAGCACTTATGGGAAACCGTGTGTTATGACACTGGTTCATAACTCATATTATCTTTACCTTTTACAGTTGATCCCAAATTGTCATTATCGACTATGACAGACGAACATGACAGGATGATCATGCAGTCTCCGGATTACATCCTGCTAATATGCAGGAGTTTAAGAACGAACACAGAAGAAGAGTGCCCAAAGAGCACTAGAAAACACTCCAAGCGAATGGATTCATCAAACTCTGTGGTCTGTATCAAAAGGTGAAAAAAAAACATTTGCCAACTCGGTCAGATGGTCTGCCAAAATTAATTAACATCTTTCTGTAGATATCCGTCTCTATAGGCCAGCGTTCCTCCTTCAACTGATTTAGTGAAATGTAGTCTTGCAGGATATGTTCCTTTGTCTGCCCACATGGACACAAAGGTAATGTTACCAGTCTTGGATGAATCTATAGTATAAGAAATATAACAAAATAGAGGATGACAAATACACTGATATTGTTACTACCTTGAATTTGAGCTTCTACGACCTCCAATAAACTGTACTTTTTGCTTGTGGACTTTTGTCTGTGGATTGATGATTTATTCATTACAGACATTTAACATTTACTTTAATGATACAAAAAGGGGCATAGAATAGAAGAGACCAAACATTTCAAAAGATGTAGAGTTTCAGTTTTACTTACATAAAATATTGACAGACAGTTAATCCATAGTAATAAATGAATAGGCAAAAAAGATTCTGGCAAGGACCTTCTTCGCCCTTGTTGCCCAGCCTGAAAGGGGAGTAAATAATAGTGAAACTTGTACATGTCATGCATGCTGTAAGAGGTGACTCAGGCTTTTAGGGGGTGGAGTTGGCTGTCACATCCCTTACAGGGTCAAATGACACAGAAACCCGGCTAAAGTCAAATGTGTCAGGACCAATGGCCAAGATATCACAGCCAAGCTGCAAGCCATGACACAGTACATTTAATTCTCCAGACTACATCCTGTTAATCTGAAGGAGTTTGAAAAAGAACACAGATGAAAAGGGCTTCCTTAATATGACACTGGAGAAATTATGATGGTTGAACAGAACAGAGAGTAGCAGTGTTTGATGATGGTTGCACAGAACAGAGAGTAGCAGTGTTTGATGATGGTTGAACAGAACAGAGAGTAGCAGTGTTTGATGATGGTTGCACAGAACAGAGAGTAGCAGTGTTTGATGATGGTTGACCAGAACAGAGAGTAAAAGTGCTTGATAATGGTTGCACAGAACAAAGAGTAGCAGTGCTTGATGATGGTTGCACAGAACAGAGAGTAGCAGTGCTTGATGATGGTTGCACAGAACAGAGAGTAGCAGTGCTTGATGATGGTTGCACAGAACAGAGAGTAGCAGTGCTTGATGATGGTTGCACAGAACAGAGAGTAGCAGTGTTTGATGATGGTTGACCAGAACAGAGAGTAAAAGTGCTTGATAATGGTTGCACAGAACAAAGAGTAGCAGTGCTTGATGATGGTTGCACAGAACAGAGAGTAGCAGTGCTTGATGATGGTTGCACAGAACAGAGAGTAGCAGTGCTTGATGATGGTTGCACAGAACAGAGAGTAGCAGTGCTTGATGATGGTTGCACAGAACAGAGAGTAGCAGTGTTTGATGATGGTTGACCAGAACAGAGAGTAAAAGTGCTTGATAATGGTTGCACAGAACAAAGAGTAGCAGTGCTTGATGATGGTTGCACAGAACAGAGAGTAGCAGTGCTTGATGATGGTTGCACAGAACAGAGAGTAGCAGTGCTTGATGATGGTTGCACAGAACAGAGAGTAGCAGTGCTTGATGATGGTTGCACAGAACAGAGAGTAGCAGTGCTTAATGATGTTCTGCTAAAGAAACATCACATTAAAGAAGCTATTGGTTAATCCATGTTATTGTACTTCAAGGCAAACCCACAATTCTCCATCTCACTGAGAAGATGTCAAAGAATATGCATGCTGATAGTCCCCATGGCTAGCTAGCTGGATAAACACTCTTAATTCTACTTGACGTGTTCTCAGTTCTATTTATACCATAAATAATATTGAATTGTCACCCATGTGTTACCGAGGTCTGAGAGGGAAGTAAATAACAGCAACACTGTTTACCTTCCATGCATGTCCTAAGAGGTGACTAAGGAGGTTATGGGATGGAGTTGATTGTCCCATTCCATATAGGGTCAACATGACCCACAGCTATGCTAAAGTTATATGTGTCAGACTGAAAGGTGCAGATATTGCATCATTGCTGTAAACCATGACACAAGACATTCCGTTCTCTGGACTACATCCTGCTAATTTGGAGGAGTTTGAGAATGAACGAAGAAGAAGAAGATACTGAATTGCCTTGGATGCAGCATGGATACCTCCTGGATACCTCATCTATCCCAGTGTCCACTCCAGCAAGTGACCACAGACTTCAGTACATCACCAGTGTTTATCTTAAATTCACAGATACAAGTCTGTCTGCTCTCTTATTACTACGAATATCAGCACACCCAGGGCAATAGATCAATGTGATACCCAGAAGTTTAGAAATAGTTATAGTTTTGAAAATGGGTGTTCTGAATATTTTGTTAATTTGCATATTGTCAAAAGGAACAGCTATCACATACAAGTTGTAAACCATGAAGCATTAAAGACTTATAGTATTGACTTTAACCCTAATCATCATAGTTGAAGCAATTATTCTGTATTTCCCATTGTGCTACATGAGAACTCTCAATATCAATAAACCCCATGCCAGATGTTTCTCATATTCTCAGATAAATAAAAAATCACGAAACTTACCAGTTCAACAAATAACATCTCAGTAAACAACCAAATACTGGAAAAAGTCTCCAACTTTAATTACTTGGGTAGCCAAATGTTTGTTGATGGAGACTCAATGAAAGAAATAAATACATGCATAGCAGTTGCAGCTAGCACATTTACCAAACTAATATCTGAAAATCAAAAGATCTAGGAAGAAACACCACGCTAAAGCTATTCAACTCCTATATTGTCTCAGTATTAACCTATGAAAGAGAAAGCTGGAAATCAACTCAAGCAACAGATCAAAAATTAAACAGCTTCGAAAACACATGTCTCCGGAAACTGATGAACATAAAATGGAGTGATTTTGTCACAAATAGTGATTTAAGTAAGCACACCAAGAATATGTTTCAAACGTCATAAGAAAACGCAGATGGAAATACATGGGTTATGTTTTAAGACTATATGAAAAGAGAATAAACCAACAAGCCCTTACATGGATGCCTGAGGGTAAAATAAAACGAGAAAGGTGTAAAGCAAACCTAAAAAACACCATGCTTAAAGAAGGGGAAATAACAGGCTGCAGGACCATACAAGAACTAATACTGCAGGCACCGGACCGCAACACATGGAGAATCAAAACCTCTGTCCTATGTGCCGACTGCTGTGGCATGAAAGGAACATATTTCTCACCACCACGGAGAGATCTATCTGGGAACACAATATCATCCTTTCCGGCTTTATTTGATATCAATTGATTCATTTAAAGGTCTGCTTTTCCATTGTTCCATTTTCTCCATTATTTGTCAAGATTCTGTCTGTATTCTTCAATCATGTATGTGTAGTACAACATTACCACACATGGATAAGATCGATAATATGTACTGACTGCAGTAAAACTGAAATCCATCAGGCAAAGCTTGGAACAGCGCAATGAAGGTTTGCTAATCACTGGAAACACATATAAAAACACACAAACTGATGTTTCAATCAAAAAGCCTTTATCAAGACACACAGCAAACAACCATGAGTAAGAACGGCACTATTGTATATACACATACACACGGATAAGCATGGCAGCCAATTCCTCCACACCACAAAGAAAGTCTGCAACCTCTCCAATATCAATTGACTGACTGTTTTCTATATCGGTAGCCATTCCATAGATTGTCTTATTGAGTTACAATGTTCTGTTTACACTTGACCCATGCCATCAGAACAATCTGCAATCTACATATAGTGGGTACAATGATAGGTCTGCCAACTAGGTCAGATAGTCTGCCAAATTAATTAACAGCTTTCTGTGAATATCCATCTCTGTGGGCCAGTGTTCCTCCTTTAACTGGATTAATGAAATGTAGTCTTGCAGGATATGTTCTGCTGTCTGTCCACATAGACACAGAGGTAATGTTACCAGTCTTGGATGAATATATAGTATATGAAATATAATTGTTGTAGTGTGACAAGTATGTCAACAACAATATATTCACGTGATCAAATAAACATGAAAAGCGAGACAACATCATTACCAAGTGTTTGAGGTACATGTTTATTCAACTGGATAATCAGTCTGTCTATAGTTGCTTTCCTGACTCCACTTTGTTCTTTAAGTTTGAATAAGTCAATTTTAAGCTTCAGTGTCCTGTTTTGAGAAAGAACACAACTTTATTAGCTAGTAAATAGTCATGTGAACTAAGACAAAAATTGATCTAGAAGACAGATGTGTGAGCTAGAAGACAGATGTGTGATATAGAAGACAGATGTGTGAACAAAAAGACAGATGTGTGATATAGAAGACAGTTGTGTGCGCTAAGACAAATGTTGATCTAGAAGACAGATGTGTGAGCTAGAAGACAGATGTGTGAACTAGAAGACAGTTGTGTGAACTAGAAAACAGATGTGTGAGCTATAAGACAGATGTGTGAACTAGAAGACAGATGTGTGAGCTAGAAGACATATGTGTGATCTAGAAAACAGATGTGTGAGCTAGAAAACATGTGTGAGCTAGAAGACAGTTGTGTGCGCTAAGACAAACATTGATCTAGAAGACAGATTTGTGAGCTAGAAGACAGATGTGTGAACTAGAAGACAGATGTGTGAACTAGAAAACAGATGTGTGAGCTAGAAGACAGATGTGTGAGCTAGAAGACAGATGTGTGAGCTAGAAGACAGATGTGTGAACTAGAAGACAGATGTGTGAACTAGAAAACAGGCGTGTGAGCTAAAAGACAGAATTTGTGAGCTAGAAGAATGTCATGTACGCTAAGACAAACGTTGATCTAGAAGACAGATGAGTGAATTTTTACAATACATAATTAAGCAAGACGGTAGTTTTCTAAATATTTGGGGTTACGAGTGGGTGGGGAGAGAAGGGTAAAACCTATTGATGAATCTATGGACAGCACTTTAGCAGCAATATCTCATCATATCAAACTCTAGCAGCAATATACTAATTTGCTGCCATTTTTCATATTAATTGGTTCTGCATGCACCTAAAAATTGTAGAAATAGGATCTTACCTTTGCCAACACAAATATATATAATTTCTGTGGTATTTAATTATATTCAATAGTTTGATAATTTATTTTCATTGTAATTATGCTATTTTGCTTCCATTTTTAATATTAATTAGTTCTGCGTGCACCTAAAAATTATATAAATAGGATCAACAGATGCGTCTTGCCTTTGCTAACACAAATATATATAATTGTTGTTATTTAATAATATTCAATAGTTTGATAATTTATTTTCTTGCCTGTGCCAATACAAATATGTATAATTACTGTGGTATTTAATTATAGTCTTCTTCTTCTTCTTCTTCATTCATTCTCAAACTCCTGCAGATTAGCAGGATGAAGTCCAGAGAACGGAATGCGTTGTGTCATGGTTTACAGCGTTGCTGCGGGATCTACGCCTTTCGGCCTGACACATCAGACTTTAGCATGGCTGTTGGTCACTGACCCTATATGGGATGGGACAGCCAACTCCATCCCATAACCTCATTAGTCACCATTTACAACATGCGTGGAAGGTAAACAGTGTTGCTATTCTTTGCTCAAATTTCGAGACCCGGCAACACACGAGCGTAATTATATTCAATGGTTTGATAATTTATTTTCATTTTAACTATGCTAATTTGCTTCCATGTTTAATATTAATTAGTTCTGCGTGCACCTAAAAATTATATAAATAGGATCAACAGATGCGTCTTGCCTTTGCCAACACAAATATATATAATTGTTGTTATTTAATTATATTCAATAGTTTGATAATTTATTTTCTTTCCTGTGCCAATACAAATGTAAGTACAATACAAGAATCAGTGGACAGGTTTCTATGGAACAAATAGCTAACATAATTGGATGGAACGAAATTTCTAAAAGTCGCATATACAGACGTGTCCACTATTCAACATGTTGCGCGATGAGAGCCCCTGACCACTCGACATGTGCGCTGTACACGGAGTGGGAGGTGGATGGCCAGCTCTGTGTGAGCAAATCGCTATATCGGTATTTTAAATTATGACTTTTAAAGTTTCTGAAATAGTACAATAGCATATGAAATTAAAAAGTTGGTATGTTGTCATGTGATTTATCCACGGATTCTTTTATTAAACCCAAATATATATAATTTCTGTGGTATTTAATTATATTCAATAATTTGATAATTTATTTTCATTTCAACTATGCTACATTGCTTCCATTTTTAATATTAATTAGTTCTGCGTGCACCTAAAAATTATATAAATAGGATCAACAGATGCGTCTTGCCTTTGCCAACACAAATATATATAATTTCTGTGGCATTTAATTATATACAATAGTTTGATAATTTATTTTCATTTTAATTACGCTGATCGTTTCCATTTTTAATATTAGTTCTGCGTGCACCTAAAAATTATATAAATAGGATCAACAGATGCGTCTTGCCTTTGCCAACACAAATATATATAATTTCTGTGGCATTTAATTATATACAATAGTTTGATAATTTATTTTCATTTTAATTACGCTGATCGCTTCCATTTTTAATATTAGTTCTGCGTGCACCTAAAAATTATAGAAATAGGATCAACAGAAGCGTCTTGCCTTTGCCAATACAAATATAGGTACAATACAAGAATCAGTGGACAGGTTTCTATTGAACAAATAGCAAACATAATTAGACGCAACAAAATTCCTAAAAGTCGCATATACAGACGCTATTGTCGCTATTCGACACGTTGCGTGATGCAAGCCCCTGACCACTCAATATTCGCACTTCACGCTGCATGGGATGTGGATGGCCAGTTCATTGCATACAAATCGCTAGAACGGTACTTTAAGTTACGACTTTTTAAGTTTCCGAGATAATGCAATAGCATATGAAATTAAAAAGTTAGTATGTTGTCACGGGATGTGTGCACGGATTCTTGTATTAAACCCAAATATATATAATTTCTGTGGTATTTAATTATATTCAATAATTTGATAATTTATTTTCATTTCAACTATGCTACATTGCTTCCATTTTTAATATTAATTAGTTCTGCGTGCACCTAAAAATTATATAAATAGGATCAACAGATGCGTCTTGCCTTTGCCAACACAAATATATATAATTTCTGTGGCATTTAATTATATACAATAGTTTGATAATTTATTTTCATTTTAATTACGCTGATCGCTTCCATTTTTAATATTAGTTCTGCGTGCACCTAAAAATTATATAAATAGGATCAACAGATGCGTCTTGCCTTTGCCAACACAAATATATATAATTTCTGTGGCATTTAATTATATACAATAGTTTGATAATTTATTTTCATTTTAATTACGCTGATCGCTTCCATTTTTAATATTAGTTCTGCGTGCACCTAAAAATTATAGAAATAGGATCAACAGAAGCGTCTTGCCTTTGCCAATACAAATATAGGTACAATACAAGAATCAGTGGGCAGGTTTCTATTGAACAAATAGCAAACATAATTAGACGCAACAAAATTCCTAAAACTCGCATATACAGACGCTATTGTCGCTATTCGACACGTTGCGTGATGCAAGCCCCTGACCACTCAATGTTCGCACTTCACGCTGCATGGGATGTGGATGGCCAGTTCATTGCATACAAATCGCTAGAACGGTATTTTAAGTTACGACTTTTTAAGTTTCCGAGATAATGCAATAGCATATGAAATTTAAAAGTTAGTATGTTGTCACGTGATGTGTGCACGGATTCTTGTATTAAACCCAAATATATATAATTTCTGTGGTATTTAATTATATTCAATAATTTGATAATTTATTTTCATTTCAACTATGCTACATTGCTTCCATTTTTAATATTAATTAGTTCTGCGTGCACCTAAAAATTATATAAATAGGATCAACAGATGCGTCTTGCCTTTGCCAACACAAATATATATAATTTCTGTGGCATTTAATTATATACAATAGTTTGATAATTTATTTTCATTTTAATTACGCTGATCGCTTCCATTTTTAATATTAGTTCTGCGTGCACCTAAAAATTATAGAAATAGGATCAACAGAAGCGTCTTGCCTTTGCCAATACAAATATAGGTACAATACAAGAATCAGTGGACAGGTTTCTATTGAACAAATAGCAAACATAATTAGACGCAACAAAATTCCTAAAAGTCGCATATACAGACGCTATTGTCGCTATTCGACACGTTGCGTGATGCAAGCCCCTGACCACTCAATATTCGCACTTCACGCTGCATGGGATGTGGATGGCCAGTTCATTGCATACAAATCGCTAGAACGGTACTTTAAGTTACGACTTTTTAAGTTTCCGAGATAATGCAATAGCATATGAAATTAAAAAGTTAGTATGTTGTCACGGGATGTGTGCACGGATTCTTGTATTAAACCCAAATATATATAATTTCTGTGGTATTTAATTATATTCAATAATTTGATAATTTATTTTCATTTCAACTATGCTACATTGCTTCCATTTTTAATATTAATTAGTTCTGCGTGCACCTAAAAATTATATAAATAGGATCAACAGATGCGTCTTGCCTTTGCCAACACAAATATATATAATTTCTGTGGCATTTAATTATATACAATAGTTTGATAATTTATTTTCATTTTAATTACGCTGATCGCTTCCATTTTTAATATTAGTTCTGCGTGCACCTAAAAATTATATAAATAGGATCAACAGATGCGTCTTGCCTTTGCCAACACAAATATATATAATTTCTGTGGCATTTAATTATATACAATAGTTTGATAATTTATTTTCATTTTAATTACGCTGATCGCTTCCATTTTTAATATTAGTTCTGCGTGCACCTAAAAATTATAGAAATAGGATCAACAGAAGCGTCTTGCCTTTGCCAATACAAATATAGGTACAATACAAGAATCAGTGGGCAGGTTTCTATTGAACAAATAGCAAACATAATTAGACGCAACAAAATTCCTAAAACTCGCATATACAGACGCTATTGTCGCTATTCGACACGTTGCGTGATGCAAGCCCCTGACCACTCAATGTTCGCACTTCACGCTGCATGGGATGTGGATGGCCAGTTCATTGCATACAAATCGCTAGAACGGTATTTTAAGTTACGACTTTTTAAGTTTCCGAGATAATGCAATAGCATATGAAATTTAAAAGTTAGTATGTTGTCACGTGATGTGTGCACGGATTCTTGTATTAAACCCAAATATATATAATTTCTGTGGTATTTAATTATATTCAATAATTTGATAATTTATTTTCATTTCAACTATGCTACATTGCTTCCATTTTTAATATTAATTAGTTCTGCGTGCACCTAAAAATTATATAAATAGGATCAACAGATGCGTCTTGCCTTTGCCAACACAAATATATATAATTTCTGTGGCATTTAATTATATACAATAGTTTGATAATTTATTTTCATTTTAATTACGCTGATCGCTTCCATTTTTAATATTAGTTCTGCGTGCACCTAAAAATTATATAAATAGGATCAACAGATGCGTCTTGCCTTTGCCAACACAAATATATATAATTTCTGTGGCATTTAATTATATACAATAGTTTGATAATTTATTTTCATTTTAATTACGCTGATCGCTTCCATTTTTAATATTAGTTCTGCGTGCACCTAAAAATTATAGAAATAGGATCAACAGAAGCGTCTTGCCTTTGCCAATACAAATATAGGTACAATACAAGAATCAGTGGACAGGTTTCTATTGAACAAATAGCAAACATAATTAGACGCAACAAAATTCCTAAAAGTCGCATATACAGACGCTATTGTCGCTATTCGACACGTTTCGTGATGCAAGCCCCTGACCACTCAATATTCGCACTTCACGCTGCATGGGATGTGGATGGCCAGTTCATTGCATACAAATCGCTAGAACGGTATTTTAAGTTACGACTTTTTAAGTTTCCGAGATAATGCAATAGCATATGAAATTAAAAAGTTAGTATGTTGTCACGTGATGTGTGCACGGATTCTTGTATTAAACCCAAATATATATAATTTCTGTGGTATTTAATTATATTCAATAATTTGATAATTTATTTTCATTTCAACTATGCTACATTGCTTCCATTTTTAATATTAATTAGTTCTGCGTGCACCTAAAAATTATATAAATAGGATCAACAGATTTGTCTTGCCTTTGCCAACACAAATATATATAATTTCTGTGGCATTTAATTATATACAATAGTTTGATAATTTATTTTAATTTTAATTACGCTGATCGCTTCCATTTTTAATATTAGTTCTGCATGCACCTAAAAATTATATAAATAGGATCAACAGATGCGTCTTGCCTTTGCCAACACAAATATATATAATTTCTGTGGCATTTAATTATATACAATAGTTTGATAATTTATTTTCATTTTAATTACGCTGATCGCTTCCATTTTTAATATTAGTTCTGCGTGCACCTAAAAATTATAGAAATAGGATCAACAGAAGCGTCTTGCCTTTGCCAATACAAATATAGGTACAATACAAGAATCAGTGGACAGGTTTCTATTGAACAAATAGCAAACATAATTAGACGCAACAAAATTCCTAAAAGTCGCATATACAGACGCTATTGTCGCTATTCGACACGTTTCGTGATGCAAGCCCCTGACCACTCAATATTCGCACTTCACGCTGCATGGGATGTGGATGGCCAGTTCATTGCATACAAATCGCTAGAACGGTACTTTAAGTTACGACTTTTTAAGTTTCCGAGATAATGCAATAGCATAAGAAATTAAAAAGTTAGTATGTTGTCACGGGATGTGTGCACGGATTCTTGTATTAAACCCAAATATATATAATTTCTGTGGTATTTAATTATATTCAATAATTTGATAATTTATTTTCATTTCAACTATGCTACATTGCTTCCATTTTTAATATTAATTAGTTCTGCGTGCACCTAAAAATTATATAAATAGGATCAACAGATGCATCTTGCCTTTGCCAACACAAATATATATATTTTCTGTGGCATTTAATTATATACAATAGTTTGATAATTTATTTTCATTTTAATTACGCTGATCGCTTCCATTTTTAATATTAGTTCTGCGTGCACCTAAAAATTATATAAATAGGATCAACAGATGCGTCTTGCCTTTGCCAACACAAATATATATAATTGTTGTTATTTAATTATATTCAATAGTTTGATAATTTATTTTCTTTCCTGTGCCAATACAAATGTAAGTACAATACAAGAATCAGTGGACAGGTTTCTATGGAACAAATAGCTAACATAATTGGATGGAACGAAATTTCTAAAAGTAGAATATACAGACGTGTCCACTATTCAACATGTTGCGCGATGAGAGCCCCTGACCACTCGACATGTGCGCTGTACACGGAGTGGGAGGTGGATGGCCAGCTCTGTGTGCGCAAATCGCTATATCTGTATTTTTAGTTATGACTTTTTAAGTTTCTGAAATAGTACAATAGCATATGAAATTAAAAAGTTGGTATGTTGTCATGTGATTTATCCACGGATTCTTTTATTGAACCCTAATATATATAATTTCTGTGGTATTTAATTATATTCAATAATTTGATAATTTATTTTCATTTCAACTATGCTACATTGCTTCCATTTTTAATATTAATTAGTTCTGCGTGCACCTAAAAATTATATAAATAGGATCAACAGATGCGTCTTGCCTTTGCCAACACAAATATATATAATTTCTGTGGCATTTAATTATATACAATAGTTTGATAATTTATTTTCATTTTAATTACGCTGATCGCTTCCATTTTTAATATTAGTTCTGCGTGCACCTAAAAATTATATAAATAGGATCAACAGATGCGTCTTGCCTTTGCCAACACAAATATATATAATTTCTGTGTCATTTAATTATATACAATAGTTTGATAATTTATTTTCATTTTAATTACGCTGATCGCTTCCATTTTTAATATTAGTTCTGCGTGCACCTAAAAATTATAGAAATAGGATCAACAGAAGCGTCTTGCCTTTGCCAATACAAATATAGGTACAATACAAGAATCAGTGGACAGGTTTCTATTGAACAAATAGCAAACATAATTAGACGCAACAAAATTCCTAAAAGTCGCATATACAGACGCTATTGTCGCTATTCGACACGTTGCGTGATGCAAGCCCCTGACCACTCAATATTCGCACTTCACGCTGCATGGGATGTGGATGGCCAGTTCATTGCATACAAATCGCTAGAACGGTATTTTAAGTTACGACTTTTTAAGTTTCCGAGATAATGCAATAGCATATGAAATTAAAAAGTTAATATGTTGTCACGTGATGTGTGCACGGATTCTTGTATTAAACCCAAATATATATAATTTCTGTGGTATTTAATTATATTCAATAATTTGATAATTTATTTTCATTTCAACTATGCTATATTGCTTCCATTTTTAATATTAATTAGTTCTGCGTGCACCTAAAAATTATAGAAATAGGATCAACAGATGTGTCTTGCATTTGCCAACACAAATATATATAATTTCTGTGGCATTTAATTATATTCAATAGTTTGATAATTTATTTTCATTTTAATTACGCTGATTGCTGCCATTTTTAATATTAGTTCTGCGCGCACCTAAAAATTATATAAATAGGATCAACAGATGCGAACATCATCAGAAAACTAACCTGGACATACATCGGCCACATACTTAGAATGAAGGAAGATAGAATTCCATGACAAGCCTTCATGTGGACACCAGACGGGAAAAAAAAAACAGGGAGACCAAAAAAACTCTTAGAAGAACATTTCTGAATGAATTAAAATCAACAGGCATAAATGCACAAGACCTGCACGTCTTGGCAACTGACCGACAGGCTTCTAGAACTACAATATCGGAGCTATGTGCCAAACTTGGCAAAAGAGGAACTGACTAACATAATATTATATATTTAATTGTTATATTTCAAATATTCTAATTTGCTGCCATTTTTGAATATTAATTAGTTGTGAGTGCTTCTGAAAATTACAGAAATGGGAACAATAGATGTGTCTTGTCTTTATGAACAAAAAAAATGTATTGTTTGTTGTGTGTTGTATTAATCTATTATTGAAAATAACAAAGATAATTTAGAAATTATCAGTTCAGCAGCAGCTACATTTTGTGGTCACAAGATTTACTTATATTTTCCTATATGTTTCATGTAAGTTATTTTGTTGTCTATTTCATAACTTTTTTCAGGGTTGACGTGCAGACTTGGTTGAGGTATCGTCTGAAAATATTGTCCGACCAAGTACCTTGCCTTTTTTTTAAACGTTTTTTACACAATACACTACAGTAGTATTCATATAATGATATATCTCGTTTCATTGCAATTCACTTTAGATCTTCATTGCCGAATTGTATAAGGTTAAACGAATCATCATATAAATATGGACATCCTTGAATCCGTTTCAGTAACACAGATATTTAATTTCTACGAAATTAATTTGTTATGATCAACGAGTTCTTGATTGAGCAAAACAAAAACATTATTTGAACCGGAAGTTAAAGATAGTAGCATTTATTTACCAAGGGACATAGCCGGACATGTACTCCAAAATCAAGGGTGGTAATAAGTATGAGATATTAATAAATCATCACTACACACAAATTTTGATCTGACAATTGGCAATTTCATTTAAATGAAGAACTATAATTTATTATGCGAGATTTTATGTAACTTTTCCCCGTTCTCCTATTTATAAAAACATTTTTTGAAAGCAATATGCGCGACATTCTTCCCTCACTGTTGTCATAGGTAACAAAATGTGTGGCACATAAGCCTTTGAATGTTAAGGGATAATGTCCGTATAAGGTTCAAGTTCCCCGCGGAACTTTACAAAAGTTGGCTCTTGACTTTGTATGGGAACCAGTGTCAGTAGTCCGTTCACATGTCTTAGACTCCACCGCGGGGTCAAGGTTCAGCCAGTGTCGAGTCAGCTCGCTCGTCACAGTACCGCTTGGGATCTAGGCTGGTTCCTCCCCATATGACATGTTAAGACAGGACGAAGTCACCGGGGTGAAGTTTTCGGTCGTACGGAATGTTAACAGCATAAACGTGCTCAGCTGAGTGGTGAGCTGTACTCAGCGTCCGAGTGGCTTTCGATGTCGGCGCCTGCTATGTCATACCGCCTCGAGAGAGGATTACGGGGGTATAGGAGAGCTGCTTAGAAAGTGCTTCACTCGACTTTTTTGTCATTTTTTTTACGTTTGTAATTACCTCTGTTATTAAAAACAAATGTTTAGTCAAATTATTTCATTTTGTTTTATTGTAAAGAATACATTTTTGGGGGGGAAAAAATAAAGAAAAAAATATTTTGATACATAGTGATAATGTATAGTTTTTAATGACTTAAGTTCTTAATTTATACAACAAAATGATTTTTTAATTTCTGTGGATTCTTGATTTTTTATTAGGAACAAGTGTCACAGCACTGGGGGCATTCCTATATATGCCGTTCCGTCAGCCATCTAAAAGTGTATAAGCTCAGTGTCCCAGTCAGTTGCTGATCACGAGTTCTTCTGATCTTTCCGGAGAGGGAGCACCTTCTCCCATCACATCTAGTCAATAACATTTCTGCCATTCTCTGAATATGTACATTGTCACGTTTCTAAGGGGAAAACAGAATTGCAGTTTATGAGTTTTATAAAATTAATGGTTGAGAGAGCATTTACTTTAAAAAATAACGCAAATTCACAATATAAAAACATATATTGTGTTGTTTGAGTTTTTAAAAAAATGTAAACTTAAAATATTTTGACTTGATAAATATATTTCTAACTATAATATCGGAAATATGCATTTGTTTATGTGAATGGCGGATGTGTGTGTTAGTCACGGTCTCACGGGGATTGTCTTGGTTTTATATCGCTGCCTGATATCTCGCCCGGTTTTGACGTGTCCCGGTTTCTATCAGTTTAATAATATGCATATAACGAATGTGTCACGTGTTCGAATCAACACACTTGGTATAGCTTCGTGAAAACAAGAGAAGTGTGATCATGTTTACGAGTTTGGCACGCTTTTTGACACGGGGGCATGGTAACACTAAGCGCAGGCGATTGTAAAGGCTTAAATCTATTTATACATAGATCAGTGGCCATAACGTATTTTCTGTAGACGTATTAAATTATTTCAAAATATTATGTGATTGTCATGAGTCTGTCAGGGGATCATCCAATGAATAAATTAGATTTCCAACACAGCTATGTATTTTTGGTACAATTAAAATAAAGAATATCTTTGATTATTTTGTTTCTAGTGAACAATCTGAAAGCAATGGTAGTTAAATAAACTTATTTTCCTATAGAAACTGCCCTTGTGTTGCCGGGCCTGGGTGTGAGCAATGAATAAAAACTATAAAAACTACCATTGCTTAGCCGGGACTGGAAGGGGGTCAGAGAATAGCTAAACTGTTTCTTGTCAAACATTTCGTAAGCAGCAACTAAGTGGATTTTGATGTGGAGCTCATTGTTCCATAAAGGCCCATAGATAACTATCAGGGTCGTAGAGACGTTTTTGATGTGGAAGAGGTTTTACCTAAAAAGAACTAATGTAAAAAAGGCATTCTTTCGTTGTTGTATGAATTAATTCCATCTTTTTACAGAGAAAGGGGTGATTACCTTTGTTTGTAAAATAAATCGTTACAGGAAGGGTTTCACCCGCTATTTGGCTAAACTACTAGCAATAAAAAAACATTTTATGATTTCTTAAGAGTGGAAGGGAGTTAATCCCCCCCCCTTTATCAATAGAAGTATAAACCATGCAAGTAGATATATTTGTCGATTTAATAGTGATTGACTGATTCGGAACCACAAGAAATGTGCGCTATTAGCTCTTACTTCCTATGTGCAGTGCGATAATTTTTTTGTGAGCTTTCTTTCATACCCAGGGGACTTCAGCTTAGTGCAATGCCTATTGAATGAGTTTTCTACTCAGAGGGGTTCTATTATTGTATAGATGGCATGCTACAAGCTTCCATAAAACAGCCTCAATATAACGGCATGTCATCTACTTGGGTTTTCTGTTGCATGGGTGGTTTGTCTAGTGGGACATTTGTGAGACCCACAGATGCAACCGCATGCATTTAATATTGAAAGTAATGATTCTTGTAGACATGTATGAATCTATAGCATTGATTTTGTTTTTCCAAATGATAGTTGGTCTTGACATATCAGCTAAATCCATCTCCAGCCTTAAGCTAAAGTCATCTTTTTGATTAGGAAATCCTGTGACTTCTGGATCACTGGATCACTAGACCGTCAATGGAATGGGTCAGCCAACTCAACCCTCAAAACTTTCTAAGTCACTATTTACGGTGTCCATTTCAGGTGCAACTAATATGTGCTCCATTTTCTGGTTTCTGCACCACACGGACTGACCACTGATCACTAATACATAGCACACACCACATCACACAGGCTGATCACTGATCTATCATAAATAGCACAGTCTACATTATACGGGCTGATCATAAATCTACCATACACAGTTTAGTACACATTACTCGGGCTGATCACTGATCTAAAACACATATCACAGTCAACACCACGCAATGTTTTTGTTTTTTCTTATAGGTCCTAATTTTGACATCTTAGCAGCAATCTTACTTTCGTGAACTGTACGAGATACAAAAAGGGCTCTGTTTACAGTAAGAAAACTGGACTATTGGGTCTTTGATAGTCACTTTCATTTACAATAATCCTTTTTTTTTTAAATCACTCTTTTAATCACAGTAAACAGAGAACTTGACATTTTATAAAACGTGGTTTTACGTTTGCAATCAATGGGAGATAATAAGAACAATTGTCAATAAATTTGTTTCAACTAATTATTCTCCCCTTATTAGTTTTCATCCCACTGTTGCATACCAGGAAATCGAAAAGGCAGACAGACTGGTAAAGGATGGAGCACACCTGAAACTGGACGGACTTTTAGTTTTTAGGAGATATCAATAAACCAGAGATGGGCGTGTTTACTGTTCACGCCCACTGTCAATTCAATTGCAATTAGAAAATTCAAGGGAAATAAGAGAAACCCTTCAATTGTCCCCTGGTGAAATCAGGGGAGGCAAGCCAGAAACTTGGCAGGTAGACATCATCTAGTACCATTTCTGCAACAAAGGTTGGCTGCAACAGATCTCAACATCCCCTGCCTCTTGTTTTGGTGATGCACTCTGCTAGACTGTACCCTGTCCATCTTGTGATGTTATTCTCCCACACGTATCGCGTATCTCTGTCTACCTCGTGCTCGTTTCCCTTTGACTTTACCTTCAAGTAAGGTCTTCAATAAGGTGTCATTTCTTTTAATGTGTCCAAAATATTTTATTTGTCTAATCTTGATTTCTCTTAGTAATTCTTTCTTCATATTAAGTGTTTTTAGAACCTCTTAACTTTGTTTAGTTCCTTCTCTTGTGGCAACGAATACAGTGTATAGTATAATAACGTTAAATGCACACACAGTTTCGCAATCAGTGATCAATGCATTTTTCTCGTCCATGTCTATTTTTGCATTTATTCCTGCTCTCTCACAAATTTCATATCGTTGTCTAGCAGGAATTTTCTTTAGTTCAGCAACGTGTTGCTTCTCTAAAGAATCTTTGGCCTGACCTGCAATATGTTTCCGTACACTGCATAGCAAATTAGTTCTTATTCTTTTTGTTGGTGTGCCAATTAGATTTGTTTGTTTTCGTGGAACTATTATTCTTTGAAACAATAAAGGTTGTCCTCCTGTTTTGCACCGTAAAAGTTTATTAGGGTTGTTGTAAAGCTTCCTTCTAATTAGATGTGTGAGTAATAATTCCTCCTTATTTGTCAATGGTTCTGATATAGGTTTGCTGATAGATTTTTTAAAACTAAAGTCATGTTTCATCATGGGAGAAGTGGCGCTGTCTGATGTTAACTTTCTGAATTCAGAAACTGTACATGTTGTAACTGCAGGATATATGCTAGATATAGCAGAATCGTGTATGTTATTGGGCGTTGAAGGTCTAAAATATGTGGAGGGTGTGCTGGTATAACTACATTGTGGATATGCAGGTGTTGCAAATGTGGAAAATATTCCATTATTATATTGAAGACAACGGCGAGCTGTGGGTACTGTTAAATTTGTTGGATTGTTATTACTATTGGTGAGTTGTGGAGACAATCTTGCTGTCATTGGCATTAGAATATCTTCCTCTGTTTCTGTAGCAGGAAATAACACAGACACAGATACATCATGATCATTATCAGAATTATCAAAAACTCTCTTTCTTTTTATGCTGCCACAGTTCATACTTTGATAATGACTACACACGGAACATTCTAAAACAGTTAGGTTAGGATTAAAATCCATCCAGATGTGGGCACTGTTAGTAGCTATCAATTTGGCTCGAGCTAGAGATTTACTATCCTTGTTGATTTTGAGTTTATGATTTCGCATTACACACTTGACACACAATGTGGTTGAATGTTTTGTTTCACTATCGTCCATGATATGTATCCCATAAATACTAGCCAGGTCACTTTGATATAAGCTACAGGACCGTGGTTTCTTCTGCATCCTTTTATCTTTCTTAGATAATGTTCTTCCTACACAAATTCTGCACAAATCATTCAAAAATCGCATGTGTAGTGAACTGCAGTGATCCATCCTGTTTTGAAATAAATTTAAAAATATTATTAACACATTTTCACAAAAGAAACGTATAACATATACTTATTACAATAGTAAAGTACTTTTCTGTGTATGTGTAGCATGCAACGAACTTATTCGAACGGTTATGGGGATCCAACCGCGATTGATAACTATCACACAGAACAAGTTCGTAGCGTTAATGCTACACAAAGAATGAATCTTTTACATGATCTAATTGCGCAATGTAACTAATTTTGATCATATTTGCACAAGTAAAATGAGATCTAACTAGATATACATGCTAAACTAGTGTTTGATGGTGGCATAATAGGTTTATTTTGGACTTAATATTTGCCGACAACCAATTGAAAAATTATCATGAAGACACGTTCGTAACGTTAATGCTACACAAAGAATGAATCTTTTACATGATCTAATTGCGCAATGTAACTAATTTCGATGATATTTGCACACGTAAAATGAGATCTAACTAGATATACATGCTAAACTAGTGTTTGATCGTGGCATAATAGGTTTATTTTGCACATTCTTATGGTAAACGATGATCTAATGATATTAGGCCTACTAAATTAACATGAAGAATAACGAAATTGTCTTACCTGTATAAATATTGAATGTGCACTGGTCAAAAACAATGACAACCTAATAGGACTTGTACAAAAATATGAGGATGGAAAATGTTGAGTTGTGCTTGCAAATGCACAAACTCTGGCTGCTGTATAAAATTCGCAAAATTGAGAAACGGTATCTTTGAACCAGAAGCGAAATCCAAGCCTCCACGCGAATTATTTCATTCAGCGCTGGGTAATAAATAGGTCAGGTCTGTTACACCCCATCAGGACTACAATAGCTGAAATGCCTCTTGTGTGGCCGAACTAAAAGTCCACATTTTTAGTAAGGAATAACAGGTGTGGGAGCAACACAGAGACAAATAGACCAATAAATCGCCTACCAAGAAAAAGGACTCTCATCAAAACCATCAGGAAAGTTGACCACCCAAAAGACAATTACCACTATCTCGACAGAGCAGAACCTTTCGTCTCAGAACAGAACACAACAGATTAAACAGGCACTTAAATAGACTGAGACTGGTCCCATTACCTCTGCGCCCTTGTGGGCAGGCAGCAAAGACCACTGAACATATTCTGCAAGACTGCAATACACTAAACCAGTTATGGGAAGAACACTGGCCCACGGAGATGGATATCCACATAAAGATGTATGGGAGCACTGAGGAGCTTTCAAATACAGCAGCATTTATTAAGAAAACAGGACTTGCTGTGTAGACACGTCAAACTCTGAACGAGAAGAAGAAGATTAATTATTGTGTCAAAAGAGAGAAGAAATGTACTCCTGCTACATCTTTAATTTAAACACAAATTAGACAAATAGTTTTTTCTTTTTTCTGTTGTATGCATCTGTCTAAAATGTTACAAATATTATTATGAAAAACTCATACGTAGGTTGACCATGATTCCTGTGTACAAAAACTTAAAATTAGGATTATATTCCTTGTGAACCAAATAAGAACCAAATTGTGCTTATTACAGACATGTGTGTTTCCAGTAACGCCGAATGCAAAGCATGCGAAACATGGGTACTAAATAAAACATTGTCCAATATAACATCATTTGAATTAAATGCTACAGAATAGTTCTGAGAAAACTATGGACAGCAAGGACAACAAACCAGGAGGTGCAAAGCACAATCATCGCTCAAGAGGGCTGGCTTCTGAAAACCATATTATATGAACAACTAGCTTTTTTCGGTCATGTTAAGAGACATGACGGTATGGAGATAGTGATATTTGAGGGACGATAGAAGGTAACCGAGGTAAAGGCCAACCAAGACGCCCTTGGACAGAAGACATACAGGAATGTCTGCCCTAAAGGAGGCGATACACCTTTCTCAAGACCGAGGAGAATTCAATAGAATTCAATAGAGAATTCATAAGGAAGACCACGTTCTGAATATATAGAATATATCACGTGTTGATCCTCTTAAGGTGTTCCAATAATAAAATTAGTATGATAAAAACGTGATGTATTATATACCCAGGCAGTTTTGATTCAGCAATACACTCTTAAACACATACTCTTGAATTCACGGTGGCTGGATTACCATAACACGACCTCTAATTATTATAAGCTGATGGTTAAAAACTTTAATGATACAACCAAATTGTCGCCTGAGTGTTTCCTGAGTCATAAATTGAAGAAAGGCGGCATTGCTACCTGTCAATCATGTTGTAAGGGGCGACTAAGCATTCTTGGGTTCGCGTTGGTTGATTCATCCCAAAAAGAGTAAACGTGACGCAGAAGCTATGCTGAAGTAGTATCTGGAAGGTCGAAAAGCGCATATATCGCAGCAAAGATGTACGCTATAACACAATGCACTTCGTTCTCCGAACTACATAAAGCTGATCAGGAGTCTGAATACGAACGCAGAAGAACAAGAGCGAAATTGGATCATGTTCGCGGTTGAAAGAAGAGCACCATTACCATAAGAGTACCACCAATGCAACAGCAAACCTTAGTAGAAGACATATCCTTATATTGAGACTCTCTTATTAAGATTTGTAGCATGCCATCTATACAATTATAGACCCTCTCCGAGTAGAAGTCTCTTTAAATAGGCACTGCGCTAAGCCGAAAGCTGAAGTCTCCTTGGTATGAAAGAAAGCTCAGAAAAACCCTACCACTGCACATAGGAAGCAAGAAATGTGGTTTGAAATGTGGTGTCGCTAGAAAGGAGTAGTTTCGTGGGCAAGAAAGAATGATGGTCAATCAACTGCGTACTGGGACCGTCAGTCAGCGTGTAATGGCGGCTGCATTCATGGAGAGATCTGAGCATCTATGGACTTGTCCGGAGTGCAGTGATGATGATCTAACGACTAACTAACTAACTATAGGAAGCAAGAGTTCTCACAATTCCTGGGGATCTCAAAAACACAAACCATAATGTTACTTAAAAAAATTATTATAATAATAAAATATTTTGATACAAACAAGGTAATAATGAAACATGAAGATCACAAAACACAGATTTATTACACAGACATGTTTTGATCAAAATTATTCCTTGATGACCCATATATATATATATTTAATCTTACATATGGGACTGTCTGACCATTATGTAATAATGAACATGCGAACGCACACACACACACACATACACACACACACACATACGTATGTATGTATGTATGTATGTGTGTGTATATGTGCGTGTGTGTGTGTGTCTGTATGTGTGTCTGTCTGTGTGTCTGCCTGTCTGTGTGTCTGTGTGTGTGTGGTGTGTGTGTAAGTATTTATGTATGTATGTGTTTGTGTGTGTGTGTAAGTATGTATGTATGTGTGTGTGTAAGTATGTATGTATGTGTGTGTGTGTGTGTGTGTAAGTAAGTATGTATGTATGTGTGCGTGTATGTGTAAGTATGAATGTATGTATGTGTGTGTGTAAGTATGTATGCATGTGTGTGTGTGTAAGTATGTATGTATGTATGTATGTGTGTGTGTGTGTAAGTATGAATGTATGTCTGTGTGTCTGTCTGTGTGTCTGTCTGTGTGTCTGCCTGTCTGTGTGTCTGCCTGTCTGTGTGTCTGCCTGTCTGTGTGTCTGTCTGTGTGTCTGCCTGTCTGTGTGTCTGCCTGTCTGTGTGTGTGTGTGTGTGGTGTGTGTGTGTAAGTATGTATGTATGTGTGTGTGTAAGTATGTATGTATGTATGTATGTGTATGTGTGTGTGTGTAAGTATGTATGTATGTATGTATGTATGTATGTATGTATGTATGTATGTATGTATGTATGCATGCATGCATGCATGCATGTATGTATGTATGTATGTATGTATGTATGTATGTATGTATGTATGTATGTATGTATGTATGTATGTATGTATGTATGTATGTATGTATGTATGTATGTATGTATGTATGTATGTATGTATGTATGTATGTATGTATGTATGTATGTATGTATGTATGTATGTATGTATGTATGTATGTATGTGTGTATGTGTGTGTGTGTAAGTATGTTTATATGTGTGTGTGTGTGTAAGTATGTATGTATGTGTGTGTGTAAGTATGTATGTATGTCTGTGTGTGTGTGTGTAAGTATGTATGTATGTATATATGAGAATAGGGGGAACTTCGTGGAAAGATGAGAAAACGAACAAAAAACTTTTAATACTTTGTATGAAAAAAAGAACTCTTAAAGAAATAAAGATAAAACAAATAATGTATTTTGAACATATTAAAAGACATGACACCTTAATGCAGACCTTACTGGATTGAGGGGAGGCGAGCAAGAGTATGCAGAGATACAAGTGGGAGAGAAATATCACGAGATGGACAGGTTACAGTCTGTTAGAGTGCATAACCAAAGCAAAAGAAAGGGGATGTTGAAGGTCCGTTGCAGCCAATTTTCGTCGCGAAGATGGCGCATCATGATAAAGAACGATGACTGACAGGCACATAGGTGCCCAGTCTCTCCCAGCAAATGTCGAAGGGTATGCATGTTAATTGTTCCTGTGTTTCGCTGGGTAAGTACGCTCCCCATTTTACCCTGTGTGGTTCCTGCGGTACTATATATGTTTCTTCAACGCAGAATGAGGTGCAAAGGGCAGAAACCAGAGCTCATTTTTCAGAATACTCTGGGAGTATGTTAGAATCACCATTACCAACGCATATCAAGCAAAGAGTAAAGAAATATGCAAGAAAAGTGATTTTGATTGTATGGGACGTCAAATGTGTCATAATGAAAAATTACCTGCCTCAATGCAATACGACTAAAGGCCAGTCCATATCAAACTTACCAAACTTAAAAAGACTGACAAGAAAACGAGGAATAACTCGCACTCAAATTATGCTCTTGCTTCAAGACAATGCACCTTCCCATAAAACATGGCTTGCTTTGCAGTCAACGATTTGAATATTGAAATTATTCCACACCCATCATATTCTCCAGTTGGGCTCCATATGTCTTTTTCATTTTAGAAAATCTTACCGGTGAAAGAAAATAATTTTGATAGTTAAGATGTTGTACTGGCTTGTCTTCTTCTTCTTCTCGTTCAGAGTTTGACATGTCTACACAGCAAGTCCTGTTTTCTTAATAAATGCTGCTGTATTTGAAAGCTCCTCAGTGCTCCCATACATCTTTCTGTGGATATCCATCTATGTAGGCCAGTGTTCTTCCCTTAACTGGTTTATTGTATTGCAGTCTTGCAGAATATGTTTAGCTGTCTGTGCTGCCTGCCCACAAAGACATAGTGGTGATAGGACCAGTCTCAGTCTTTTTAAGTGGCTGTTTAATCTGTTGTGTCCTGTTCTGAGGCGGAAGATAATAACCTGCTCTGCTCTGTTGAGATAGTGGTAATTGTCTTTTGGGTGGCAGACTTTCCTGATGGCTTTGATGAGGGTCTTCTTTTCTTGGTAGGTGATTTCTTGGTCTTTTTGTTCCTGTGTTGCTCCATCCTTTGCCAGTCTGTCTGTCTCTTCCTTTCCTGGTATACCACAGTGGGATGGTATCCATTGTAGTACTACCCTTCTTTGGATGCTCACTTCTCGCATGGATTTCTTCAGGTCTGGCAGTTTATCGCTGCCAAGGGCTTGTAGGACAGACATAGCATCAGTAAGAAATACCACCTGCTGTCATTGACTTGTGTTTTTAATAATTTCTGCTGCAATGTTTAAAGCCTGTACTTCTGCAGAGTAGTTGAAGCAGAATATTCCAGTTGGTGAACATTTGGATTCATTTTCTTTCTGTGGATATTTTATGTACACGCCAGCACCTCCATTCTTTACTGCTCTGGTTGCTGATCCGTCGGTATATACTTGCATCCATGCTTCTCTGGGGTACATATCTTCAATCATGTTGCATGCTATTGTTTTCTTTTGGAGATTATTCAGTTCTATCATAGTGTGGTAATTGTTTATGGTGGTTCTGATAGTGAGATTTGGGTATTGCTGCCACGGAACTGGAAAAAGTGTTGGTGATATCTCTCTTTGTCTGTTATGTCTGGTAGTTCATCCTTATATTTTATGTTTAGTTTTTTTGATTGGTGTATACAACTGCTCCTCTTCAGTCTTCTACTGACTAGGTCACTGTGTCTGGCCCTCATTGGATGTTCTGGCATGCTCTTGTACTTTTCTGCATGTACCATGGTCTTAGTGTCTCGCCTGTGTGGTAAGGGGGTGATGACTGTAATTTTTTCCATTTCATTTATGGGAGAGGTCTTCATGGTACCTGTGATAAGGCGAAGTGCTTGATTTTGTACCTTGTTCAGGGCTTGTAGATGGGAGTTGGCTGCTGAAGTCTGTACCATATTCTAGTACTGGTCTAATTGCACCAGCATATACCTTCTTCAAAATTGCCTCATTCCCCCCCCCCAGTTTGTTCCTGCCAATTTCCGCAGGAAGGCAAGTTTCTTTCTTGCCCTTGCTTCTGTTTTCTCAATGTGAGGCCTCCATGTCAGTCTCTTATCTAGCGTAGTGCACAAGTACACCGGCTCCTCTTCTGTTTGGATATGTACATTTCCGAGTTTTATTTCTCCTGCTTTGTTCATATTTGAGAGTGTGAAGAGTGTTGTTGAAGACTTTTCAGCATTTATCTTTACCATCCATTTATCTGCCCATACTGCTATGTTGTCAGCTGCCTTTTGTATTTTTTTGTTGTTGGCGATCTTTAGATGTTCTTCTACACCCCACACCATAAAGTTATCAGCGTACATTGCAGCTCTTACGCCTTGTGGCAATTCACAAATTATATCATTTATGAAGACAAGAAACAGAGTTGGAGACAATACTGAGCCTTGAGGAACTCCATGTTTTATGAGAACTTTTTTTGCTGTTGTATCCTTCCATGGTGACTATTGCTTTCCTATTGTATAAGAAGGAACGGATCCACTTGTTCATGTTGCCCCCTATTCCGTTTCTTTGCAGCTTTATTTATCAGTCCATCTTTCCAGACCTTGTCGAAAGCTTTTTGAAGATCTACCCATAGGGTGAAAACTTTTTTCTTTTCTTGAAATTCGTCTTCTAGGATCTGGGACAGGAATGTTATATGGTCTTCTGTGCTGTTACACTCTCTAAACCCAGCTTGTTCTGGCACCAATAGCTTCTCAGATTCTAGGTACCACTTTAGTCTTCTGTTGACCATCCTTTCCATTGTCGTGCAGACACAACTCGTTAGACTTATTGTTCTATAGCTGTCAGGCGTCTGTTTGCCCTTGTAATAATAGGACACATAAACGGTTCTATCCACGACTGTAGTACATTGCCTGTTTCCCAACTATAGTTGTATATCTGTATGACAATCAATACAAGGTAACTGCGTGAAACGTAACAACAATTAGACTTACGTAAAACACAGGTTTATATTCCGTTTCAATGGGACACCACAGACTATATCTAAAACTAGTGGGCTCTACTTGTCCAATATGGTACATAATTCTTCCTTGCTCCTTTTGGTATTGTCTCCTTTTGTGCTCATCATTGCCCATCATTACCCACTAGACTTAGATATAGTCTGTGGTGTCCCATTGAAACAGAATATAAATCTGTGTTTTACGTAAGTCTAATTGTATATCTGTAGTAATTTGTACATTGCTGCCTGTCCTAGGTTCCCAAGCATTTCATTGGTGACACCGTTCGGTCCTGGTGGTTTTCTATCCTTTAGTTTCTCTATAAATGCCTTTAATTCTTCTATTGTGAATAATTTGGACATGATGTCTGGGCAGTTTGTGTTGTTCTTATCATTATTCATTTCTTGACGAATGCTTCGTTGTCTACATGTATTGATGGTAATTGTGCTTTCTTTTCTGTAAGATTCCGCAAGCTTGTTTGCCAGAGTGGAATTTACCTGAATACTCCAGCGTAAATTTTTGTCGCTGTGTATTGCTGTCATCATTTATTTGTTTCCACAGCTTTCTCCCGTCCTTTTCAATATTTAATTTTTGAGTTTTTTCCCTCCAACTTCTTCTCTGTGTTTCTATCTTTTCTTTAGTGAACTTTGCTTTGGTTTTTTGTAGAGCGATCTGATTCTGTTGTGATGGTTGCTTCTCTGCCATATTACGTGCTTCAGTTAGTTCTTCCTGTAGTTTTTGAAGTGTATTGGTCCAATATGGTACATAATTCTTCCTTGCTCCTTTTGGTATTGACTCCTTAGCTGCCTGAAGTATTCCTTTATTAAACTCCATGATAATAGTGTTTATGTCTCTGCTTGTTAATTGTATGTCTTTTGTAAGTATGTTTGCTCTATGTTTATATAGGGTAGCCGGGGGTAAAGATGCGCTGGGGGCAAAGATTCGCAGTCGTTTTTTTCCGGAACTATGGGTTTTTCCCGCAAACCACGTGGCCACTCCGGACGCTAACATCCGTTTCTGTCGCACAACGAATTTTCATCGGTCACGGGCAGGTCATTTTTGAGCTATGAGGTAAATTCATTTTTTAACGTTCTCGATCTAACTTTTTTTCCACTTCTCACTCTTTGTCCTCTGTTATCTTTACTGTCATGTTATTTTACATGTCTGTACTGAAAACTATATTGTATTGTTAAGTTATTAAGCATGTTACATTGTCAAGATAATTTTTGTTTTCATGATATTTTATAAAAATTGTGAACAGTGTGATTTTGGGGTAACGCCGCGCACACTGACGGGGCAAACATGCGCTGCTTACTGACTGCGCATGTTTGCCCCAGTCACTTCCCCCTCATGTTGCCAAATATTTAAACCAATATTTTATTGTCACGTTATGTTTCTTTTTTAGGAATTACAAACGGAAAATTCGAGAAAATGATGCCACTGACTGAAAATGAAGCAGTCGCTGCTATAGATTCACAATCCCTTCCGATCACAGATGCACAATCTTCACGGGTCATAGTTGTACGACCTCCGCAGATAATAGATGCACGACCTCCGCCGATGCACGATCCCCGCTATACATAAATGCACGATCTCAGCTATTCATAAATGCACGTTCCCGGCTATTCATAGATGCACGTTCTCCGCTATTCATAGATGCACGTTCTCCGCTATTCATAGATGCACGTTCTTCTCTATTCATAGATGCACGTTCTCCGCCGGTCATAGATGCACGATTTCCGCCGGACATAATTGCAATATCTCCATCGGTCATAATTGCGCTATCTCCGCCGGTCATAACTGCACTATCTCTGCCAGTCATAGTTACACGTTCTCCGCTATTCATAGATGCACGTTCTCCGCTTTTCATAGATGCACGATCTCCTCCAGTAATAGATGCACGTTCTCCGCCAGTCATAGATGCACGTTCTCCGCCAGTCATAGATGCACAATCTCCTCTATTCATAGATGCACAATCTCCCCCAGTCATAGATGCACGTTCTCCACCAGTCATAGATGCACGTTCTCCGCCAGTCATAGATGCACGTTCTCCGCCAGTCATAGATGCACGTTCTCCGCCAGTCATAGATGCACAATCTCCTCTATTCATAGATGCACAATCTCCCCCAGTCATAGATGCACGTTCTCCACCAGTCATAGATGCACATTATCCACCAGTAATAGATGCACGTTCTCCACCAGTCATAGATGCACGTTCTTCACCAGTCATAGATGCACATTCTCCACCAGTCATAGATGCACGTTCTCCGCCAGTCATAGATGCACGTTCTCCGCCAGTCATAGATGCACGTTCTCCACCAGTCATAGATGCACAATCTCCGCCAGTCATAGATGCACGTTCTCCGCCAGTCATAGATGCGCGTTTTCCGCCAGTAATAGATGCACGTTCTCCGCCAGTCATAGATGCACGTTCTCCGCCAGTCATAGATGCACAATCTCCGCCAGTCATAGATGCACGTTCTCCGCCAGTCATAGATGTACGTTCTCCGCCAGTCATAGATGCACAATCTCCGCTATTCATAGATAGTTGAAATTATAGTCAAACGCTTTATAGAGCACTCCAACACGTTGTTATAGTTTTAAACGGATCTAAGCATCCATTTTCTGTATTCAATTTAGTTTTTCATATTTACGTTTTTTCATTTTTTTTCGTATTAAAGTTACATAAAGATACATAAGCCTAGTCTTTGTGCTCTATTATCTTCCCACATTGTGACTGACTATGTTTAGATAGGAAGTGACGTTGTTATTTTGCTGGTTTTGTCAATTTTCCCATGATTTTGTAATTATTTTTGCCTGCGCGTGTTTGCCCCAGAAATTGGGGCAAAGGTGGGATTATACTCATGTTCATAAAATCTCATTCTACGGACTAAACGTGATTGTATGTTGTAAATACCCTGACGATTGTTAGATGGATGGATAAGCTACACACTGCTGCTAGTGTGGTCTCTCATAGTTAAGTCTATTTGTCAGAATACGGAAAAAAGTGAAAAACGCGCATCATTGCCCCCGGCTACCCTATGTGCCAGTTTGCTTTCTTGTAGTTCCATCTTGGCTTAGTTGGTCTTGTAATTTTTGATTTGTTCACTTGGATGATAACTGGTCGGTGATCACTGCCACCAAGTTGTTTGCCTATTGTTCTTTCCATTATTCCAGCCAGTTCTGAGGTGCAGAATGCCAGGTCTGGGGTTGAGGTGCTATGCCATCTTCTTGAGTAGAAAGTTGGTGGATCCTGTGGATTGTTCAGGAGGATTAGGTTGTTATCATCTTGCCAACTTTCTATCTCTTCTCCCCTTCTGTCTAAATTGTTATATCCCTAGCTTTGGGAGTGGCTGTTAGTCATCTACTACCAGAAAGTGTTTGTTTGGGATGGTAATACTGGCCATGTTTAGTGGGATGTCTTTTGGGCAGTAGAAGTTTAGTATGTCCAGTTCAAGGGAGTTGTCTTTTATGTGAATCATCTGGTATTCGGCACCTTCCTCTTGTGTTTTCGTTTCTATTGCGTTGATGTTATCCTTCACCAGAGTTAGTATGCTGACTTTCCTCCGATCTTTCCTGTCTACTCTAAAGCATTAGTACCCTCGTATTTTGAATGTTATTTTTTCGTTGAGATGGGTTTCCTGTATGCAGCAAATACTAATTTCTTTCTGGTGCAAGGTGTTTTCTAGTTGGTTTTTTTTAAATTTCTAACTCCCTCTGCATTCCAGTGCATAATATTCAGAGGGGTTTTCATCCTGTCTGGTTGGCCAGTCGCTTTCCTCTTCTGCCTCCTGGCTCCACGGGGTAGACTAGAGGGACCTCCAATGATAAGAACAACACAAACTGCCCAGACCGGCGTAGGCGAACATGTCTCTCCACAGGCCTTGTCTGTTATACATTTAAATATAGTTTCTGATTCTGCATCATGCCAGGCTTAAGCCATCCAACATTTTCTAATGTTGTCTTCCTCTGTCTCTCTTACATCTTTCCAGTTGCTACGATGTTCTCCAACCCAACTCTTCTCATAACATAACCCAGAAACTGAGATTGTTGTCTTCTAACACAGTTAATAAGTTCTCTATTTAAGATGACCACTTGTAGAATGATAGCATTACTCTTTTTAGCTGTCCATATTTTCAACATTCTTCTATAAAACTATATCTATGTGGCCTCCAGATGGTTTCTTGCAGTATTGTCAATCGTCCATGCTTCACTATCATATAACAGTATGGGTTCTATGTAACATTCTTACTTCTATTGATAATGAATTATTACACAAGATGTTCCTCCTCTTCTGGAATGCTGCTTTTGCTTGTACTGTTCGACTTTTTAAAAATCTCAGTGACGCATCTACCATCTGAAGTAATATTGGTGCCCAAATATTTAATTTCTCATATATATACCTGTCTTGATACTCTGGAATTTCTAGCAACGAAGCTTGTGCTCACTATGTGCAATTTTTGAGACAGAGCTCTCCAGGGCATTCTTTCATACTCAGAAGACTTAAACTCTCCGCAGAATGCAGTGATTCATCTAGAAATCTGTTAGAGGAGTCTAAAAGTGTATCCACAAAATATTTTCCACAAATTTGTATGAAAACATCCAATCACAAGAAAGTCTGCACACCATGGTTTTTTATACTTCATGAAAAGGAGGAGGGTAGATAGCCTTAAAAAGGTCTTCACAATTCCTTTATTTTCATGAGATTTTTGTGTGAAAATCTGTAAGAAAAGGTATCAATCCTGAGTCTAACACAACTGTCGCCAGTGCCCAATACGGCTCATACAGAAGAAATTAGGTCTGAGACCTAGGGACACGAAGGATGGTAATAGAATGATCTTCCTATACGAGGAATAGTTCGCTGACTGCGAATCGCCTCGACTGAGGAAAGACACACAATAAGTGACCCAAACAATCAACTCATCTTGCGCCATATACCTTCTCTGAGCATATTGAAGGCTCCTTAAATAGGCATTGCATTAAGTCTTCTTCTTCTTCTTTCGTTCACTTGAAACATGTCTATATCTGTAATTCTGTCTCCTTAATAAAACTCACTGTCTTTTGTAGTTCATACAGTGTCCCATAGAGTTTTCATCCCAGTGTTGTGCCTGGACATACATCAGCCACATACTTAGAATGAAGGAAGATATAATTCCACGACAAGCCCTCATTTAGACACCAGACGGGAAAATAAAACAGGGAAGACCAAAAACAACGTACAGAAGAACATTTATGAATGAATTAAAATCAACAGGCATAAGTGCACAAGACCTGCAACCCCTTGCAACTGACCAACAGGCATGGAGAACTATGATATCTGCCCTATGTGCCAAACTTGGCAAAAGAGGAATTGACTGAATGATCCCTATACTGTTGCCAACTGTATGAACTTTTATTGAATCTCAAATATATAATCAGTTCATCTTCAATCTTTTTGCTTTATCTTTTTGTGCCTTGTAGTGTCAGATTTAAAAAAAAGAAAACTACACCTGTTTGGTCATATAAAGAGACACAACTGTTTACAAAGACAAATAATGCAGAGCAGAGTACCTGGAAAGAGGAGAAAGGGCAGATCAAGAAGATGATGGACTGATGACATTAAAGATAACATGAATACATCGTTGGAAAATGCAAACCGCATCACTCAAGACAGAGAAGGGTTCAGAGAGTTCATTTGGGAGACAAAGTTCTGGAAAGAATACGTCACATGACACAGTTTCAGATGTAGAATATTCTCTTTAGGAGGCCTTTTCCGTGTGTCTGACATATTTTGTTTCCATGGCTTCTTGTATTTCTGTAATGCATCTTTTTGCTGGTCTGCCTTTGCTTTGTATCCACTATGTCTGCACATCATTATTTTGCAATGAATGCTTGCTTACAGTAGTGTGATGGCATGTACGAACCGTTTAATCTGTTGTCATCTGATATAATCTAGAACTGGCATTGTGTTAAGTTGCTGGACTGGTAAGCACATGCACAAACTGGAAATTGTGTCTGATTCTCTCCCTTATTGTTATGAATAGAAATCTATGCAAACATGAAGCTTCTGTCATACACATTCTCTTTTCCTGTTGTTTTGGGTTAATGTATTATTCTAAAGTAGAGAGCAATGGTGTAAATTCCTTTCAAAATTGCACACATCAAATAGTGGTTTGAGCAAATGCAAAACCACAAATAACTCTTATGGTGGTACATACTTTTAGATCTACATCCCTGGATTTTGTGTAAGTGTTAAATTGTATGTGCTACACTTTTTGATAAAGTTCACAGACTGGCATTGCTTAAGTAAACATTGTTGGTTATAGGTCATCTGAGAACTCAATAATGAGCAAAGCAGAAGAGGGCTACTGTGCAAGGAACAGGAGACGTGATATAAATGTTCCTATGTCTCTTCTGCAACTGATCATTTTAATCATAGATTGGCAAATTTAACCATGAGATGTCCAGTTTGATATATCCGATTAGCTCAAAAGGATAGAAACTTACTTCACCAGAAGTAAGACTTAAGACCAGAAAACTGTTCTAAAGCCCTAGAAATGAAGTCAGCAGAAGCCTCTCACTCTAGAGCTTCTTTCACCAATGAAAATGGCAATTAAGTTTCCTTTTTCCACATCATTGTCACATATTGGGGACTAATTATATACTAGATTCGTTCGGATTCCGTCAGGACCCGTCATCACAAAATTTATTGTGTTGCTTACCCTGATATGCCTCACATTGCTAATGTGCTTGTCAACCCGGCTCACTTTATGGGAACAAAAGCGAGTATGACATTGGAGTCCATATTCAAGCTAAGTATATTGATATTAATGAACTGCATTGTTGGATTCTTTGGATTCAATGGGTTAAAGTGAATATCGTGGTTAAAAGGTGGTTCTCCATCTTTGTTCATGAAATCCATTGCAACCTTGTTGGTTTATTATAATGATGCTGATCAGATTGACAATCGTGCTTGAAGGCCATGTTTACTGTTGGGATTTCTCTTCCAGTTTGAGCAGCATTCTGAATCTCTTTTGTTTTGATATCATACATTAACTGATACGATTGTGCCAGTCTATTGTGTTGACACAAATTTTGATCAATTTTATCAAGAATTTCTCTTTGACATGTAGAATTTGCTGCATGTGCTTGTAGAATGTCTGTTGCTTGAGTTCTGTCCAACACACACAACTGAGTGAACTCTGGAACTTTGTAGTATGACGGTTGTATATGAGAAGTTTAATGATAAGTTTGTCCATGAACTTTTAAAACATATGGACCTGGACCGTGATAATCTGTAATTTTTGCTCCCATTGACACAAAATAAATGGCACTATTATAAAAGCAAATTTTCTCTCAAAAATGTGTGTATTTGGGGTGTGTATTATCACAGACATCAAGCGAAGGAACTCGGGATACCCCAGTTTATTACCATGGATGTCTTGTGGCTTTGGGAGCATGATCTTTCCCTTTTGGCAACAACTTGTAAACTTGTCATCGTTAGGATGTTCACCCAAAATTTTTTAGCACCACAAAATTGACATATAATAACATATATTCCAGATATGTGAAGCAAGCGCGATACTCAGTAAAATTTGAAATTGCTTGACTTCGATGCATTTGTGACAATGAGTAAGCCTCATCATCTGCAGCTTGACATCTCTGCATTTTCTCAACAGTTTCATGCTGTCTATAATGATGTTGGTACTCTCTATTCATAGCTTGTCAATTTTCTCTTTACGTTAGTGATTCTAACCTAGCTTAGTGTCATGTATGTCTTTGTTGAAGAGCTTCTTGATAAATTTCTTGCATCTCTCCAATCCTATGTCTATGCTCTGCAGCATTTGTGCACGAATCACAGCGAGTGACTCTTTGACGACTCAACCATCTAGATTCTCGCTCTTTTGTTTTTTTTACGCTTTCTTGCAATTAAACCATTTTCATCCATCATTTAAACATTTAAAACATTGTATATTTTAAATATAATGTATTTTAGATAACTTTAACCCGCCAAAGATGGATGTGTTGGGCCATTGGCGCAAATAAAACGGCGACACAACGCATTTCCATTCTCTGGACTACATCCTGCTGGAAATCTAGTAGGACAATGGTCCTGCTACAAGAGAATTCCGCAGGAGTTTGAGAATGAACACTGAAGAAGAAGAAAACTTTAACCACAAGCAGATACAGAAGTTTACCCGTTGGTACATCAATAACATTTGCATACAAAAAAAGTTATCTGCTTTGAATAACATCACAACATCAATCATTTTGATTGGATGTCACACGGAATTCCATGATGTAATTGTGCTATTTATAGAGGGTTCTGAGAGACTGACAGAACTTGGCTATTATATTTTATATATATGTGTATATATATATATATATATGACCATATTCGGTTTTTTTTTGTCTTAACAGACATGAGGTTTAACACGCGTTTGTGTTGTATCAGCTACAGGATACATGATTTCTTGCCTGGACAGTTTATACTGAGAAAGTGTCTTGCCATACTGTTTAGTTCACAGGAAAGGCAAAGTGAAAACACTTGGAATCAAACATACCTAACTGTAAGAGATGCCAGATTGTTGAACACAATGCAAGAATACTGTGGTAATTTCCACCTTCTGGAGGTATTTTGTCTCAATTAAGTATTTTCCTGCAAAATCATTCTGAATATTTTTAATGTTTTCATTGCTTTTAAGTACACAACTACAATTTGTGTCAATACATTAATTTCATCTAAAGAATATTTGTTGAAACAATTACAAATCTCAGAAATATGATATCGCCATATGTTTTATGTAACAAAGTTCTTGTCTCTGATGGCAAAATCTTTCAGATGTGCAACATTACTGTATAACAGATACTTTATGTTTTTTTTACATATTTGTAAATTACTTGAACTCTATTGTCTTTTCGCTTTTGCTGTTAGGCCTCACAGGATTGAATGACAACCAGATTTTTTGTTATAACATGTTTGGTCACATGATATAGTAATATTGTAATGCCTCAAAATGTTGGTAACTCCTTCAATCCACCTTTTTCTTGGTCTTCTTTTACTTTTTATTGTATAAATTTCTATATTGTATGTTCTTACTTCTGGTCAATATTGATTCATTCTTATTATGTGGACAAACCATTTCAACCTTGTTTTTCAATATATTTGATTACAGATGTTGGTCTAGCGGTTTTTGTAAATCTAAAATTACTTGATAACAGACACTAAACTCTGACTATGATATGTGTAAAAATAGTTTGTAAGCAATGGAATGAACAGCCTAAGAATTCCACAGCAGTCACTATATTGGGTGGCACCCGGAGTAAGAAGAAGAGGGAGACCTAGAGAAACTCTACGAAGAACCATTAATAGAGAAGGCATGTCAATGAACCTAAACAACACGCAAGAATTGAAAGACCTGGCACCACAAAGACAGAAATAGAAAGCTATGGTTTCTGCCCTATGCGTCGCCTATGGCGCTGGAGGTACATAACATAACAATGGAATGAATACAAAACTCAAATAATCAAATAAATTTACATGCAACCAAGACTTTTATCAATAACTAGGAAAAGAAGATAGAAATATTACAACCAAATACAGTGGAATTCCACTATAGCACATACTTTACAGCTTATTTTCCCGGTACATTACTAGTAGACGCCAACACACCATTAAATTTTTTAATCCCACTTTTTATATAGTCACTGTGCATGACAATTCACTGGTAATCATTGCTACAATAACAAACATGGCTACTGCTAACAAACATGATGGTAAACAGTATGAGTCTCCACAGAAATGAGCAGGAATCAGTTATGTTTCTACAAAGTAGAAAAATACTTCCTATAGATAATTTCTGTATTCTACTGCGAGCTACACAGTGGGGGGGGGGGGCTCCAGTTACGTAGAACACAGAAGAAATGATTGCCATTTTACTATCTACACATTACAGAAACACTATGAAAATAACAGCACTCTGAAAATTGAATGACTTTGGTGTAGCATGAAATGAAGAAACAATAATCACTGTGTCACATCTCTATACTATCTTGAAAGCTAACATGCAAAATTTATGCAAAATTTATGTGGAAATCAAGGACAACAGCCACAGACAGCATATTTCACATTATTCTCATTTTTATGCAAGATTTACTTGTACTAATAAAACTTAATGCCTTATTTCTGATTGTATCTCTTGTATAATATGTTGTCATGTTTCTTTGTACCCTAGTTAAGTGTAGACTTCTGCTAAATGTTGTTCAGTTACATGTGTTGAGATAAATATATTTCTTCTTCTTCTTCAGCATTCATTCTCAACCTCTTGCTTTAATTTTCTCATAGCAGCACCATGGTCCTACTAGATTTCCAGCAGGATATAGTCCAGAGAATGGAAATGCGTTGTGTTGCTGTTTTATTTGCGCCAATGGCCCGACACATCTGTCTTCAGCGGAGTAAATATATTTAGAACAGTATTAATTTCTCTATATAGCAATACTTTTCAAAATTCAAAATTATATTTATTCTATATTATATATACTGTATATAGCAAATTTCTGTTATTACATACATATTTCGCTAGTCCAGACCAAGTTGTTATAACAGGATTTGACTGTATTGAGAAACAAACAACCAAATAATCAAAATTAAGTCCTCAGATGAGAAATAACAGGGAAAATGAAAAAGAGGAGGGCCCATTAAAAAAATTGAAAAGAATAATAGCATGAGTTAATGCCCTTGTGGATACTGAGAAATTTGCTCAAATATAAGCACATGATGAGACACAGTGAGTCCTATTTGATGTCTGATTGCACATACAGGATAAGAAGCAATACCATATGTTGAACATGTGCACAAGCTAATGTTACCGCAGTTTGTGAATAAATAAGTTTGCAGCAAATAAAATAAATAAGTAGCATATCCTATTCAGGACGTAGCTGTCAACCCAGCATTTGTTGGCTGTGGTGATCTTCTATGCAATAAAAATATGTTCAGTAGTATGCCATTGCTTTATGAACGGTCTGGGTGCACAATTGCCTGTGGCAGAGATCAAACTTGGTACCTTGGCCGTCACAGATGCGCTCTGTACCACTTCGCCACAGAGCCAGACAACTATAAGAAACATTAAACACTAGACACGTTCAAGTAGGTAGATCTAGTATAGTAGTTTGCACAAACAGTATTTTAATGTCAAGGACAATACAAAATTATCATACTAGTCTTTCTAGCAGGCAATCAGCAGTTAATGTTACAGAACCATTTAGAAATTACATCAAATGAGTAATGTGTTGAGTTATGAGTTGACTTGAGTTATCAGTTGAGTTATGACTTGAGTTATCAGTTGAGTTATGAGTGAAGGTTATCTATCATCAGAACACACGGGACTAGTCCATAGGTGATTCAATCTCCATTTCAATAAACTCAACAGAGTGCAGCCACCAGTTTTAGTTAGTATTGATTTAACATTGTTATCATAAATCTAAGATGTTTCTCTTTCTGAGCTGTTCCATTCTTTGCTCTAATCTATCTTTTGTAACAACAGGTAAGTTTAAAATCAAAAGTGGTAGGGGACAACCACGAGAGATGTTGCTTGACAACCTAGCAATGTAGCATGGAAGGACACCAGTATCAGAAATGAGTGACAGCACATGAAATAGAAGACTGTGGAAAGATATAACCAATGCCACACTGCATGACATCACATGGATTGATGTCACATGACATGGACCATAAGAAGAAATGATTGACAGTACATGAAATAGAAGACTGGAAAGATATAACCAATGACATCACACGGATTGATGTCACATGACATGGACAATAAAAAGAAGTGGAATCGATCAGAGTTGTGAGAATGACCATGATTTACACTTCACAAAAAAAACCTTCTGACTAGCTAAAGTCCATCAATGCATTCATTATGTTAGATCAGCTGTTGTATTATTTGATACTGTGACCACACTAGAGCCATCTTCTCTGCTCCTTGAATGCCCTTAACATCCAGATATCTGGGTCTGAAAATGCAGGTTATCTTTCTTTTCACAGATTGCGATGACAAGTCTACCCATTGCCTGCAGACACCTCCAGCTTCAGCTTTGTAGATCATCTTCATTGATTCTATCTATCAATCTAATCTAATCCAATCCAATCTAATCCAATATAATCCAATCTATTCCAATCCAATCTAATCCAATCAATCCAATCCATCCAATCCAATCCATCCAATTCATCCATCCATCCATCCATCTATCTATCTATCTATTCACTAAACCCTTTATTGCCTTTCAGCATCAGGGGTAGAAGAGTTCACTGGAGATGGCCCTCGCGTTTCTGAGTATATTGTGGAATTTGTCACCTCTTTTATTTTGGTGGTCCACCGTTTTCGAGGTCGGCCTCTAGGTCTGTCTTCACTGTATGTGTGTAGCATAGTTTGCTGTGGTATGCTGTCTGGTGGTAGTCTGCTGATGTGTGCAAACCATTTGATCTGTTGGCTCTTAATATACTCCAAGATTGGGACGGTGCCAGTTCTTGTCAAATGTCCTCACTTCTCACTCTGTCTATAAGTCCATATTCCTAGGATTCTGCATAAGCATGTCATTTCAGCTGTCACTAGTTTACATTTGTCTTGTGCTGTCGTTGTCCATGTGTGGGATTGGTAGCACAGTGTTGGTATAATAATTGTTTTGAATAGTGTTATTGTCGTGTTTAAATGTAATTGATTCTCGTCATTTGAATACATTAGCAATGAAGTTAAATAACATCTCAATAGATCAAGCTTGTACCTAGTAGTAATTTATATCTGTTAAACATGGACTTCTTCATCTACTGTGTTCATTCTCAGATTCCTATATGAATACTTGATTCTTCTTCTTTTGTTAGCTTTGAATGTGCTTACATCTGAAGTTTTGTCTCTTCTATAAACTTGACTGTGTTTTGTAACCCATACAGAGGTCTATAGTCTTTCTTCAAATGTTGGTTCTCTGGGCCAGTGTGTTTGTCTCAGAATTTCATTTTCTGGACATTCTTGAAGAATATACTCTGCTGTCTGAGGTGTCTGTCATTTGAAGGGCACTTGATAAAACATAACAAAAAATTTTTTTTATAGGAATGCCATTGACGGAAGAAATACAAAAGAATCAAGAATTTTGACAAAAAGTGAAAGAGAGTTGATCAGCATAATAACAAAAGAAATATCAAATGACACAACAGCCATAAGACCATAATGGAGGTGATGATGCCAGGGCAACAAAAAAGAGGTAGACCATGAAAAAGAAGAATGCAAAATATCAAAGACCACCTCAACATAACACTCACAGAAGCAGGAAGATTTGCTCAAGGTCAACAGTAGTTTAGAAAAGCTGTTAGGCTACTCCTTCCTGTCCAAGATATGCTACCTGATGATGATGATATAAGGAGACATTGCATGAACAAATTGGTAATGAAAGGTATTGCCAAGAAGGGAACAAGTTATGTTCCAGATATGATATGTTAGGTATGTATATACAATAACAAAAATATGAGATCTTAAAGAATGGCAGGATTGGTGTGCTCTATAATAGCTTTTTTGCAATACTTTCTAACCATAGCATAAGCATCTGGAGACAAACAACAATCCTGGACATGCAGCTGCTGTAAGGAAGAGCATCTGTAGGCAATCAGTACTATTCCTTTGTCAGTGATAGCATCACATGATTTAACTCCGAGCTTCCGCAGGTTTGGGCAGTGCATAGACAGAGCATACAGTCCATCATCTGTGATGTCACATTTACCGATGTCCAGAGAGCGAAGACGTGGGCAGTTCCGTGCCAAAAATTCTAAGCCTGTGTCTGAGAAAGCTTCACAGCCTCGGACATTGAGGTAGCGGAGTTTGCTGCAGTTTCTAGCGATGTGAATAACACCTTGATCGGATACCTTATTCAAGATGAGAAACATCAAAACACTTTATAAAAACAAGTTTATTAAAAATATATAAATCAAATATTTAATGAAACTGTTAAAGTATGGGGTATATGGTGCGAAGTCCCTATTTTATGTTTGGTTATCAACTGCATGCTAGTAGTGATCTAGCCAGCAATATACTGGATGCCTTATGGACCTTTAAGCACTACAAGAACTCATTAAAGACCTCACCAAAAGCCTTTGAAATAGATCAAGATACATGGGAAGAACTTGCACAAAATAGACCTACATGGCAATCTACAGTCAAAAAAGGCACAGCATCTGAAAAGAGAAGTGTAGAAGCCCAACAGCAGAGAGTAGGTAGAAAGTCAAGAGGTAGACAAAAAACAATCTACATTGGTCATTTCATACCTGAACTGTCCAAGGAGATTTGTGGCCAGAATCAGACTTATTACCCACCTACGAACTCATAATCAAGTACACAAGTCTAACTGAATTTGAAAATAGGATGTAACAAATGGTCATTATCATCATGTGATGGTTGAACAACAACTGGATGTCATCATTGTCCGAAATTTATTCTGGTACCCATTTCCTGAGGCAAGGTGCCCTGGGAGCCATTTTTGGTCTTTAAAAAACTCCAGTTCATCAGGGAATCAAATCCGGAACTAAAGAATTAGGAAGCCAATGTGCACACTAATTAGCTAATACAGGTTCCATCATATGTTACATCAGTCTTCAAACACACTTCTATCCAATGAGAAACAAATGGCAAATGATAAATTTAATAGTCATACCAGCACTGTGTTATCTATGTCAGATATGGACACATAACTGAAGAACAAGAGAGGAAGCTTTTCACATGGTCAATGAGATATTCAAGAAACACAGCAAATAGAACAAGAAGAGATCACTTGAGAAATGAAGAAATGACAAGAACTGCTGGAACAACATCTGTGATCTGTGGATATTGAATAGCAGCGATGAAATGGCTCGGCTGCTTAATGAGAATGAACTCATGTTGGCCAGCAGCGAAAGCATACAACATGAGAATGAACTTATATTGGCCAGCAGCGAAGCATACAACATGAGAATAAACTTATATTGGCCAGCAGCGAAGCATACAACATGAGAATAAACTTATATTGGCCAGCAGTGAAAGCATACAACATGAGAATAGAAACACCAAGAGGTAAAAGAAGCCCAATAAGAAGGTAGATTGTAGGAGTTACTGACATCCATGAACATCTTAATATTACTTCATATCAAGTGACCAAACATGCCATAGTCTGAAAATCTATCATCATTCAATCCTGCAGTGCTCAACAGCAAAAGTAGAGAAAAGACAACAGGAAAAAGAAAAATTATTCATTTACTATATACTACACAGGACAAGTGGGGAAAATGGAAACAGAAAACCTAGGACCACATATAGAATTGAGACCATGAAGATGGGAATCACTTGGTGAAGTGAGACCATGAAGATGGGAATCACTTGGTGAAGTGAGACCATGAAGATGGGAATCACTTGGTGAAGTGAGACCATGAAGATGGGAATCACCTGGAGAAGTGAGACCATGAAGAACTTCACAGAGATGGGAATTACACTAATCGGTCAAGGTGAAGACGGTACTGTGGACTCCCTTTATAACAAATTGCTGTGGACCAATGAAATGTGTATGTAATAACCATAATTTTCTATACATATCTACAATTTTCTAGTTCTTATTATGTCCGTGCCGTTTGGCATTGGTTATCATGTCTTTTCACAGGCTTCTGTTTTTTGTGCTGTCAATCATTTCTGATATGGATGTTCTCTCATTCTATAATACTAGATTGTCAAGCATCTTCTCTCTTGGTCTTTCCCGACCCCTCTTGCACTTCAACTTGCTTGATGACACAATATGTTCCATCTTTCCTCTTCTCATGGTTGGTTGGTTGGTTGCTGATCCAACGGTTCATGGGCTCATGCCCTTTGACCAAATGCCATTAAATGGCATTATATTGCTGGGAAGTCTGTGGATTTTCTGCCCACCCCGGGACAGAGCCAGAGAATAACTATCATACCTCCAGGAAGGTAGGTTTCAACCTATGCACTGCTCCTAGCCACTGTAGTCAAGATAGGGTTCACTGTGCTCATTCCCCGCCACCAATTGACTACTGGTTATGCCGAACTTCTCTATTGCTCTAGGCATGCAACCAAATGTTCAAGTCAAAAGGATTGTCACGTCCTGAGTCACTGTGCCTCTATGATGGGTTTCAGCCATAGGAAAAAACAGTGCTGTCAGTTTCCTCCTCCCCAGTGCTTTACAGTACATCTCTGGCTCCCTCCCAACCACAGAGGGTGTATACATATATATCCAGGAAAGCATGAAACACATTTCAACAACAAAATAAAAGCATAATTGTATAGATGATGTGCCATGAAGCTTCTCTAAGAAGATAACCTCAATATAACGGCATGTCATCCACTAAGGTTTTCATTTGCATGGGTGGTATGTTTAGTGGGCCATTGGTGAGACCCATGGACGCAACCACATGCATTCTTCTCATGGTGTGTCGAGAAAATGTGGACTTTCTTTCTTCTGTGGGTGAGCAGCTTCCTTTCTGAGTGAGTGAATCCTCTATAAAATCACAATTCTGCTAGTATGTAATTTTTCACTTTTCTGCTGATTCTCCAAGGTTATCCTTCCATACATCAGAATTGATTCTATATAACTTCCATACACCAGAATTGATTCTATATAACTTCCATACATCAGAATTGATTCTATATAACTTCCATACATCAGAATTGATTCTATATAACTTCCATACATGAGAATTGATTCTATATAACTTTCACACATCAGAATTGATTCTATATAACTTCCATACACCAGAATTGATTCTATATAAATTCCATACAACTGAATTGATTCTATATAACTTCCATACACCAGAATTGATTCTATATAACTTTCACACATCAGAATTGATTCTATATAACTTCCATACACCAAAATTGATTCTATATAACTTCCATACACCAGAATTGATTCTATATAACTTCCATACACCAAAATTGATTCTATATAACTTCCATACACCAGAATTGATTCTATATAACTTCCATACATGAGAATTGATTCTATATAACTTTCACACATCAGAATTGATTCTATATAAATTCCATACAACTGAATTGATTCTATATAACTTCCATACATCAGAATTGATTCTATATAACTTCCATACACTAGAATTGATTCTATATAACTTTCACACATCAGAATTGATTCTATATAACTTCCATACACCAGAATTGATTCTATATAAATTCCATACAACTGAATTGATTCTATATAACTTCCATACATCAGAATTGATTCTATATAACTTCCATACACCAGAATTGATTCTATATAAATTCCATACAACTGAATTGATTCTATATAACTTCCATACATCAGAATTGATTCTATATAACTTCCATACATGAGAATTGATTCTATATAACTTTCACACATCAGAATTGATTCTATATAACTTCCATACACCAGAATTGATTCTATATAAATTCCATACAACTGAATTGATTCTATATAACTTCCATACATCAGAATTGATTCTATATAACTTCCATACATTAGAATTGATTCTATATAACTTTCACACATCAGAATTGATTCTATATAACTTCCATACACCAGAATTGATTCTATATAAATTCCATACAACTGAATTGATTCTATATAACTTCCATACATGAGAATTGATTCTATATAAATTCCATACAACTGAATTGATTCTATATAACTTCCATACATCAGAATTGATTCTATATAACTTCCATACATCAGAATTGATTCTATATAACTTCCATACATGAGAATTGATTCTATATAAATTCCATACAACTGAATTGATTCTATATAACTTCCATACATCAGAATTGATTCTATATAACTTCCATACACCAGAATTGATTCTATATAACTTCCATACACCAGAATTGATTCTATATAACTTCTAAGAACTCTTTCACTTCAATTAACAAAGATACATTATATAGGATATTTGTCATCTTGTGTGAAATATTACCTTTGTCTTGGCAATTCTACATTTGACTTCTTTAATACATCTTCCATCTGATGTTTATAGGGTCAAAGGACATGAGCCCATGGACTGCTGGATCAGCAACCAACCAACTATCTGATGTTTATAGGGTCAATGGACATGAGCCCATGGACTGCTGGATCAGCAACCAACCAACTATCTGATGTTTATAGGGTCAAAGGACATGAGCCCATGGACTGCTGGATCAGCAACCAACCATCTGATGTTTATAGGGTCAAAGGACATGAGCCCATGGACATCTGGATCAGCAACCAACCAACTATCTGATGTTTATAAAGTATCTAAATATTAGAATATTTTGACTTACTTCTGATTGAACCCATTTACTTTAATGTTGCATTCTGAAGACAATTACACATATTCAAGAATAAACAAATTGGATTTTTATTGACAAGTGTTGTTATATAGGGAATGTTGTTATAAAGGTATATGCTATAAGGGGATTTCACTGTACTAGATCTGATGTGCTTATATCTTTACATCTATGTAAATATTTAAATAGTCAAAGTTACCTTTTCACATTTAGCCACACTTAAGTACCGAAGATTCTCACGCAACTTTGCCAGCTCCCGCATACCAAGATCAGTAATGTTCCTGCAGTCACTCACGCTAAGTTCTCGCAGACTTGAATTAAGAAAAAGGGTTAAAATTAGTTAAAGTTCATTAAATATAAGCAAAAAAAGACAGCTTAATTCTGCTAAAATTAATATGTAATATAACAGATATCTTTGAGATGTCAATATATAGAAGAATATATGAGAGCCGCATTAGCGCAGTGGTTAGCGCACTGGCTTCGCATATAAGTGGTCCTGGGTTCATTCCCCAGTTGAGGCGGAAATGCTTTTTAGATCGCAATGGCTCCTGCGTCGATCCAGCCTTAAATGGGTACCGGATTAATCCAGGAAGTAAAGACTGTGTGGGAGAGGAGATGGCTACTGCCCTCATTTGCAGAGCCTCTGAAATGTGAGATCGCTACATCTCACACCCCTACGGCATTAATAAATGTTATTGGTTACTTTACTTTTTCCTACTTATATAGAAGAATAGGGAGAGCTACATGGAAAGAGAAGAAAAGAAGCAAAGATGTTCTGACAACACTAAGAATGAAACAAAAATTAACAGAAATAAAAATCAAACAAATGAAATATTTTGGACATATTTAAAAGACATGATACTTTGTTGAAAATATTAATTGAATTATAGTTAAATATTATAGTCAAGAGATACTAGAAAAGAATTTTATTTATACCATGGACAGATATAAAAAGACAAATCAAGAAGTGTTAAGATTAATAAACGTCAAAGAGGGCTGGCTCCTTAACAACATCCTAACAAGAAAGCTGTATATTTTTGGTTAAATAAAGTTAATAGCTGAATGCAAAGTTAACAGCAACAGGGGAAGAGGGCTCCCAAAACCATGATGGTGCAGTGATATATCAGATTGCTTAAACATGTCTCTAGCTGCGACAGGTCAACTCACCCAGAACGGCAGGGTGTTCAGAGAATCCATAAGAATGACCACATTCTGGAAAGAATATGTCACATAAGATGAGAGTCAAGAGGAAGGTAGCAAAAGGTAAGCAGATACACAAGTTGGAGGAAAACATCACGAATCACAAGATGGTCAGGTTAGTTTAGTAGTGCTCACCACCAAGGCAAGAGACAAGATGTTGGAGGTGAGTTGCAGCCAATATAAAAAAGTCGAAGGTAGGCCCTTTATCTGGGAATGTACTGTATATTGTGTTGCCTACCTGCAACAATTATTTGCAATGTAAATCACACCACAGCTTACCTGCAACAATTATTTGCAATGTAAATCACACCACAGCTTACCTGCAACAATTATTTGCAATACAGGTCACACCAAGATCCGTAATCAAGGGACATCTTCTGAGGTAGAAAAAGAGAAGCTGGGTGCATTGTGATGTAATGATCGACAGGTCTTCATCTGTGACATTTGGACAGTCTGTCATGTCCAGATACCGTAGATAAATACGCTGAAGATGTCTAGAAGCATTTTGTAGTATCAATGAATCCATTAGACTTATGCATGTCACCATTGCACAACCTGGTTAAGAGTCATTAACATGTCAATCATACAAGAATGCTAGGATCTATTTCTTACAACTGTATGATTTCTTTATAAAACATTGACTGATGAAGTTGAATGTGTTAGGCCATTGGCACAAATAGAACAATGATACTGCATATGTTTGCTCTCTGGACTACCCCGTGCTGGAAATCTAGTAAGATCATTGTCCTAATAAAATAGAGATTCACAAGGAGTTTAAGAATGAACATTTACTAACTAAAATGTTTAAATATAATCCTAAACAGATCAAGATCTGGAGGACACTCAGATTATGGAGAGAAAATATAGATAGATTGGACACACTTTCAGGAAACCAGTAAAAGATAGTTAGTAAATAAATAACATGGCAGTTGCATAGTAGAAGGACATTGGGAATATCTAAGAACACATAGAGAAGATAGTTCATGACAGTTTAGTCTCTGTTAGTACATTAAGTCTGATGGTATGTGTATGTTTAGTCTCTGTTAGTACATTTAGTCTGATGGTATGTGTATGTTTAGTCTCTGCTTGTATGTGTAGGCCTATGTTTAGTCTCTGTTGGTATGTGTATGTTTAGTCTCTGTTGGTACATTTAGTCTGTTGGTATGTGTATGTTTAGTCTCTGATTGTATGTGTAAGCCTATGTTTAGTCTTTGCTGATATGTGTATGTTTAGTCTTTGCTGATATGTGTATGTTTAGTCTTTGCTGATATGTGTATGTTTAGTCTCTGTTGGTATGTGTATGTGTAGTCTGTTGGTATGTGTACATTTAGTCTCCATTGGTTTGGGTATGTTTAGTCTCTGTTGGTATGTGAACGTTTAGTCTCTGTTGGTTTGTGTATGTTTAGCCTCTGTTGGTATGTGAACGTTTAGTCTGTTGGTTTGTGTATTTTAGTCTCTGTTGGTATGTGTATGTGTAGTCTCTGTTGGTTTGTGTATGTTTAGTCTGTGGTGGTATGTGTACATTTAGTCTCTGTTGGTATGTGTATGTTTAGTCTCTGTTGGTATGTGTATGTGTAGTCTCTGTTGGTTTGTGTATGTTTAGTCTGTGGTGGTATGTGAACATTTAGTCTCTGTTGGTATGTGTATGTTTAGTCTCTGTTGGTATGTGTACATTTAGTCTCCATTGGTTTGGGTATGTTTAGTCTCTGTTGGTATGTGAATGTTTAGTCTCTGTTGGTTTGTGTATGTTTAGTCTGTGGTGGTATGTGAACATTTAGTCTCTGTTGGTATGTGTATTTTTAGTCTCTGTTGGTATGTGAACGTTTAGTCTCTGTTGGTATGTGTATGTTTAGTCTGTTGGTATGTGAATGTTTAGTCTCTGTTGGTATGTGAACGTTTAGTCTCTGTTGGTATGTGTATGTTTAGTCTGTTGGTATGTGAATGTTTAGTCTCTGTTGGTTTGTGTATGTTTAGTCTCTGTTGGTTTGTGTATGTTTAGTCTCTGTTGGTATGTGAACGTTTAGTCTTTGTAAGTATTAGTACATTTAGTCTCTGATAGTATGTGTACATTTAGTTTTCGTTAGTATCAGTACATTTAATTTCTGTTGGTTTGTGTATGTTTAGTCTCTGTTGGTATGTGTATGTTTAGTCTCTGTTGGTATGTGTATGTTTAGTCTCTGTTGGTATGTGTATGTTTAGTCTCTGTTGGTATGTGTATGTTTAGTCTCTGTTGGTATGTGTATGTTTAGTCTGTTGGTATGTGTATGTTTAGTCTCTGTTGGTATGTGTATGTTTAGTCTCTGTTGGTATTTGTAGATTTAAGTCTCCATTAGTATGTGTATAAATATTATTGCTTATTTTGGGTGATGGCATAACAGCAGGCAACTAATCCCTCTATTCAGACATAGAAGAGTAATGTACCCTAGACTCCCACTAAATAAAAGACTTCTCAAAGCATTCTCCATTTGTCCCTATTTTGATAAAGACCTTGTGGCTGCACAGTTGATTCTGTGTATTTGTTCCATGTAAATTGCTATTTAACCCATGTTTTTTTTTTAATGCATTTATTTACAATATGGTGCACAATGTCCCTTTAATTCATAATGTAAAAGTAAGCACAAAAGAGATGGAACAATTTTTCAAGATTTATGTGAAGAGCAAAGAGAAGAGAAGTGTGCTTTTTAAAATCTGCTCAAAACTGTTTGCACATTTTGCATGGCTTTGAAATGTTTGCTGTAGATTTCACATTTTCATATGCCTGGTTTCTACAAAGAGATTGTATCCAATATTCAAATTGAGGCTAATACAATATTCAAATAGAGTGTAATCCAATATTCAAATAGAGGCTATCATATTTTAGTGCTCCTATAAGAAAATATGAGACAGTGTCACCACCCATACTATCACTTTTTTATATTTACATAACCATCAAAGGAGTTGCAATATATCTCTAATACTTTCTGTTTAATAACCTTACAGAATACTCTTTAAGAATAGTGTTTGTGAATAGTGTTTGTAAATAGTGTTTGTGAATAGTGTTTGTGAATAATGTTTGTGAACAGTGTTTGTGAATAGTGTTTGTGAATAGTGTTTGTAAATAGTGTTTGTGAATAGTGTTTGTGAATAGTGTTTGTAAATAGTGTTTGTGAATAGTGTTTGTGAATAGTGTTTGTAAATAGTGTTTATGAATAGTGTGTGAATAATGTTTGTGAACAGTGTTTGTGAACAGTGTTTGTGAATAGTGTGTGAATAATGTTTGTGAATAGTGTTTGTGAATAGTGTGTGAATAGTATTTGTAAATAGTGTTTGTGAATAGTGTTTGTGAATAGTGTGTGAATAGTGTTTGTGAATAGTGTGTGAATAGTGTTTGTGAATATTGTGTGAATTGTGTTTGTGAATAGTGTTTGTAAATAGTGTTTGTGAATAGTGTTTGTGAATAGTGTTTGTGAATAGTGTTTGTGAATAGTGTTTGTGAATAGTGTTTGTGAATAGTGTTTGTAAATAGTGTGTGAATAGTGTTTGTAAATAGTGTGTGAATAGTGTTTGTGAATAGTGTTTGTGAATAGTGTTTGTGAATTAGTAAGTTAGTATGTTACAAAACCCCTCGAATTTACCCCCTCCTGAGAGTGGAGTTTTCTTGGTATGAAACTCAGTAGAAACCACTTCTTGAAACTTTGACAGTCTTGACTGCCTCTTGAAAGACCATTGGAATAGGAATCCATTCCTAGCAGGAGTTTTGCTTTCTGGGGTGTAAATCTGCTTAACGGTATCATCTCCACAACCCATCCACGATCTGCCACTCTTGAGCCTGCTTCCCTTCACACGAGGGAGCTCACTGTGTAGTGGGTGGTCTATGTCAGAACTCACCCTGAAGTATGCACAGGCATGCCATATATCAATTCTGTGAGATATGCTCGGAAAATCAAGGAGAAATCTCATAGCCACACAGGATGTGTCCCTTGTGCAACCAAGGATGATCTGCATCACATAATTTTGAATTCTCTCCAGTCTCTCAATCCGTGTGTGACTGGCGGTGATAGTGGCGCCTGCATATTCCAGCCTCTCAATCTGTGTGTGACTGGCGGTGATAGTGGCGCCTGCATATTCCAGCCTCTCAATCTGTGTGTGGCTGGTGGTGATAGTGGCGCCTGCATATCCAATGACAGGGAGGACAAGAGCCTCATATAAGATTACAAGTTGTGATTGTTTAGTATCAGCCGCTGTCATCACTCTCAGAGTTTAAAATAATATGCCCAATAGTAACAATTTCCAAAACTCTCAGAGTTTAAAATAATATGCCCAATAGTAACAATTTCCAAAACTCTCAGAGTTTAAAATAATATGCCCAATAGTAACAATTTCCAAAACTCTCAGAGTTTAAAATAATATGCCCAATAGTAACAATTTCCAAAACTCACCCGTAACATCTAATCTTTCAAGATTAACACATCTAGAAACTGCTTCTTTCACACCCAAGTTTGTAATCAGATGGCAACTTTGCATCTCAAGGTATCTTAGTTCTGGGCATCTTTTAGCCACAGTTTGAAGACCGCTGTCAGAAAGCTTACAACAGGTGTTGATGTTAATTTTTTCTAAGATCATGCATACCTGGAAAATTGCAAAGAATAAAAATTGTAAGGACATGTTCATATATGGTAATAGTTTAATTTTCTTTGTTGTTGTTGGCACCATAATCCCTTTATTTCATGCGGCGTCAGAGGTAGAAGAGTTCTCTTTTTGTCTGCTATTTTGTGTGCTTCATATGTGTTTTCGTTAACACTTTTATTTCTGTAATTCATTGTTTGCATGGTCTGCCCCTGGCTTTGTATCCATTGTGTCTGCATAGCATTGCTTTTTGAAGGGCACTATCTACTGGTAATCTGGAAGCATGTAACACTTAATCTATTTTTTGATGTAATCCAGAATTGGCATTGTGTTTGTGATGTCTTCTGATGTTTTAATTTTTCATTCAGTTTCTTAAAGTTACTTTGTGAATTCTACATAGACAAGCCATTTCTGTTGTAATAAGTTTTATTTTGGCTTTTGTTGTCAGTGTCCATATTTGACATAGGTAGCATAGTGATGGTATGATCATTTTATATACTGCAGTTTTGGTGTTCATGTACAATTCTTGAGTGTAACGGGAATTGAACCAATCCATTCAACGATTGTTTCAAAGTTAATTCAGTCTGACTGGTTCAATTCCCATTAGACTCAAGAATTTTTAATTTATCCTCTGGCTTCCTTCTTGAATTTACTTGTGTTCATGTACATATTGTTTGTTTTTGAAAATAGGAGACATCTGCACTAAGATCTTGTATACTATGTTGCATCTATGTTGGATTTCTTTGGTGTTTTTCCCATTTTTCAATAGTTAATTAAGTGAACTCAAGCTGCTATGTAACTACAGGTTGAGTTAAAGGTGTTCAATATCTTTCATTGAACCAACAGAAGAGCAGTTAGTTAGTTAGTCATCGGATCATCATCACTGCAAACTGGATACGTCCATAGTTGCTCCAATCTCTCCCTGAGTGTATCCACCATTACACTTCTGCTGACAGTACCGGTCCTCTGCTATTTGACCATCATTCTTCTGTGCCCTCCAAAATGTTCACTTTTAGCAACACCACAATTCAAACCCTGATCTTTAATCCTTGACATTGAAAAGAAATCATCAACCACACTAGTCTTACTCTTGCGTGCTATATATTTTATGGAGTTCAAAACATCAGCTCAATCAATTGCCCCATGGTCTTGTGCCACAATCGTGTATGATGCCAGTTGATCTGCTCTTTCATTGTCTCAAACACCTACATGTCCCAACACAAAAATAAATGTAGCTACTTTCAAGTTCGCCTTTCTCAAGACCTCAATCCACTGTTTGCGAACAAGACCTACTCGCACCTGCCTAATCATACTCATAGAGTCACTCAAGATGCAGACCCGTGTTACTTACTGTGTACCTACCCACTCAAATGCCCTGGTCACCACAATAATCTCCATGGTCATGCTACTCGTAGTCACAGCAAAGGCCCCACTCTCCTCCCTGATCGGTTTACTTTCGCACTGAGCTGTGAAGGCCCAAGCACTGTGGACATGTCTAATCACAGATACATCAGTGTATATAATCACATCCCCCTCTTTGGCATTCTCACTGACCAAAGCTTGCACTTCTTGCTCCACGGCCGTAGGACACAATTCTCTGCATTCCCTGTTAAGTGTTATTACTACATAGAAGAGCAGTAAAACTATGTATCAAATGATAAATAAATTTAAACCAAAATAAAATGGGTTAAATAGCAATTTTTCTTAAACAAATACAAGCTACCATGACAGACATACAGTTCTGTACTCTCCACACTTACCTTGGGTGTATTATAACTCAGCCGTCTAGTAAGGTACTTGAGTGCTCTATCTATATCTATACTAGGATTATTGATGACAATGGTAGTCCACAGAATAGGGTTGTCCCAAACAGCATTGTACCAATGACGAGAAACCTGGAGACAAGATACAGGAAATCATAGTAAACATACAGCACTACAGATTGTATAGTTAATTCATGTCACAGATCAAGATTAGCACAATACTACTTTGTAAAACTATATTATTTTGTAGTAACATACTACATTACTGGATTGCAAATCTATATTTCTGTGTGAAACTACAATATTTTGATGTAATACTGCATTAGTAAAACTACATTATCTTGTTGTATCACTGAATTGTTGGATTATAAAACTACATTTATTTGTAAAACTATATTATTGTGTTATAACACATTACTTTATATTTTGTTATAACACATTACTTTATATTTTGTTATAACACATTACTTTATATTTTGTTATAACACATTACTTTATATTTTGTTATAACACATTACTTTATATTTTGTTATAACACATTACTTTATATTTTGTTATAACACATTACTTTATATTTTGTTATAACACATTACTTTATATTTTGTTATAACACATTACTTTATATTTTGTTATAAAACTACAGTGCTTCCACCTAAAATAGAAAATATAAGTAAATAAATGGATAACAGAGGATATTCTGAACATAATGGATAAATGAAGGAAAAACAAACATAATACAGAGGAATATATGAAGATAAATAAAGAAGTAAAACATAACGGCATTGAAGCAAAAGAGAAATGGTTTAATGAACAATGTCAACAAATAGAAACATTTTATAATAAAGACACAAAAACAATACACAAAAGGATTAGCAAACTTACTGGTAGAAAAACAAAATATAACACAGGATGTTTGAAATCTAAAAATGGCAAAATGCTCCTGAAGAAAGAAGACATTGTAAAAAGATGGACAAAATACATAGAAGAGCTTTATGGAGAAGGTAGACAAGAATAGAAAATACAATAAATTGTGAAGGACCACCAATAATAGAAAAGGAAATTATAGTTTATCATAAAACATGAAAAAAGGGAAAGCAACAGTCCCTGATAATATTTCTGTGGAAGAACTAGAGGCACTGGAAGACACCGGAATAAAAGTAATAACACAATTATTTAATGATGTTTATGACAGTGGTCACTTACCTGATGACTTTCTAAAATCAACATTTATAGCGTTACCACAGAAACAGGGAGCAATAGAATGTGAAGAATATAGAACAATTAATCTTTCCTGTCACATAACAAAAATTTTGTTAAGGATTATTATGAAAACAAGACAGAAAATTAAACGGGACATAGCGGATGAACAATTTGGATTTGTTAAAGGAAAAGGAACACAAAACGCCATATATACATTAAGATCTTTAAAGATCACTAGAAGTTCTAGCATTGAAAAGTGGTCATAGCACAGCCAAGGCCACACATCTGGCTTTAGAACGCAAGCTCGAGCTCCAATCACCCCTACGCTTAATGGCAACAGTGGATCACAAACCACATGGGGAAAGACAATAGACAATAGATAAAATCATTCATCAAAGTAAAACATGACCAGATTATTAAAATTCTAGAAGATATTAATATGGACAGTAAAGATCTTAGAATTGTGCGCAATATATACTGACAACAAGAAGCAGCCATGAAAGTGGATAATATAACTGGGAAGTATACACAAATAAAACAAGGTGTACGTCAGGAATGTGTATTGTCACCAGATTTATTTTCTCTTTACAACGAGAATATCTTGAGATCATTTAAGAATATGCCAGGCATTAAAATAGGAGGACACAATATCAATAACCTACGATATGCAGATGATACTGTGTTGATAGCAGAAAGCCAAGAACATCTCCAAGATCTGTTAAACAGAACGGTGATAGGAAAGTGAACAAAAAGATCTTAGTCTAAACATAAAAAAAGACAAGAGACAATGATAATATCAGGAAAAAGTATCCCACCAAATAGTAAAATAGTATTAAATAAGAAAAACTTAAAGCAGGTGAATAGTTTCAAATATTTTGGAACATTAATAACTTCAGATGGTAAATGCAAGACCGAAATTATAAGCAGAATAGGACAAGCAAAAGCAGCATTCCATAAAATGAAAAATATCCTATGCAACCATATCGATGGATACTAGAAAATGTGTCCTCAAATGCTACATTAAACCAGTGCTATTCTATGGAAGTGAAGCATGGACAATAAATAAGACATCACAAAAATCATTGGAGGCAGCAGTAATGTGGTTTATTCTCGAAGAATGTTACGCATTACTTGGACAGCAAAGATTACTAATGAAGAATGTCTTAGAAGGACGGATGTGAAAAAATGCATTATTGATAATATAAGAAAAAGACAGTCAACATTTATTGAGCACATAATGAGAAGAGGATGCATTAATAATATAGTGACAACAGGAAAGACAGAAGGGAAAAGATCAAGGGGAAGACCCAGAGAAAAGATATTGGACAGTTTGACTAAATGGCTTTGATTGACGACACCAACAGAGATGATGACATATATGATAGATCGATGTACATGGAGAAATATATCCGCCAACGCCACTCGGCATGGCACTTGATGATTATGATGATAACACTACATGACTTTATATTTTGTTATAACACTACATTACTGTAGAATTTATTATAACACTACATTACTGTATATTTTGTTATTACACATTACTGTATATTTTGATGTGTGATCTTCTTAGTAGTACCGTACATATACTGAACAATGTAAAAATAGAATTCAACTTAAAAGTATACAAACTCCACTTACCTGAGCACACTTGCAGAGGTGATCCGTAGACAGGTGAGAAAATATTTTCAGAAGGACATCATTAGGAAGAAATTCAAATGGGGCAAGTTTAGTCATCAGACGTTTGCCATTAGATGATGGCATCAGAAGTGTCTTACATTTTGTGTTGTCCGTCTGAAACCAACATAAGGAATAACTGCACGACTTATCTAAGTTAGAGTATACATATATTCTGCACACAATAAAACTATGTGTCTACAGTATATATAGTCTGTGTCTACAGTATATATAGTCTGTGTCTACAGTATATATTGTCTGTGTCTACAGTATATATAGTCTGTGTCTACAGTATATATAGTCTGTGTCTACAGTATATATAGTCTGTGTCTACAGTATATATTGTCTGTGTCTACAGTATATATTGTCTGTGTCTACAGTATATACAGACTGTGTCTACAGTATATATTGTCTGTGTCTACAGTATATACAGACTGTGTCTACAGTATATACAGACTGTGTCTACAGTATATACAGACTGTGTCTACAGTATAATTAATTTAGAACAAACAACGATTGCATACAATATTTGCATACACTCTTCTTACGGCTGTACATAATTTACGTCAAATACAGTTTATCCCCCCCCCCCTCCACTTGTCAGCAACTCAGGGTGTCCCTGGTTAATTATGTCAAAAAAATACTCCCTCCCCTAAAACTAAAATTTTAGCAGAAAAAAAAGTTGGGAAAAATGGCATGTTTCACATATTTTTAGAGAAATGTTTCAAATTTAAAGAGTTGTATTGGTGTATTAAAAAACAGTATCGTTGACGTCAATGTTTGTCAACCCCCACCCCTTCTCAACAACTATCTAACTTATTCAGATCCCCCAACCTCTATTTGTTGACTTAATGTATGGACAGCCCGTAAGGAAGGCTCTGAGTGTGAATTTGGAAGTTATACGATGCAGAAAAAAAAGACACCTGCATCCCTTAAACCAAATTTTGGTATGTATACACTGTTCTCGTGCGTGCCGATAACAAATTGACAAAGTCAGTCTTCTTATGTTCCTACACTCAATCTAAGCCTCCTGCATGTTAACTCGGTGTATCCAGGAAACAGAATGTGTAACTTATGTCATGGTTCACAACTTAAATGCTTAAATATTATATCTACACTTGTCTGCCTATGTTTACGTATTTTCAAGAACAAAAATGTAAAAATAGACACTAAAGTTGCATTATACAATACTATTATTATTCCATCACTATGCTACCAGTGCCAAACCTGGACAATGACAGCACAAGACAAAAGAAAAATAGTGACATGTCTACGAAGAATACTCGGAGTGTCATTAATAGATATAATTAGAAACGATAACATCAGACAGATCACCAAAACAATACCAGTATTGGAACACATCAAAAGACAACAAATCAAGTGGTTTTCACACGCTTCCAGACTACCGACATATAGCATGCCACAAATGGCTATGACACATAGACATAACGGTTGTAAAGCCAGAGACAGACCATGTAAAAGATGGATCACAGAAATCAAAGGAGCCACAGGAACAAGCTTATAAACAGCGCACAAGAAGGCCATCTCCAGAGAACTCTTCCACCCCTGACGCCGCAAGGCAAATAAGGGCAACAGCGTATAGATAGATAGATAGACTTGTCTGCCTGACACATCTAACTTCAGCTTCTCGATCACTTTGACCTGATATGGGATGTGACAGTCATTTTCACCCCCACATACCTCTTCAGTCACCCCAAATAATTACAGGTCGCAGTGTTGTTATGATTTCCTTCCCTTTCGGGTCCCAACCCCACAGGAACGAGCAAATGTCTGCAACAAGAGAGGCTGCAATTAGAGGTATTCATAGACCGCAGATTACAAATAGATGAAATCAAACAAAGAAGTTCATAATTGTTCATTCTTTCATATTTTACGAGTACTTTCTGTCATCTGTAAGGCGTAAATTCAAATTGTGTTCTTCGCTTGACAAGCCTTTTAATCACAATTTAAAATTTTGGCTTTTGTGATTCATAAACTATATTACTTCCTGCTTAAATTTGTCACTATTATAGACAATTTTCCTGCATTACCATGCAACCAATTGTAACATGACGATAGAGTGACAAGTCACATCATATACGTTCACAGCACAGCATGTGTCGGTTTACTTATTCTGTGCCTATACTTCGATAGATTCAATTGAGCAGAGCTATTTATTTGTCAGTGGCTGAAGTCAATGACAAAGCCTGTTATGTAGAGTTACATTCATTCTGGAAATGCCCGTGTTGGTACGAAGCAAGCATGTAGATGGGGGAGGGAGAACAAGGGCGAACAACACCCACCCCTTCCCCCACTGTTTGAAGAAAAGTCAGCAAAAATCTAAATGAAAAAAAGGAAATAGCAGTGAAAATTGGTGAATGATCTATAGTTTAGGTATCTCTCCCCCCCCCCCCCCACTAGAGGCGCATCAACGACCCTGGTAGGAAGATGAGAAGACAGAGTTGCCACAATTACTAGTAGTAGTTCAATGGATTGTGTTGATATTTTGAATCTTCATCGATAATTCTCAAACTCCCTCTGGATCCCCCTTGTAGTAAGACCATGGCTGGCCCTACAAGATTTCTAGCAGGATGTAGTCCAGAGAATGGAAATGCGTTGTGTCACAGTTTTATTTGCGCCAATGGCCAGATACATCCGTCTCTGGCGGGGATATTTTGAATGTAATCAAGGAATTACACCTGTTGGAAGATACAGGATATATTTCTACTTCAGTGTCTATGACTATAATGCATGACCTGGAACTGAAACGTTGTGTTTCACGAAACAAGTGGCATTTTGGAATCAAAGAGTTATCAACAACAGAACCTGGACATTTAATTGTCACATAATGAAGAATCACTAATCATACCAATTCCCAAGAAAGGAAATTTGAAAGTGTGTACAAATTACAGAACAATTAGCCTTATAACACACCCCAGTAAAGTGATGCTCAAAATACTACTTAACAGAATAAAACACAAGTCGGAAGAAATAATTGCAGAAGAACAAGCTGGCTTCAGAGCAAACAGAAGCACTGTTGTACAAATATTTAACATCCGAACACTAATCGAAAAACATATTCAGCACCAACGTGATATATACCACAACTTCATTGACTTTACAAAGGCCTTTGATCGTGTTTGGCATGATGTTCTGTGGCACATACTGAGGAAATTTAATTTTGACACCACAATTATAGACATTATTGAAGCTCTGTACGAAAATGCAAATAGTGCTGTCTTGTCACACAATACAATTGGAGAGTTCTTCAAAACAACTGTGGGAGTTCGACAGGGATGCATAATGTCCCCAGTACTTTTTAACATATACTTAGAGCACATCATACAAGAGACATTACATGACTACAACACGTCTATATCGATCGGAGGTCGCCCTATTTGCAACTTGCTTTTCACTGATGATATTGATCTTATATCTGGGTCAGAACAATCATTGCAAGAATTAACATCAAAGTTAGAAAAAGTTACCAGCAAGTGCGGAATGGAAATCAATTCAGTTAAGAGCAAAATCTTGGTAAACAGCAGAGACACAGAAAACCAGACTAATATCATGATGAATGGACATAAGCTTGAAGAGGTGAATACCTTCAAATACCTCGGATCCAGTATATGCAGCGATGGTAAATGCAAAGCAGAACTAAACATAAGGCTGGAGATGGCTTTAGCGTCCTTGTCAAGGCTGTGATTTGGAAAAGTAACATCAGTGTTGGAGTGAAAATCAAACTGTATAGGTCGCTGGTGCTTTCTGTTGTGTTGTATGGTTGTGAGAGTTGGACACTCACTGCGGACATGGAGAGAAGATTACAGGCTTTCGAGTATAAATGCTACAGAAGAATTCTACGAATTTCCTATAGGGAACATAAGACCAATGTGTACGTAAGAAATAAAGTAGAGATGTGTGCAGGTGTCCAGGAGCCATTGCTTTCAATAGTGAAACGACGAAAACTAGCATGGTTCGGACATGTATGCAGGCACGATTCCTTGTCAAAAACAATACTGCAGGGAACTGTCGAGGGTGGAAGAAGCAGAGGAGGACAAATAAAGACATGGACAGACAACATCAAGGAATGTACAGGGCTAGATATTTCCACACTCATCCGCATCGCTGAGGATAGAATTCGCTGGAGGACTGTGTGCTGAAGCATCCAATGTGGTACCCCTACGACCCTGAAGGGTTATGGGTTTATTGATTGATTGATTGAATGATTGATTGATTGATTGAAGAATATACTGAATATGAGATCAGAGCGATGGACCACCGAGATATAAGAGGCAACAAATTCCACAATATACTCAAGCACACATGAGGGTCATCTCCAGAAAACTCTTATATCCCTTGCGCTGAAAGGCAACAAAGGGTTTAGCCAATAGATAGATAGATAGAGATCAGAGCACCTATGGACATGTCTGGAATCACATGATAGTGATCTGATGTCCATCTATTAGAGCGGAACAATCTGACAAAAAGGACAATCTAAGATATAGCATACACGTTTTCGCTCCCTGTGGAGTATATGTCATTAATGAACCTCTTCCATCTTTAGCTATCACTTCCATATTTCCATGTCCTACTCATCTTTTATCTACATCTAATTCTTCCAGGTATTTCTTGTTTTACTCTTTTCTTCTTTTCCTGTTGGTTCTAGAAAGATTCATGTCTTCTGTTGGTCTTCTTAATGTATGTCTTGTCCATCTACAGCACTGTGTCCTTAGTTCTTCCTCTACTAGAGTTTGTTTAGTTCTTCTCATGAATTCTTAATTGGTGACCTTGTCATACCATCTCAAACATATTCTATTCTTGCAGTCTCATCGGGTAGAGGAGCACATGTGGGAGGACACAAGCCTGGTCTTAGAACGAGGAAATCCCAACTAAAAGCAAATAGTGTGGTAGGGTAAAAATAAGCATTAGGATTAACAAACACAAATAAATTCAAATAAGAATCAAGAGGATACATTAAAAATGCATGAGATTAACGTCTCAATGATTAGCGAGACATGTACAACAATGAACATAAAGGGAACTGGAGAAATAGAAAATTAACTATAAAAACTAAACTCCTGGTTTGCCAGGCTTGTGTCCTCTTCATTATCTTGTATATCATTGAGATATGGGAAACATTCGTACTAGGAGAAGCCACTAAACAGCTTTCACAGTTGTGCGTATTTAGTTTTCTTGGAATTAGGTGGTAAAACAAATTCACAAACTCTGATGTACTGGAACAAATAAGCAATTCCAGTTTTCTTTTTCTGTCTGTGCGGGCTCTGATAGCTGGGACACACTAGGAGCATGGAAGATGGCAGAATACTGAAAGGTCTACTTTATCACTTCTATATTTCCATATTACTTAAGAAGAGTTAGTTTTGGAAGTGATCTCAGGGTTGACTTCTACTACTGAACAAAATCGTATGCAAACGCAACATTCACGACACAGGCATTGATATGGAATCATGAGAACAGGATGCTATGGACTGTGTTACATGGAAAGATCAGTAATGGTATAAATACAAAGAAGAAAGTATCAGCAGATAGTTAAAGTGCTGCACATCTAAACGTCACACACCAGCATATGATGGTACAAGCGGGATTGTGATGCCTTGTTCATTCTGTGCAACTCTCTTTGTGGGCTAGGATTGGTCTTATGAGTCCCATCCATCATCGCCATGGACTGTAAAATATATTTCTTATAGGACAACAATAATACTAGAACAATAATACTAGAACAATAATACCAGAACAATAATACTAGAACAATAATACTATCATCTAGCGAGACAGAAAGATGCCTACTACTACACATGCATAAACAGAGATAACATTAGGAATATTTTCAGATATAGACACATTGTAAGCAAGACATAAATTACATATATAGACACATTGTAAGCAAGACAAATTACAGATGTAGACACATTGTAAGCAAGACATAAACTACAGATGTAGACACATTGTAAGCAAGACATAAATTACAGATGTAGACACATTGTAAGCAAGACAAATTACAGATATAGACACATTGTAAGCAAGACAAATTACAGATATAGACACATTGTAAGCAAGACAAATTACAGATATAGACACATTGTAAGCAAGACAAATTACAGATATAGACACATTGTAAGCAAGACAAATTACAGATGTAGACACATTGTAAGCAAGACATAAATTACAGATATAGACACGTAAGCAAGACAAATTACAGATGTAGACACATTGTAAGCAAGACATAAACTACAGATGTAGACACATTGTAAGCAAGACATAAATTACAGATATAGACACATTGTAAGCAAACGGATGTAAATGGGTACATGCCGCATGAGTTAGGTAAAGTAAACACAGCACCCCACCTAATAGATGCTGCTGCTTACTACGTCAAGAGTTATCTTCATCCCCAACAACAGGTTTGCTGCCAAGGAACCTACCTTTATCTTTTTAAGCAAAAGGAAGAAGTGTTATTAGTAATGATTTTTATATCAGAACAGAACATGTTTGATTCTACAGTCTTTACCTGACCCAGCGATAAATTAATCCCTGTCAATAGAAATCTGGATGACTCGGCATCTCTGACGAACTGTGACTTGCTTGACAAGTTCTTGACATGAGGTTCTGATTGGGTAAATGCAGATTTAAGTTTATTTTCATTCCGGCTTCCCATTTCCAACTGTGGGGCGTGAACTTGTACATGAGTGAGCAGTACCTGAGAACCTTTTGGAGTCTGCGATCGGTGCAGTGTGTTCTGTGATTGTTGATCGTTGATGTTATGTTTGGTATGTGAGTTCATCTTATTGTTTTGATGACAACATGGCATTCTGGAAACCGTGTTAGAATTATATGATTTACATGTCTGATTGTTTTGCGATGGTCGTAGTTCATTTATTCTAGTTTGAGAAGATTGTTGTACGATACGGTGATTATGGTTGCTACAGATATCACAAGTCGTGATGATGTTGTCAAAGTCAGGGGATGAATGTCTAGTCTGTTGTTGATGTTGACATTGACTATGTTGTGGATGTTGTTGCTTATGCAATGATTTTATATTTTGTTGAGACATCTCTAAAGGTGGTTGATGTTCATAACTGGTCTGATTTATCGATTGGCTGCAACAATACCCAGAAGGTGAAGGACAAATAGAATATGGGGCTAAATTTACTCTGTCTCTTGGAGCAGAATTCACTAATGGCGATTCCGTAAATCTATGTTCTCGACATGATTCAATGAAATGTTCATCTCTCACATTCTCGACACAGCACTGGTCTAATTCACAGCAGATAGTGGGATCCACATTTCGGCAATCATTGAAGTTTGGTGAAATTTCTAAGTTTCTCTGAGGTTTATAAGATCTACAGTTGATGTTGTCACAACACTGAAAACAACTTTGCTCTGGGAGTCTATGTCGATGATCTCTTGGCGGTCTCTTTTCTACTGCAAAGTCTGCTGAAGGTGTAAAATATTCTTTCTCTTGGTAAACATGACCTTTGCTAGGAACAATGTTAGTATTGTGTTGTGAACTTTTTCCTATAACAGGCGGTGGATTCTTGGGAACTGCAGGAGGTTGTATGGCTGGAGATGTACGGATGCTTCTAGGATATGGCTTCTGAAAAAACTGGTCTGGCTTTGGTGATTCGGATACAGAAGCGCTTTTCGTACCTGAATCTCGAGATACTGTAGACTTTGCAGAACAAGCCGAACCAGCAGAATCTCCGCCTTTGAAAGTTGTCATGGTGGGCGTTGGTGGATAAACAGATGTGACATCGGAGGCAACACCTGAACTGGTAGACTCATGGGTAGACTCTGCTGTTTGAGGTAAATCTGTAAGGAAAAACAGACATAATCAATAATCAATTCATGACATGAAATATCGATTATTACATTATTCTTCAGCGCTCATTCTCAAACTGGATCTCCCTTGTCCGACCATCGTCCTACTAGATTTCTAACAGGATGTAGTTCTGAGAAAGGAAATGCGTTGTGTTGCCGTTTTATTTGCGACACATCCGTCTTCGGTGGGAATTATTATATAGATATAAAAAATGTACATTAATAACAGAAGCCAAAACAAAACTAGTTACAAAAGAAATGACTTTTCTACTTAAAATCATTGAGATAACAATAGATAAAATAAAAAAACGAAAACATCAGAAGACTAGCCAACACAATGCCAATTCTGGATTACATCAGAAGAAAATAAGATTAAGTGGCATTCACATGATTCCAATATTGCCATCAGACAGTATCCCTAAAAAAGCATTACTTTACAGCAGGAACAATGGTTACAAAGCCAGAGATAGACTATGCAAATGATGGATTATAGAAATAAAGGAGTTAACGAAAACAAATAAGTTGAAGCAAACAAAAAAACCCTCTCCAGAGAACTCTTCTACCCCTGACTCTGCAAGGCACAAAGGGGTATAAAGCGAAATGAAAGATCTATATATATATATATATATACGCTGTGACCCTTGTTTGCATTGTGGCGTCAGGGTGGAAGAGTTCTCTGGAGATGGCTTTCTTGTGTGCAGTTTATAAGCTTTTTTCTGTGGCTTCTGTGATTTCTGTGATCCATCTTTTACATGGTCTTCCTCTAAATTTATAGCCGTGATGTCTATGTGTCATATCTGTGACATGTTGTCTGTTGGTAGTCTGGAAGCGTGTGAAAACCACATCATCTGTTGTCTTTTGATGTGTTCCAATACTGATACTGTTTTGGTTATCTGTCTGATGTTATCGTTTCTAATTATATCTCTTAATGACACTCCAAGTATTCTTCGAAGACATGCCATTTCTGCTGTCACTATTTTTATTTTGTCTTTTGCTGTCATTGTCCAGGTTTAGCACTGGTAGCACAGTGATGGAATAATAATAGTCTTGTATAATGCAACTTTAGTGTATATGTTTACATTTTTGTTCTTGAAAATACGTGTCATCTGTCCTATGTCATCTGTTACATTTTATTTCAGGGAATTACTATTTCACCCTTGACATGAAGAACATTTCAGACTTTAACAATAAAATGATGTTCATTAAATTTGGTTTGCACTTTTATTCTTTGTGACTGCGGCATCTGTTTCAGTATAGTGTATGGTTTCATATATAAATAACCAAATAGTCAGAGGGTGTCCGACAAAGTGGATGTCATTTGAGGCTATACGTGGAGAATTGTCCTATTTAGTTTTATTGTATGTTTTTTATATATACTTTTTTATATATTTTTATTAATAGGCAAGGTAAGTGTTTTAGTAACCTGTTTAATTCATTTTGCTTGACTGTATGGTTTCATCCAGCCTCTATCAGATAACGACCTATCATTGACATTAATCCGATTAGCCGTAGGATCTGTTGTGGAATGGCCCACCCTTCCGGCAGTGTCAGAGGAAAATATCGTAGATTGGCTGGAGCCATGGCTCGCTGGCGGAGTCATCTGTCGAGTTCATCCCAAAAGTGTTATATGGGGTTTATGTCTGATGACATGGCTGACCAGAGAATGGTCTGTATGTTGTTGTCAATGAAACTGGGTGGTGAGTTGTGCCACATGAGGTCGAGCGTTATTCTACTGAAAATTGTTCGCGAGTTAGAACACTTTCAGCGGCGTATCACGTATTTGGAGTCCTTCAATTTGCATCAGGTCACTTCTTCCCATAAAGTTGATCCCCCCCCCCACATAAATACACCTCTACCACCATGTGGAGGCGCCTTATCAACGCTGTTCTGGGCGTAGCGCTGACGGACTCTGCGGTAAAATCTTCTTTGTCTATCGTGTCGCTGGAGCACAAACAACAATTCATCACTAAACCAAACCCATCTCCGGTCATTCCCAACGGTCCATTGACGATGCCGGTTTGCGCACTGAAGACGGTTCTGGCGATGCCGATCCGTAAGTACAGGACCTCTGTAGAGTTATCTAGTCCAAAGATTAGCGTCGTGCAGTCGATTCCTTACCGTTTGATCTGAAATTCGACGAGCTGCTGGCATTGACTAGTGGATGGAGGGCGATGATGCAATCGATTCCTGAGGTGACGCAGACGTATGGGTCTTCGGCAGGAATTGTGACTCTGGGTCTGCCACTGATGCATTTTGTTGAAATCGCCTAGAAGGTGACCAAAGGTGCCTCTAACAACATTAAATTGTCTGGTCACTACACTTTGTAATTTTCCAGTCTGTAAGCGTCCAATGATAATGTATCGTTCATTAGTAAGATTATCCTACTTGTGCAGTGAATTTTCAACTGAATTTATTCCAGGAGTGTCCATCTTTTATATGCATTCAATAATATGGTAAGAGCGTTTTTGTTTAGTAATTTTCACGGGAATTCTCATGAACTTGTCATGAGTTATTGCCAAAAATGGTGTTTTGACCTTGACCTCTTTCATAACCTCATGAAACATGAAGTGAGTACAATTCCGGCAACCACGAGAAGATAATGACCAGGTGGACACAGTCGATATGTTAAATGACGTCCAATCAGCAAATATCTTTTATAAAAGTGAACACCAAAAAAGTTGTGTTTCTTTTTTAAACAGTACACATATATACAACACATGCACGCGCGCACAAACACGCACACACCTTGCATTGAAGCACATTAATAATGCTGCAAACTGCAACCTACGACAGTAAATAAGTTTTTCAGTGAGTGTTCGAATCCTGGACATTTACATTAAAAATGTACCAGTGTGATGTGGAGTTCGGCAGCACATAATGGAAACACTGTGACATGTCATGTATGTTGTAAGATGTGACTACGGAGGTTTAAGGATGGAGGTGCGACTGTTCAATCTCATAGAAGGTACAAGTGACCAAAATATCTTGCTGAAGTCGGATATGTCATACCTAAATGTGCAAATATCGCATCCAAGCTTGTAAACCACAACACAACAAAATCAAATTTCAAATGGAAGTAAATATTGTCATCATCACATATCAGGGACAAATTAGACTAGAATGGGAGATCAAACATAAGAGACCGGAATGCCAAAAATAATCAAGGTCCACAAACGAAATGCATGGAAATAATGAAATGGGTCTTTCAGGTCATGTTAACATTTTCTGTTGAAAAGTCTAATAGAGCTGCTGAAGGTCACGATGTGAGCCATATGGAGTTCCCTGTGACCACTGCATTCTGCTGTGGGTCACGAATCTCAATTAACAATTTGGGGGCCACAGAATAGTCTGAGAAGACTATAGACTAGTCTGAGAAGACTATAGACTAGTCTGAGAAGACTGTAGACTAGTCTGAGAAGACTATAGACTAGTCTGAGAAGACTATAGACTAGTCTGAGAAGACTATAGACTAGTATGAGAAGACCATAAAAAAGTAGATATTGAATATTTTGAAAATATGTAATAAAATTACAGAAAGCTTTTAACAAAGCCGAAAATAATTTCCTTTCTTAGGCTCTTGTGGAAACGGCACAAAATAAGAAAACTAACTTTCCTTAGAGCCTTCATATTCTCGGCGGCAATACATGGATGTGACTATTAGATAATAAAATAAGAGATAAAAATAATGCATTCAAAACAAAATATTACATGAGAATTCTCAGAATATCATGGACAAGAGAGAGAGAACACAAACAGGGACTTTCTGAGAGAAATAAATGCAAAATAAAAATAGCTAAACAAGGTTCTCTTTGAGAATAATACAACGGTGTACAAAAGACCACAATGTAGTGGATGATGCCAGGGCAACGAAAACGTAGACCACAAAGAAAAAGAACACGAGATATCAAAGACCACCTGAACATGACACTCACAGCAGCAGCTTCTTTAGCTGAAGTTTCAAAATGTGCTACATCCTCTCCATGATATGCTACCTAGTGGTGATGATGGAGTGGCCATTGATACCAATGTCGCCTTAAAATCGGCCACAAGAAGAAAGACTGAGAACCGCTTCATTAACACACTGAGTTACCGCTGTTCCGGCGCATCATCGCGCTACTGAGAAACACGGCAGAATGCATAAAAAGGAAAATAGGCTTCTAAAAGACAGATACATATGTTTGACACCAGAGTGCTAGGGATTAGCGACACATAGCTAGTAACTGTGCATCAGAGTCAACTTTCCAAAGCTGACCATGACCATAGGACAATTCCACGCAATGGGTCTGGAAACAGGAGTACAATAATGTAACCTGACTAAGTTCTAGGGATCGAAGAAACAACCCATCCACAAAAATAACGGTGCAGAAGTAGGATATGTCGACCGAAAGGTGCAGTATCGCAGCAAAACTGTAAACAGACATAACGTCACAATCGTCCTTGTCAGGACGAACGACGAAGAAGAAGAAGAAGATGCATGTGTTTGTTTGTTAATGTTCAGTCTTAAACTCTCGCTGAATCTTTCTAGATTTGCAGCAGGAAGCAGTCCAGAGAACGAACATGTCTCGCCGTTTTATTTTTGCCAGTTGCCAGAAAACCCAATTTGGGCGGTTTAAATCTATTTGAACAGCACCACTAACTTAGGAATTCAATAATGTCATGTCTATAATAAAAAAATCCATGCTATAAAAAAAAAGCTGCCCTCTAAAACTAAACAAAAGAAAGTACTGCCTGAATAACTAATAAAAAAGGATTAATCGGATTATCTTCCGTCACCGAATAATCCTTTGGTTATGAGTTCGGCCCATTTCAAAGAAACAAAGAAAAGTGCTTCAAATTATTTGATTCATCTTGGAACAGAGAATAAAAGGTTGCTATTCTATACGGAAACGGCTCCGTGAAAATCTGAAGTATATTTTAGCTCTGATTGGATTTTATTGAAAAATTCACATGGCCGGGATATGGGATCGTTTTAAAGTATGCTCGAAATGAACGAAAGTATTTTAGGCACATTTAATCAAACGCAAATAATTTCATAAAATGATCGTGGAATTTAAGCGTATAATTCAGTAGAAGTCCTGTAGTTATTGCAAATCGTGAGAGCAAGAGCTTTTTGAAATGTAATGGATGGCAGAGCTTGATTCTATTAAGAACAAGAGCCTGTGAGAAAGTAACAAGCAATTCATTATTTCATCTGGAACAAATAGCTTCATTCCGGATAGCGTCGTCCCGGATAGCTTTATTTCGGATAGCTTCGTCCCGGATAGCTTTATCCTGGATATGATAAACACTGTTTTAGATACATCACAGAGATTTTTTTTTTTAAATCACATTAAATGCATGCATATCATCATTCCATTGGAGTGAATTCAAATCGAATGATAAAATCAGAGAAGAGACACATCAAAATTTCATCAAAGATGTTTTCATCAAAGATGTTATCAGAAAACGCCGTTGGTCCTACATCAGGCATGACCGACGCGCAGACATCAACAAAATACACCACCAATCTCTTGAATGGTTACCTACAGGCAAAAGAGATAGGGGTAGACCAAAAGAAACACTCTGAACAACAATACTTAGAGAAAGTAAAACAACCAATATCTATACTATTGAAGAACTGCACAGAATAGCTTTGAACGGACAGAATTGGAGAGATCTGACCTCTGCGCTAACTTCAGCGCTAAAGGCAAATGAATGAATAAATAATTAATCTCCATCTGAATTCACACACACACACACAAACAAACAAACAAAATAGCCATCTCCAGAGAACTCTTCTACCCCTGACGCTGCAAGGCATAAAGGGATATAAAGCGAAAAGAAAGAAATAAGAAGAGATAATTCGCCAAATTCCCTTTTATACGGACATGAAAAAATCACGCCATATCACTCCTTGATATCATTAAAATCAAAATGGTGTGTGTTTTTATTTTTCAATGTCTTCTTCCACCGTTAACAGTTCCCTCCCTTTGTGATAATCTACGAATGTGGATTATGTCCCTTTACATGCCCAAACCACATAATCGTGTGCCGTGTCACCAGTGTCAATAGTGCTTGCTGTCGACTTGCAATTTCAAATATTTTGCCTCGGACAAATGCTTTTGTTTTGTTCCCTAAACCAAATGTGTAACACACGCCTTATCACTTGTATTCTTATTCATTGTTCATTCTCAAACTCCCACTGAGTCTCTCTTGTAGCAGGACAACGGATTTACTAGACTTTCAACAGGAAAGGAAATACATTGTGTCGCCGGCTCCAATGATCCGACACACCCTTCTTCGGTGGCACATGTATTCAAGCGACCGAATCGTGTCTGTATCTGCAGTGAGTGCCCACCTCTCACATCCACACAAAATAACAGTGATCTGTATAGATCGATCCAGACCAAATCATTCTTCTTCTTCTTCTGCGTTCGTTCTCAAACTCCTGCAGATTAGCAGGATGTAGTCCGGAGAATGCGTTGTGTCATGGTTTACAGCATTGCTGCGATATCTGCGCCTATGCTGCGATATATGGCTTTGGGTCACTGGCCCTATATGGAATGGGATAGCCAACCCCATCTCATAACGTCCTTAGTCGCCTTTTACGACATGCGTGGAAGGTAAACAGTGTTGCTATTCTTTGCTTCCCTTTCGGGCCTCGGCAGCACACAGCGAGACCAAATCATGAACTTACATACCGGTACCAGGAGCAGGAGCAATCCAGCACTAAATAAATGATTCTAGAATAACTTCTACGGATATGACTTTGTTACAACAATGAAGACCTTTTAGACGACACGCTGATTATGATCATTGTGTATATTCTTACCGCTGTATTTCTTTCCGATTATGTTTTCCGTGTTGTCTTTTTCTTGCCTCAGGAGGGTGATTCTTGATTCTTGATTAGAAACTGGTCTCACAGCACGTGGGGCATTCCCACAAGTGCTCCGCCCTCTGTTCCAGCAGCCTTCCAACTCGATGGTGTTTCGAGTCTAATGTCACTTAATCAGACGTCGACATAAGGGCACAACTCTGACCCTCGCGACAGGTTTTTTTGTTGTTCCGCTCACCAACGCCGTGCCCGTAACTAGTTCAAGCACAACGTCAGCCTGCCGGAACAACATGGTAACTGTTATAGAAGGTTATAATTGCGGGATTATATAGATGACGTGTCATGAAGCTTCTATAAGAAGATAACCTCAATAAAATAGGCATGTCATCCACTAAGGTTTTCTGTTGCATGGGTGGTTTGTCTAGTGAGCCATTGGTGAGACCCACAGACGCAACCACATGCGCAAAAGGATGGTAACACTATTGATCAACACTTGCCGCTAGCTTAAAGATGGAAGACTATGTTTTCGTTCCAAGGCCAGATGTGTTGCTAAAAATAATGGCTATGATGTTATCTCTTTCTTTGTTGGTCTTCTTCTGGTTCTGTAGCCTGATCTTGCTTTATTCTATGCATTTATAAGAAGTTAAGTCCCACCGAAGACGAATTTGTCGGGCCATTGGCGCAAATAAAACAGCGAAACAACGCATTTCCATTCTCTGGACTAAATCCTGCTGGAAATCTAGTAGGACAATTGCCCTGCTACAAGAGAGATCTGGCGGGAGTTTGAGAATGAAAGCTGAAGAAGAAGAAGATAAGGAGTTAAGTGTATTCCACTCTCATAAGATGTCAAAACCATAATGTCTGTTGTATCATTCAATGCATGATATAACGGCTATCATATTTCTGATGCCGCGATTTTGTAACCTGGTCTAATCTGGTCACTCCGACAGTGACCGATCGGCAGTATATCAACTAAAACGTAAACATGAACTAGTTTCCGTTTTCCGTGCCATCTATAGGTTGGCATGAGCTATTTTTAGCATGCAAATCCAAGAATGTAAATAGCGACTAATCAAAATCCCAACAATAAACTCATACGGATATTAAATGTTATATGTTTGTTGTTACTGAGGATATTTCGATACCTGTACGGGATGTTTGTTGTTGTTGTAATAGTCCTTGTCTCGATTGGTCCGTTCTGGTGACGTTGAGTGCACGGTTTGAATGGCTAGACAAAATGCCATCTTTTTTTGGAGATACGGTTAGTCAAGTACGGAAGAACGCGTGTGCAATAGTTGCTAGGCGATTTGGTGCCGTTGAACGAACTGGTTCAATTCCCGTTAGTCTCAAGAATTTTTAAATTGTCCTTTGGCATCCTACTTAAATTTACTTGTATATACAATAATCAAAAACGTAACGAACGGGGACGAAATTAGTTCAGCTAGAAAGCCTGTAGCCACGAGTCCTTTTCAAGCATGTTATATCACATGTTCCTGGCATTACCACATAGTTGAAGGAGGAAGAAGCAGAAGGATCAAATGAAAAGCATGGACAGAGAACATCAAAGAATGGAACTGTTAAGATTTGTTCACTCTTTAACGTCGCTGAAGATATAAATCGCTGGAGCATTTGTTGGTTCTTCTTCTTCTTCAGCGTTCATTCTCAAACTCCCACTGGATATCTCTTGTAGCAGGACCATGATCCTATTAAATTTCCAGAAGGATGTAGTCCAGAGAATGGAAATGCGTTGTGTCGCCGTTTTATTTGCGCCAATAGCCCGACACATCCGTCTTCGGCGGAATTTGTTGGTTCAATTATACCTCTCATGGCGAGGTAGGTTTCTTTTCAACCATGTACAAATAGTCCAAGTTGGTTGTATCGGAGCTTTTCAACCATCAAAGGAGAAGCAGCCAAGTTGATAGTAATATTGCATTCTATCACCGAGTTACCAGAGTGACAGGTTCGAAACCACGTCGGGATAAAAAAAAAAGGGCTGTGATTTCTCCATGACTACTCCTCCAGTCAGCTGTAAATGAGTACCTGGCTAATGAGTTAGGGGAGGTAAAGACATCAAGGAAGGGAACTGGCCACTTCACCTAATAGTTGTTTCGGCTTAGTACATGAAGAGTTATCTTCATCCCCGAGATGCTACCATCGAGATGCTACCTTTACTCTAACATAAAAAATAGCGAAGACCGCGGTAATCCAGTTACCACGACCTCCTAAAAGTTAAAAGAGTGAACCCATTTTCGCTGGAGGACTCTGCGTTTTGGCACATGTAGTGTTCCTACGCCCTGACGAGTAGTGAGTTTAAGGGTTGGTGAATATATGATTTGCTTCAATTACCTATTATTATACATATATTGCGGTGTTCCTTGTGTTTAATTTGTTTGTTTATGTAGGAATACGGTTAACACAAAATAGATAAAAAGAAAATAGCCACTTGAACTTCTTCAGCTGTCAATAAAATGTTCCACAAAACATACTCTAAGGGAATGTACTCTTCTATTTTGGCCGACCTTATGAAGAGTTATGTATCCATGCTGCCAGGATGTTGTGTGCGTATAGATTATGATCCCTGGTTTCACAATAAGACCGAAGGTTGTCTAAGAAGAACAGTCTTGATATTCTTAAAATAACTTTCACAAAAGGGCGGCGACAAATTATAACTATTTTATTTGGCTCCAGACGTTGTTTGAAATGGTGGTCATTTGGTCAAATCCCATATCAGATACATAACGCGCTTTTCCGCGTTCACGGTTTTTAAATAACCGATTGCAATTTGTAAGTAGTTTGTGACGTCACTCTGTTGGCTTACTTGAGTTTGTGAAAATGGATACCGTCTCTATGCTAAACTTGCCGTCGACTGACAGGTGCAATATATTTTCTGCATCTTTGGGCACAGTGCATGATTTACCTATAGGCTAAACAAGTATAGCTTAGGACTCCCACTTTCCTGGGGGCCACCAAAAAGTCATATTTGGTACTGACATATAATATCTGGACTTATAAAGGGCCTATATCTCAAATAGCTTAGGCCCTTATCAATTCTAAATCCCAAATCACTAAAAAAATGGGGTCTTTGTTACCACTAATATTTTATGGTAGTGTGTCCTGATTTAACCTAATTGGACATTGTTGTCTGCTGGTTGAAAGAGGCACGCCTCTCCAAACTAGAGGCAAACTCATTAACTACCTACCTACCCAATTCTAAATCCGGCGCTATTTGTGCAGGTCATTTGGTACGTATGCCAGACCATCGCGTGTCAACGATACTTCTCGGTGGTGAGCTGGAGAAGGGCATACGATAGCAATGTGGGCAAAAGAAGCGCTACGTGCGCTAAGAAGACCTCACTGAAAGCCTTTGAAATAGACCAAAATAGAACTACATGTCTCTGTACAGTCAAAAAGAGCGTATCATCTTGTGCAAAGAGGAGAAATGCAGCAGCTCAACGGTAGCTAGAAAGTCACGGATAGACCAAGATCCGTCTACAGTGGTCATTCCATGTCCGATCTGTCCAAGGACATTTGCAACTCGAATATGGCTTATTATCCATTTACGAACTCATAATCAAGGACATAATTCTAAATGAATTTTCAAAAGTGGATGTAATAAATGGTCATCATCAGTAGTGAGGGAAGGACGGATGAGCGAACGAACGAGCGAGCGAGAACGCGCGAAGGCCCGCACGCACACACACACACACACACACACACACACACACACACACAGACATGCTGCAGTTACGAGAAGTTATTCCGAGTGAAAGCAGATGCGCTCAAAGACATGCTATGACATTGATCCACTACGCTAATGAAAACTTTAGCTGGAAATGCAACGTAAAAAATCCACCAACAGCGGATTAGTGTGAAGGACAATTTCACTAAAAAAATAATAGAAAAACACAACTTCTGTCTCCATTGAGACAGAGGTATTCAGTTTAGGAGGGGAGGGGTTAAGATTAGGATTGGAACTAAGCCTACCCCCTAACATCCCTTCCCTCCCCTCTCCTAAATTCTAGCCCTCAGATGCGCAATCATGGCATTAAATAGTGGCATAATGTAATCGCAAGTCGCCATTTTGTGTTTCTTGTTCATCATCATCAAGTGCCGTTTCCGCAAAGAAGGTTGGCTGCAACAGATCTCCAACATCCCCTGTCTCTTGTTTTGGTGGTGCACTCTGCTAGACTATAACCTATCCATCTTGTGATGTTATTCTGTCACTTGTATCTCTGTCTACCTCTTACTCGCTTCCCTCTTGTCTCACCCTCAAGTAAGGTCTTCAATAAGGTGTCATGTCTTTTAATGTGTCCAAAGTATTTCACTTGCCTGATCTGTATTTCTCTTAGTAATTCTTTCTTCATTTTAAGTGTTTTTAGAACCCCTTTGTTTTCTTCTCCTTCCATGATTTTTGCTATAATTTGTCTTTTTAATCAAGTGTCTCTGAGAACTTCTACACTAGTGTATTAACATTACTCATAACTAAATGTTAACATCGGTAAACATACGCTCAGTGACAGGGTGGTTAGTGGATCCACCTCACAAATACAACTTGGTTAAAAATGCTCGTGGTTGGAAAACTGATCGTTCAACATAAATTCAAACAATGAACACATGACATTATTTGTCGGTAATTTCACTCAAATGTACATGACTTAATAATCGACGTGAAATAAAATGGTAATAATGTGTAAAATAGTGGACACTTCGTTGTACAGTACATCAGTACCAGAGCTTACACTTAAGTAGAGTACATCAGTACCAGAGCTTACACTTAAGTAGAGTACATCAGTACCAGAGCTTACACTTAAGTAGAGTACATCAGTACCAGAGCTTACACTTAAGTACAGTACATCAGTACCATAGCTTACACTTAAGTGAGTACATCAGTACCAGAGCTTACACTTAAGTGAGTACATCAGTACCATAGCTTACACTTAAGTGAGTACATCAGTACGAGAGCTTACACTTAAGTAAAGTACATCAGTACAAGAATTACACTTAAGTGAGTACATCAGTACCAGAGCTTACAATTAAGTGAGTACATCAGTACCAGAGCTTACACTTAAGTAGAGTACATCAGTACCAGAGCTTACACTTAAGTAGAGTACATCAGTACCAGAGCTTACACTTAAGTAGAGTACATCAGTACCAGAGCTTACACTTAAGTACAGTACATCAGTACCATAGCTTACACTTAAGTACAGTACATCAGTACCATAGCTTACACTTAAGTAGAGTACATCAGTACCAGAGCTTACACTTAAGTAGAGTACATCAGTACCAGAGCTTACACTTAAGTAGAGTACATCAGTACCAGAGCTTACACTTAAGTAGAGTACATCAGTACCAGAGCTTACACTTAAGTACAGTACATCAGTACCATAGCTTACACTTAAGTACAGTACATCAGTACCATAGCTTACACTTAAGTACAGTACATCAGTACCATAGCTTACACTTAAGTGAGTACATCAGTATGAGAGCTTACACTTAAGCACAGTACATCAGTACGAGAGCTTACACTTAAGTGAGTACATCAGTACGAGAGCTTACACTTAAGTAAAGTACATCAGTACAAGAATTACACTTAAGTGAGTACATCAGTACCAGAGCTTACACTTAAGTACAGTACATCAGTACCAGAGCTTACACTTAAGTGAGTACATCAGTACCAGAGCTTACAATTAAGTGAGTACATCAGTACCAGAGCTTACAATTAAGTGAGTACATCAGTACCAGAGCTTACACTTAAGTGAGTACATCAGTACCAGAGCTTACACTTAAGTGAGTACATCAGTACCAGAGCTTACACTTAAGTGAGTACATCAGTACGAGAGCTTACACTTAAGTGAGTACATCAGTACCAGAGATTACACTTAAGTGAGTACATCAGTACCAGAGCTTACACTTAAGTGAGTACATCAGTACAAGAATTACACTTAAGAGTATACCTATATTACAAGGAAGGACACTTTGTTTAATATTGTACATTAAGCCTGACACTTACTTATGCAGTAGAGTACTAAAGCTAATCCATAACATGTATTAATGACATAAGATGTTAGCGATCTGACATTTCAGTGGCTCTGTTATATGAGGGCGGCAGCCATCTCCTCTCCCTCTTCCCGGACAGAATCCGGTACCCAAAAAAAGTCGAACAGTGAACCAATACGATCTGAAAAAAACATTTCCGCCTCAAATGGGGAATGAACCCAGAAGCACCCATATTTAAAGACAGTGTACTACCGCTGCGCTACGCGGTCCCCTCCTGCTTATGCGGTATAAAACGATGAAAACTATTACACAGCATGTCAAGATGGACACTTTATTACACAGTACATCAACATAGACACTTCATTAGACAGTACATCAAGATTGACACTTCATTAGACAGTACATCAACATAGACACTTCATTAGACATTACATCAACATAGACACTTCATTAGACAGTACATCAAGATTGACACTCATTAGACAGTACATCAACATAGACACTTCATTAGACAGTACATCAAGATTGACACTCATTAGACAGTACATCAACATAGACACTTCATTAGGCAGTACATCAAGATTGACACTCATTAGACAGCACATCAAGATGGCCACTTCATTAGACAGTACATCAACATAGACTTCAACTTCAACAAAAGCGTAGGTACATCCGATAAATTTCAAATTCACTCAAGTGTGAGACAGGGATGTGCATTATCCCCCCTACTGTTCATAACATACATTGACCACATCTGTAAAGTAGCAAAGACAACGAAAGAAAACAATCTGAAGGATAACTTAAACGAGCTTCTATTTGCAGATGACCAAGCACTAGTGGCATCATCAGAAGAAGAACAAAGACAAATAGATAAATTACATCAAACATGCCAAACCTTTAACATGAGAATAAATATAAAAAGGATCGAAGTAATGAAGATAGCAAGAACAGAAAGAAACACCAATATATATATTGAAAACAACAAACTTAATCAAGTGACAGAATTCACATAACTAGGAAGTAATATAACAACAGACAGCAAGAGCAGTAAAGAAATACACAACAGATGTAGTAAAGCATGCCAAGCCATAGGACAAATGATACCAATCTTCAGAAACTTCTTCTTCTTCAGCGTTCATTCTCAAACTCGCACTGGATATCTCTTGCATCAGGACCATGGTCCTATTAGATTTCCAGAAGGATGTAGTCCAGAGAATGGAAATGCGTATCTTCAGAAACAAATACGTAGATTTAAACACCAAAATAACACGATTCAAAACGATTATTATGCCAACGCTGTGCTACCAAACCAAACATGGACAACGACAGCGGAAGACAAACATAAACTTGTGACAGCTGAAATGGCGTGCTTACACAAAATCCTAGGAATATCGTTAAGAGACAGGGTGAGGAATGAAGACACCCGACAAAAATCCGGCACCACCCATATCTTAGAATACATTAAGAGACAACAGATCAAATGGTTTGCACACATCAGCAGACTACCATCAGACAGCATACCACAGCAAGCTATGCTACACAGATACAGCGAAGGCAGACCTAGATGCCGACCACGAAAACGATGGATTACTGAAATAAAAGAGGCGACAAATTCCACAATATACTCAGCACACAAGTGGGCCGTCTCCAGAAAACTCTTCTACCCCTGACGCCGAAAGGCAACAAAGGGTTTCAGCGAATAGATAATAGATAGATAGACAGACAGATAAGATAAGATAGGATGGGATGGGATGGGATGGGATGGGATGAGATGAGATGAGATGAGATGAGATGAGATGAGATGAGATGAGATGAGATGAGATGAGATGAGATGAGATGAGATGAGATGAGATGAGATGAGATGAGATGAGATGAGATGAGATGAGATGAGATGAGATGAGATGAGATGAGATGAGATGAGATGAGATGAGATGAGATGAGATGAGATGAGATGAGATGAGATGAGATGAGATGAGATGAGATGAGATGAGATGAGATGAGATGAGATGAGATGAGATGAGATGAGATGAGATGAGATGAGATGAGATGAGATGAGATGAGATGAGATGAGATGAGATGAGATGAGATGAGATGAGATGAGATGAGATGAGATGAGATGAGATGAGATGAGATGAGATGAGATGAGATGAGATGAGATGAGATGAGATGAGATGAGATGAGATGAGATGAGATGAGATGAGATGAGATGAGATGAGATGAGATGAGATGAGATGAGATGAGATGAGATGAGATGAGATGAGATGAGATGAGATGAGATGAGATGAGATGAGATGAGATGAGATAGATAGATAGATAGATAGATAGATAGATAGATAGATAGATAGATAGATAGATAGATAGATAGATAGATAGATAGATTGATAGATAGATAGATAGATAGATAGATAGATAGATAGATAGATAGATAGATAGATAGATAGATAGATAGATAGATAGATAGATAGATAGATAGATAGATAGATAGATAGATAGATAGATAGATAGATAGATAGATAGATAGATAGATAGATAGATAGATAGATAGATAGATAGATAGATAGATAGATAGATAGATAGATAGATAGATAGATAGATAGATAGATAGATAGATAGATAGATAGATAGATAGATAGATAGATCAACATAGACACTTCATTAGACAGTACAGCAAGATGGACACTTCATTCGGCAGTACATCAATTTGGAAACTTCATTAGACGTTACATCAAGATGGACACTCCGTAGACAGTACATCAAGATGGACACTTCATTAGACAGTAAAGTGAGATGGACACTTCATTACATAGGAAGCCCTACGTCAGTATTAAAGCAGTATGTGTATGTGTGAACTATAAAATATATAGTCAGCAAGAGATATGTCTTTGACTATGTGTTGGCATATGGCTAATAAGCCCTACGATGGTAGCAAAGGTTCCCAAATGTCTATTCTCCACTGTTATGTTTCTGCATTTATTATTCTTTCACAAAATGCTGCCACGTAGCCATGTTTTGTGCAGGATCTTCCCATGTACCGTGATGTGATTTACCACATGTACCGTGATGTGAATCAAGATTTACCACAAACTCTGCTGCAAAATATGGGAAAGCGGTACATGACCGGATGAATGGAAAAAATCATTATATATACCCCTCCCAAAAAAGGCGACCTTCAGATTTGCTCTAACTACCGAACTATAGCACTTATAAGTCAAGCAAGTAAAATAATGCTAAACATCATAATGCAAAGAATCAAACAGAAATTAGAGATGGAGATAAATGAAACACAGGCTGGTTTCAGATCGGGCAGAGGAACAAGAGATCACATTCTTAATATGAGATTGATCATAGAAAAGTGTAGGGAATTTTCAACTGACCTACACATGTGTTTCATAGATTACTCAAAAGCGTTCGACTGCGTCCAACACCAGCAACTATGGGAGATAATGAACAGCATGGGTTTCCCAAGACATCTGATTCATCTAATAGAGGAACTTTACCAAGATCAAAAGGCTGCAGTGAAGTTAGAGGACGATCTCTCAGAGTGGTTTGAGGTACAGAGTGGAGTAAGGCAAGGGTGCACACTCTCCCCATACCTGTTCAACATCTACGCAGAAAGTATAATGAGGAAGTGAGAGAAGACATACACAACACTGACTACCACGCTTTAAACATAGGTGGATTCCTAATCCCGGAACTACGCTACGCAGACGACACAGTGCTTCTTTCAAACGATTTAAAGGGATTGGAACAACTAATCAAGAACACAAAGAAATATAGCGAAGCACAAAATTTGTATTTAAACACGCAGAAAACAAAAATCATGTCAACAGATATAACAACACAACAACCAAAAATCAGAATAGACAATACCGAGATAGAATGTGTGGATAAATTTGAATACTTAGGAGCAAACATCAACGGTGCAGGAGACTGCATGGCAGAAATAAGGAAGAGATTGGCAATGGCATATTGCAAAATAACACGGCTGAAAAACATATGGAAAAACAACAAAATAGAAACGAAAGTGCTGATGTTACGAACTTTTATTTTTCCGGTTGCAACATACGGCTGTGAAACATGGACTCTAAGTAAAACAGCGGCAAAGAAGGTCAACGCCTTCGAGCTGAAATGCTACAGAAAGATACTTATATCATGGAAGGATAAAATCAGAAACTCAGATATTATAAACACACTGAATATTCCAGAGTGTTGGTTACTAAACACAATAACAAAAAGAAAACTACGCCTGTTTGGTCATATAAAGAGACATAACTGTTTAGAAAGACAAATAATGGAGGGAAGAGTACCTGGGAAGAGGAGAAGGGGCAGACCAAGAAGACGATGGACTGACGACATTAAAGATAATATGAATACATCGCTAGAAAATGCAAGCCACATCGCCCAAGAAATAGGGAGGTTCAGAGAGTTCATTGGGAAGACAACGTTCTGGAAGGAATACGTCACATGACCGTGATGTGCCGTGATGTACCGTGATTAATGTCAATGGCTTTCAGTGAAACGTTACTGAATTTCCGTGAGTGAAAATATGAGACAAACAGATATACAGTGACAGAAAGGTAGTCCAGCAGACAGACAGAAAGGTAGACAGAAGGACAGATATATATATATAGAATTTAACTTACCCATTCCAAATAAGTCCTGCAAGACTCCATGCCAATTTGTGTGTTGTTTATCTTTATTCTGACCGGTCTGCCCTGATGTGTACTGAATCGGTTGCTGTTTTAACTCTACGTAATCCGACTGTTGCATTTCTTCTCGCTGTTGTCGCTGTTTTCGATCGTGTTCATACTGATGTTGTCTCTGATCATTATAAAACTGTTGATACTGCTGCAACCTTTGCTCATTGTAAAATTGTTGTTGTTGTGGTCGTTGGTCATAACTGCACTCTTCGTGCTGGTGGTTGTGGCGGGTGTCATAATCGGGTTGTTGATAAGGTTGTGGATGATGAATCTTCACGGAATCTACATCATGAAGGACTTGATTCTGTTTACGATATCTAAACTTCTCCATGACTGTTTTAGAGGTACATCTTTTATGGTTAGCTAAAAGCAACACTGGAATCCCCCATCAATTAACAATAGTACCACTCATTAAGTTACAGGTAACACATATCCCTGCAATGTTAGTAGCAAGACTACCTTAACGACAGGTAAAGTATGCCAATTTTACTAGAGAGTAAGGTAATCTATGGTTACATGACAGAAATATGTACTTTGTTTTCAGAACTAGCTCATCTTAAGTTAACAAGTCCACCTGAAGTTAATAAGCCCATCTTAGCAAGTTCATTTTAAAATATCAAGCCCATCTGAAGTCAATTAGTCTCTAAGTTAGCAAGCCCATTCTATGGTAGCTAGTGTATCTTAAGCTAACATTCTATTTAAGCAATAAGCCCATATGCTAGCTTATCCATATTAAACGAAGTCTATATAAGTTAGCAAAACTATCTTATGCTAGCTAGCAAACCCGTGGATAAGGAGAAGAGGGGGTTGGGTGGTTCAATCTCCCCATAGCAAATCGGAATATGACTTCTATGACGTATAGCACTTTATGAAATCAGAACATGACTTTTATGGGTAATGACTTATAGCACTATAGACTATATCAAATCAGATCATGAATTTTATGACTTATAGCACTATAGCAAATCAGAACACGACATATCACTTTAGCAAATCAGAACATGACTTCTATGACTTATATCACTTTAGCAAATCAGAACATAACTTCTATCACTTTAGCAAATCAGAACATGACTTCTATGACTTATATCACTTTAGCAAATTAGAACATAACTTCTATGGCCTTATAGCACTACGAATGTAGTCAAAAGGTGGGTAAGACCCCTACCTTAAAATTTTCCACAAAAAAGGTAATCTAATTTATCATTTCTCATAACAAAGTGGGAATAACATATGGAAATGGACGAATAACCTTTTTTTTAGATTTAAGATACAACCCATACCTTAATGATAACTTATCTACGGCCCCGCTAGCACGTCTATCCTACACTATCCGCCGAAGTTAGCAATAAAGTGTCTACAAATTAGAGATTTATTAACTTCATTGTTTTCTTCTTAGTTGTGGCAAAGGTGTAAAGGATTGACTTCATTGTATTCGGATTCCCCATATGTAATCCACCCCCTCCCCCACTTAACGAAGTGGCACGCCGCCTGTTGAGAGTACCACTAATAGCACGTAACACTGAAACTTCAAGTGATAATCCCATCCCCGTGGATCTCTGAAAGAAAACAGCTTGTCAACAAGAAGTCACGAGCAGGATTCGAACCCGCGAACTCTTAGCACAAAGCGAGATAAATAATTCTTAACACCTATACGCGTTATGGACTATGTAGAGTAAATGTATATAATTAATATATCTATACGCGTCATGGACTCTATGTAGAGTATATATAATTTTATATCATATATGAGATACAGGACTAACATTTATTTGAAAATAGTATGTCAAAAATATATTTAGCTAGACAAAATCTTACAACTAAGCTCTAAATACAAGAACAATGCAGTCCTTTTCACATCATCCTTAGGCCTACACAATATTTTCGAAAGTGGTTCATTAGAACATTCATGAAGTAATATAAATCCACAGTTTTGTGCCGTTTATTTGGTGCTACAACGAAAACACTCCAGTCATAAGTTCTGAAGCTTTCTACCACAGGACAAGCTTACACAATGAGCACAAATTCTAGGCTAGGACAGGAGCCCGTTGTTATGTATCACTGGTACACAGCGCGGTCGAGCTTGTCAACACACGATCACCTGTAGGGTGAACACAACTTCGCCGTGAAGACACTCGCTGATAATACATTTTTAAAGATTGAAATTTCATCATCATCATAAGGTAGTAGATCCTAAACAGGATGTAGCAGTCATCACAGCCTTTCGAAACTTGTCTATATTGAGCCAGTTTTCCTGCTTCTGTTATTGTCATGTTCAGGTTTCTTTGATGTCTTGCGTAAATTTTCTTCTTGGTCTACCTTTTGTTTGTCTTACTGGCATCATCCCCTCCATTATGGCTTTCTCTATGCTGTCATGGCGTTCGATATTGCCAAAATATTGTAGTTTTCTGGAAAGAACCATATTGCTTCGTCAGTTTTTTTTTTACATTCATTTCTCTCAGGATGGGTGAGTGGGTGGATGGATGGACTGACGGATGGATCGATAGATATAGATGGATAAACAGACAGACAGACAGAAAGGCAGGCAGGCTGGCACGCAGACAGAGAGACAGAGAGACAGATAAGACAGATAAGACAGATTAGACAGATTAGACAGATTAGACAGATTAGACAGATTAGACAGATTAGACAGATTAGACAGATTTGACAGATTTGACAGATTAGTCAGATTAGACAGATTAGACAGATTAGACAGATTAGACAGATTAGACAGATTAGACAGATAGACAGATAGACAGATAGATAGATAGATAGATAGATAGATAGATAGATAGATAGATAGATAGATAGATAGATAGATAGATAGATAGATAGATAGATAGATAGATAGATAGATAGATATATGCACACACATAGATATATCGTCTTCTTCTGTTTTCAGCATCTGCAGTCGTTATATTGTCAGACCTGTCGTCAGGGCCAAGTCCACTATCTTTTCCAGATCAGAGCGGTTCCCCCATAGTTTTTGCATCAAATCTGTAACATCTAGCCTTGTCCGCTGTCACTGCTGTTTATATGTTAGGCAGCCCATATATATATATATAATTCTATAATATATATAATATATAAAAGATAGATGGATAGATGGATGGATGGATGGATGGATGGATGGATGGATGGATGGATGGATGGATGGATGGATGGATGGATGGATGGATGGATGGATGGATGGATGGATGGATGGATGGATGGATGGATAGATAGGTAGATAGGTAGATAGATTATAAATTTGTCAACAGATCTTTTGATAGAATAATGAACTAGTTGGCCCAGACATATATGCTGCACTCCTGGCAGGAAGTGATGATTCTGTGGTACTGTCGGACTGAAGTGCCTACCTTCGGGGACTAACCATGCATCCATAAAACACCCTAACACAAAACTGCCTTTGAGACCGCAAACATTGTGCAATTTTTGCAAAAGCGGTTACTCAACTGAAATTCTGTGATTTTGTCACAAGGATAGGCCAATGTGCTTTCTCGATCTACCTGCTAACAGTTGAAGACATTATCCGTCTCAACTCGACATAAACCGAGACAATAAACATGACAACCTCTTTTTAAATTGTTATATTTTATTATTTCTACACCATACTTTTACCAGCACATTTTCAAAGCAATTTAAATTATAACATTCCATTAACTAATTTTCAACTTCCGCGAATGTCAACCGGCGAACTAGTGCCTCACCCTGTGACACATTCGAATAGAATGCGACTCGGTGTCGTCTGAGCGCACAAAAGTTGAATACGAGAGATTCAATGAGACATTTCAAGTCCATATGCCAGTAGGTGTCTGTGGTTGTAAAGGGAGTAGGGGCGTGCTTTTCGCTTTTTCTGAATGTAGAAAAAGTAGAAAGCTGTGAAATTTGAGAAGTATGAAATGAATACAACCTTTCAGACATTTTAACATACATAGCCCCTCTTTCTATTGTAGCGTTATGTGTATACTCGATCTATTTGTTACTCATGTTATATGGATAAATATATCATTTTCCTTTTGTGCTGAAGTTAGCACATATGGCAGAGGTCAGATCTCTCCATTTCTGTCTGTTCAAAGCTATTCTGTGCAGTTCTTGAAAAGTATGAATATTAGTTGTTTTACTTTCTCTAAGTATTGTTCTTCTGAGTGTTTCTTGTGGTCTACCCCTTGCTCTTTTGCCTGTAGGTATCCATTCAAGAGACTGGTGGTGTATTCTGTTGATGTCTGTGCGTAGGACATGTATAAATATGTCCACCGAAATCCGCTGATATATTCAGAGATATAAACATAACGCCGACGTAGGATATGTCGTACCATTGGTACAAATAAAATGGTGAGAAAACGCATTTTCGTTCTTTGAAATACATTCTTCAGGGCGTCTTGTGTTATCATTGTCCTGATGTAAGAGAGATCCTGTGGGAGTTTGAGAACTAACGTCATTAAAAGATATTATATTAGCTCCGACACATGGATGTTGGTCCCCTGGACATGCTCTGCCCCAATATATGATTAAATAAATAAAATTCATAACGGTGTGGCACCCTGAATTATATATATATATATATATATATGGGCTGTCCAACATATAAACAGTTGTGACAGCGGACAAGGCTAGATGTTACAGATTTGATGCAAAAACTATGGAGGAACCGCTCTGATCTGGAAAAGATAGTGGACTTGGCCCTGACGACAGGTCTGACAATATAACGACTGCAGATGCTGAAAGCAGAAGAAGACGATATATCTATATGTGTGCATATACATATATATATATATATATATATATATATATATATATGTAGTGAGAGGTCGTTGTATTATTGAACTAGTAGTACTAGGCTAGGACACCCCCCTCCCAACTCCCAGTGTTAATATATTAGTTAAATTATTTGTAGTAATTGCCGCCGGAAGCCTACGCTATACAAATATCAATTAATCATAGAAGTAAACTTTACTCAATGAAGAGTTTCAAATTTTATCACAATATTCTTACTCTTTGATAGGACAACATGCAATAACAAAAGTATTCTTTCATTGCATCTGCGATTGTTGTCATACAGTACAGGCATCAAAAGTATTCTTTCATTGCGTCTCCGATTCTTTCATTGCGTCTCCTATTGTCATCATACAGGCATCAAAAGTATTCTTTCATTGCGTCTCCTATTGTCTTCATACAGGCATCAAAAGTATTCTTTCATTGCGTCTCCTATTGTCATCATACAGGCATCAAAAGTATTCTTTCATTGCGTCTCCTATTGTCATCATACAGGCATCAAAAGTATTCTTTCATTGCGTCTCCTATTGTCATCATACAGGCATCAAAAGTATTCTTTCATTGCGTCTCCGATTGTCATCATACAGGCATCAAAAGTATTCTTTCATTGCGTTTCCTATTGTCATCATACAGGCATCAAAAGTATTCTTTCATTGCGTCTCCTATTGTCATCATACAGGCATCAAAAGTATTCTTTCATTGCGTCTCCTATTGTCATCATACAGGCATCAAAAGTATTCTTTCATTGCGTCTCCGACTGTCAGCACAAAGGCATTGAAAGCGCTCAAGATGGATACAAGTAATCGGGTATTAAATACTGGTTGATACCTTTCCGTCTTTCCATACGCTGTTATTGTTGTGATGTTAGAAATGGAATCTACAATCCAATGCGAAGATGGATGTGACTCACAAGACCAATCTAAACAAGGTAGATTCTATCACAGTGTGCACAAGGAATCAGAGACTCACTCGTAGTATCAATATCAACTCAATTATTGTCAATGCAAATTCTAATAGGACAATCAATACAAGGTAACTGCGTGAAATGTAACAACAATTAGACTTAGGTAAAACACAGGTTTATATATCGCTTCAATGAGACACGGTAGACTATAACTAAAACTAGTAGGTAATGATGCGCACAAAAGAAATTATACAAATTACAATACACAACTCTACTAGTTTTAGTTATAGTCTGTCGTGTCTCATTGAAACGATAGATATGAACCTGTGTTTTACGTAAGTCTAAAAGTAAATTCTAATGGAGACTGTCAATGTCAACTTCAATATTGTCTATATCAACTTAATTATTGTCTAAATTCTAATGACAACTGTCAATGTCATATCAGTTAGTGCAACTGTTTTTAGTGCAGGATTATATTTGTCAACTCAGTGATATTAGAACATCTATTACCTTGAAGCAGGACATTTAATTCTAATCCCCCCAAAAATAAGCGATTCTACAGCATTTGATAACCGCATGCATTCCTTTTCAACGCAGTCTCTAAGCAACTCGAACTTATTCATCTCACCAACTTGAGTTCAACTTAACATCATTTGACATTTTTCATTCATTTCCCTATTTGGTCCACCGATCACAACCAAGGGTTAGAGATAGCAAGTTTCCGCCCACAGATATATTCACATACTACGTATGATAATAGTGGCCACCTGCTGGGCCAACTGTACAGAATAGCTGGTAGAAGAGAATTAGAGACCAGAAATTTGGGGTTCTGTTTATATGGTACGTTATAATTTATATCTGTGAAACTGGGCGGATAATTCCTAAAATGTAGTTTGCTGACTGGTAATGGAGTAAATGTAACAATGCATGCAAAACGTTAATGTATTCTTTAAGGATAAAAATATATATATATTATATTTTAAAATGCAAATTTGGGGAGTCTATTGTGTGGATTACGAAATGAAACACATAATAGATAACATAATAGATAACATAATAGATAACATAATAGATAACATAATAGATAACATAATAGATAACATAATAGATAACATAATAGATAACATAATAGATAACATAATAGATAACATAATAGATAACATGTCCTAGAGATTAAAACAAATAAATAGTTTCTTTGTTTAGTGAAAATCAATAGCTAAATACTTGAGTTATATGTTGCCATGTGACATATTCTTTCCAGAATCTAGGTGTGTCATGTGACATATTCTTTCCAGAATCTAAGTGTGTCATGTGACATATTCTTTCCAGAATCTAAGTGTGTCATGTGACATATTCTTTCCAGAATCTAAGTGTATCATGTGACATATTCTTTCCAGAATCTAAGTGTGTGATGTGACATATTCTTTCCAGAATCTAAGTGTGTCATGTGACATATTCTTTCCAGAATCTAAGTGTGTCATGTGACATATTCTTTCCAGAATCTAAGTGTGTCATGTGACATATTCTTTCCAGAATCTAAGTGTGTCATGTGACATATTCTTTCCAGAATATAGGTGTGTCATGTGACATATTCTTTCCAGAATCTAAGTGTGTCATGTGACATATTCTTTCCAGAATCTAAGTGTGTCATGTGACATATTCTTTCCAGAATCTAAGTGTGTCATGTGACATATTCTTTCCAGAACGTAGTCTTCCTTATCAATCTCCTGAAATCCCCGCAGTCTCTGGCAAGCTGTCCTTCTTCCTCTAGCAAAATGTGCATGCATTCCTGAATATCTCTTGTCCAATGACATCTTGGTCGGCCTCTGCATCTACTGTCTTCTGTTGGCCCCCTACAATAACACTCTGTTTACTTAATTCTAGACGTATTGTGATAAACTTGATGCTGACTCACTGCTTTTATTTTCCCAGACGATATCGTACACATTTCCCTGAGAGACATTACATAGGAGCCGTTGAATATATATATATATATATATATATATATATACTCGTATATATATATATATATATATATATATATATATATATATATATATATAGAGAGAGAGAGAGAGAGAGAGAGTGGAGAGATGTCAAATATATCCTATAGTCTGATGTCAAAATTAGAGTGGAGAGATGTCAAATATATCATATAGTCAGATGTCAGATGCAATATATTGTTTGTGTTTATTTGTTTGAGAACCCCAGGAATTGCGAGCGATTAGCTTTTACTTCCTATGTGCAGTTTGGTGGTTTTTCTGAGCTTTCTTTCATACACAGGAGACTTCAATTTCGGCTTAGTGAAATGCCTATTGAAGGAGCCTTCTATTCAGAGGGGTTCTATAATTGTATAGATGACATGCTACAAAGCTTCCATATGAGAGCCTCAATATAACGGAGTGTCACCTTCTAAGCTTTTCTGCTGAATGCGTGATTTGTATAGTGGGTCATTGGTGAGACCCCAGACGCAACCGCATGCGTGGACACAATAGACTGATGTGCAAAAGATACAACCGACGTTAAATTCACAAGAGCCGGTATGAAATAGATTCTGTATTATGTCCTGATTTTTTTCACTAAATATTTTGTCCCTCGTTATGATGTATCCCTAATGGGAATTTGAAATGTGCGTGCTGACTATTGAATCAGTACTTCTTCGTGTGATTTCTACGTTTCCTATTCAAAATTTGTTTATGTGCAAGGCTCAAATAGCGTTTTGGCACCTAATAATCCATACGATAAAACCACTCTTGAGCTGGTAGCTTTGAATTTTAGCTTATATTTACCTTTCTAGATTTTGTATGCTGAGTGTTAAATATCTTGCGTGGCACCATCTAGTATTGCACTACAAGCGCTGCGCGTGATCAGAACTTATCCGATGTTTATTGTGTATGCCATATAAAAGAATGAATAAATGTTAATATTTTGAGCTTATATTTATAATTATATAAAAATAAATAATATACATAGTTTTAACCATACGACGTTATTCTAAGAGGAAGAAGACCCACTGTTACATACGAAGCTGCTCTAAGATGATGAAGACCCACTGTTACATACGAAACTGCTCTAAGATGATGAAGACCCACTGGTCTAGAACACATGATCTTGCAATCTGTTAAGCATTATACTGAAGTTCACAATAATTTCCTCAAGACATAGTCAAGACAATATGCAAAAAAGCAATTAAGAAAAATCCACGACTTTGAATATGTCAAATGAGCAATTAACATTCCATTCGATTGTTGAGCAGAGATCGGACAGATTACATTAGATTGTTGAGCAAAGATCGGACAGATTCTCCTCATTGATTCTGAGGTTACCATTGGCCGTACAAACAACATTACAGGCGAAACATGCATGGCAAGGAACAAATAGAAAAACAGTTACAACTATAATAAATACATAACAAGGAACAGGAACAAATAGAGAAACAGTTAATTTATGAAAAAAACACAATTTTTAAACGGCAATATGAGTAATCTCGTAGATTCGGGAAGCGGGGTTGGGGAGGGAGAGGGTAAGCGGGGGGGTTAGACACCAAGTACTAAAATTCCTGTTATGATTTGCTAAGGGCGGGAGGATGTACAATTCGCAAATAGTAAAATAAATGTGAGTACTTGAAATGTAGCCTAGAGATTTGTAACCCCTAATGATCTTTCACAAAGGGGTCATCAATCTCATCTCATCACAAAGATGGTAAAAAGTACGAAAGCTATATCACGACATCATTTAGCTATAAACCCCTCTCCCTCATCCTTAATGAAGACCTATCTACGGACTTGAATATGTGGTTGTGAGACTTGGTCCTGACATCCGCAGTGGAATAAAAAAATATCAGCATTTAATGAAATGTTCTAGAAAAGTATTACGAATATCACGGAGAGAGAAAACGATACAATACATGTATTCTTAAAAACATGAAAATAGAGGAAGATAAAAACATGAAAATAGTGACGATAAAAACCAGAAAAAGAGGAAGATAAAAACATGAAAATATAGAAAGATAAAAAATATGAAAATAGAAGAAGATAAGATGAAAATAGAAGAAGATAAAAACATGAAAATAGAGGAAGAAAAAACATGAAAATAGAAGTAGAAAAAAAACATGAAAATAGAGGTAGAAAAAAAACCATGAAAATAGAGGAAGATAAAAATATGAAAATAGAGAAAGCCAGCTATCAACATGGGCAAGCTAGCATATTTTGGAAATATAAAAGATATAATGTGTTAGAAGGAAATATTCTGGGTAAGAGAACAAGAGACAGACCAAGGCTAAGATTGGTCACATGATATCAAAAACCTTTATAACATGACACCGGAAGAGACCGCGTGGAGAGCATGGCAGTGTGGTTACACTCTGTTCATTCTAAGATTGAAGTGGGTTAAGAGACACTCACATATTACTCCCCAACCGCCCGTGTGTTGCCGGGCCCGAAAGGGGAGCAAAGAATAGGAAGAAGGACTTCCCAACAACAGGTGATTTTTATACTGCTGATGATAATTAAAACAATAACATAATTAATTATTCAGTACATTTTACATTGTGTAAGGAACTATAATGGTCCCCCACCCCCGACCTCTTTGCGACCGCGCAACGATACAACATCACGTATAATAATTAATCATGAAATATTAAAGATATATTATATGAAAATGTATTTTCAAACATACATTACTATTGTGATAGATATGTCAAACATACATTACTATTGTGATAGATATGTCAAACATACATTACTATTGTGATATATATGTCAAACATACATTACTATTGTGATAGATATGTCAAACATACATTACTATTGTGATAGACATATAAAACATACATTACTATTGTGATAGACATATAAAACATACATTACTATTGTGATAGATATGTAAAAGATACATTACTATTGTGATAGACATATAAAACATACATTACTATTGTGATAGACATATAAAACATACATTACTATTGTGATAGACATATAAAACATACATTACTATTGTGATAGACATATAAAACATACATTACTATTGTGATAGATATGTCAAACATACATTACTATTGTGATAGATATGTCAAACATACATTACTATTGTGATAGATATGTCAAACATACATTACTATTGTGATAGACATGTCAAACATACATTACTATTGTGATAGACATATAAAACACACATTACTATTGTGATAGATATGTAAAAGATACATTACTATTGTGATAGACATATAAAACATACATTACTATTGTGATAGACACATAAAACATACATTACTATTGTGATAGATATGTAAAAGATACATTACTATTGTGATAGACATATAAAACATACATTACTATTGTGATAGACATATAAAACATACATTACTATTGTGATAGACATATAAAACATACATTACTATTGTGATAGACATATAAAACATACATTACTATTGTGATAGACATGTTTCACTAAGCAATAATAGATATAAGTTACGAATAGTATTATGATCTTCCGCCGAAGACGGATGTGTCGGGCCATTGGCGCAAATAAAACGGTGACACAACGCATTTCCATTCTCTGGACTACATCCTGCTGGAAATATAGTAGGACCATTGTCCTGTTACAAGAGATATCCAGCGGGAGATTGAGAATGAACGCTGAAGAAGAAGAAGAAGAAGTATTATGATCTAATGAACTATATTATTGCTCATTTAACATTCCATTTATGCGTTCGACGTCCAACAACCACTCAGTAACACTGACCTACTTCATTCTTAGAATGAACAGAGTGCTGTTCTCAGACCTTTGAGGTCCCGGGTTCAATCCACAGTTGGGACATGATCTTTTCTTTCGCAGGTAGAGTCACAGAATTATAGCGTCTGCTATGGCAAAGCGGCTTTTATATTTCTACAACCCATAGAAAGCCCCACTGCACTTTTACAGAAAAATGTTGTCCTTCACAGGAAAACATGCAGTAACGAAAGTTTGGAAGAGAGTGCACCGCTTGCAAAGTAACGAAAGTTTGAAAGGGACTGAACATCTTGCAAAGTAACGACATTTTTGAAGGGACTGAACATCTTGCAAAGTAACGAAATTTTGGAAGAGACTGAACATCTTGCAAAGTAACGACATTTTTGAAGGGACTGAACATTTCGCAAAGTAACGAAATTTTGGAAGAGACTGAACATTTCGCAAAGTAACGAAATTTTGGAAGAGAATGTACATTTCGCATGGTAACGAAATTTTGGAAGAGACTGGCCAGCTTGCAAAGTAACGAAATTTTGGAAGAGACTGGCCAGCTTGCAAAGTAACGAAATTTTGGAAGAGACTGAACATCTCGCAAAGTAACGAAATTTTGGAAGAGACTGGCCTGCTTGCAAAGTAACGAAATTTTGGAAGAGACTGGCCTGCTTGCAAAGTACCGAAATTTTGGAAGGGACTGAACATCTTGCAAAGTAACGACATTTTTGAAGAGACTGAACATCTTGCAAAGTAACGAAATTTACAAGAGACTGAACAGGTTGAGTAGCGAATGTTTTGAAGAGACTGACCAGCTTGCAAAGAACCGTGAGGCCTACAGCGTCACAGTGAAGACAACGTTCTGCAAAGGAAGAAGTAGGACGTATCTTTGTAAAGAAATGCATAGAGTACAGAATGATATAATATATCCATTCATGAATAAAACTGTCATTCATTCTGGCTGAATTCCCACGTACCCAAGCCACGTACACAGTTGTTTAATCCTTTGTCAGTTTATACAACACCTGAGCCTCGTGAAGCCTCGAGAGGTGACATTCCAACGTGTCTCCTTTCTCAACTGAACATGTTTTGCTGATTGACATCACACGTGACCGAACTGATTTATACACGACCTGTTCGCTAAATTAAGTTTGGATCTCATTGGTTGCGTGTTTTGATTATTGCTTGACTTTTGGTTACTATTTATATACTTGGAATCGCCTTTGCCAATTTTGATATGCTATGCCAAGTATATAAATAATAATCAACTGAAAGTCAAACATTAGCGATTTAACGTAACGAATGACATCCAACTTAAATTATAGAGAACAGGTCTTCTGTACCGTTCATCGGTCACGTTTCACATATAAAAACAACATACCTGACGGACATGAGCGTGTCAGGACTGGACAATCTCAAGTTTTATTAGCGATCGTCGGTACAACAGAATAGATGCGTGTGCACTCAGTGTGGACTCACGAGGTTCCAGGTCCCTTGCTGTTAACTGAATGTGTCAGCGACGAAAAATCTGTACTACATTAGGAACATGATATCATCCAATGCTCAGTGAATGTCATTGTGGTGCAATCTCCCAAGGTGCTCTCCATAAATTATGTTGCAAGCTCCCATGGTGCTGTCCATAAATTAATTTTGTTGCCAGCTCCCATGGTGCTCTCCATACATTGTGTTGCAACTTCCAAGGTACTGTCCACAAATTGTGTTTCCAGCTCCCATGGTGCTCTCCATAAATTGTGTTGCCAGATTCCATGGTGCTGTCCATAAATTGTGTTGCCAGCTCCCATGGTGCTCTCCATACATTGTGTTGCCAGCTCCCATGGTGCTGTCCATACATTGTGTTGCCAGCTCCCATGGTGCTGTCCATAAATTGTGTTGCCAGCTCCCATGGTGCTGTCCATAAATTGTGTTGCCAGCTCCCATGGTGCTGTCCATAAATTGTGTTGCCAGCTTCCATAGAACTGTCCATAAATTACAACAATTGTTTGAACATATTAAACCCCAACCCCACCAAATTTTCTGTCAACAACAATAATCAATTATGAGACTCTCCACCCCCCACCCCCCCCCCCCCAAATTTGGATACCGCTTTCCAAGAAATATATACTGTAGCAGAAATGTACGAACGAAAAGATTACATTAGTTGTTTCAAATTTTGAAAAACCTGTTTCACATTCAAACAACCGAATGGGTATATGAAAAGTTCATTTAAGAAATTATCAAGTCTGCAACGCCAATGGATATAACAATAGATAAAGCCAATTTTTATATGTCCACAAATTTGTTAGCTTGCGTTTTTGTTGTTGTTGATGTTTTGAGAAGTCATTATTTTATGTTCATGTCTACGTTTGTTCGTCTTTATGTCGACGACATTGTTAGAAACTTTCCATAATGTATCATTTAGAATTCCAATATCTTATTTTCCATTGGGGAATGTTATAACCAACGTCTCACAACCATATGCTGCTATTGGGAAAATATAACTTCTTATTAGTTGTAACTTTGTAATTTTTCTGCAAAAGAAACGCATTGTACCTAATGTTTATGAGGATACTTTAAAATACAACAAAGGAAACTGACCAATTTTAAAATGAATAAAAATTGGTATAAGTGTTACAAGACGAAAAACAAATCGGAAAAAAATCCTAATAACGAGACACAGTGATAGACTTGTTAGGCTGTTTTATCGACTTGTTTTGGTAACAATAATACATATTTTTTGTTCATTCTGATATTTGCTTTTGTTACCCAACCACTCGTTTCCTATTTTGGGTTGTTACCCGACACTGGAAATTTTATCCCTTGACAAATGTTTAGCTGAGTGGAGTTTCAAACACTGTTTCAAGCACTGTTTCAAGCACTGTTTGAAGCACTATTTCAAACAATGTTTCAAGCACTGTTTATTTCATTGCACTGTCTTACAAGATTTCTTCTTCTGCGTCCGTTTTAACACTCATGCTGGATAGCCAGATGGATTTCGGCAAACAGAATGCCTTATGTCAACGTTTACAGCTTGACTGTGATATCGACACGATTTGGCCTGCCACCTACGACTTCACCTTGGCTTTTGTGTTACTTTAACCTATGGAAAGAAACCACAAAATAATCCACTCCAAAATAATTTAATCACCTCTTACAACAAGCATGGCAGGTCAAGGAGTTCCTAATGTTTGTATTCCTGTCGAGTTATTTATTCCTTTGCATTTAATTACAGATTTGATCCGTAAAAGGGACACAATCAAACAAATTTCACAAATCAAAACGACTATTAAGGGAGGTAATTTCAACTGACAATATAACCAAGATAATTTCTTCTCGCTCTAATATAAGCTCATATTTCTATCTATAATTTGTGCGATTTCAATGAAAGTAAGTTGTACACCTAATTTATAGCAAGCTGCGATATATGCGCCTTTTGACAGAGACCATCTACTTTCGGTCACCATTTTGCTCAGGCTCGCATACAAGTTTAGCCCCATCGAGGCCAATTCTATTAAATGGAAATGGGACTTAGTTCAGCCAATAGAGGCTGGAAACTAAGATTGGTAGGGTCATCTCCTACATTGAGTTGGACCAAAGTTCTGCCTAAGCAGTTGGACCACATGTTATGAAGTCGGAGATATCAGGCCGAGAGGAACACCGACAACTATGGTGTCATGCAACCAGCCTATTTAACATGTGCAAACGAGAAGATTAAACTGAACTTAGAACACTAAGACGAAGACAATGATGACAACATCATCATCATCATGTGGTATGCTGTTTTTCAATGGAAAATACAAGGAATAGTAATTCGCTAGCAGTGGTAAGGAAAGAGGAATAGTAATTCGCCATCAGTGGTAAGGAAAGAGGAATAGTAATTCGCCATCAGTGACAAGGAAAGAGGAATAGTAATTCGCCATCAGTGACAAGGAAAGAGGAATAGTAATTCGCCATCAGTGGTAAGGAAAGAGGAATAGTAATTCGCCATTAGTGGTAAGGAAAGAGGAATAGTAATTCACCATCAGTGACAAGGAAAGAGGAATAGTAATTCGCCATCAGTGACAAGGAAAGAGGAATAGTAATTCGCCATCAGTGACAAGGAAAGAGGAATAGTAATTCGCCATCAGTGGTAAGGAAAGAGGAATAGTAATTCGCCATCAGTGGTAAAGAAAGAGGAATAGTAATTCGCCATCAGTGATAAGGAAAGAGGAATAGTAATTCGCCATCAGTGGTAAGGAAAGAGGAATAGTAATTCGCCATCAGTGGTAAAGAAAGAGGAATAGTAATTCGCCATCAGTGACAAGGAAAGAGGAATAGTAATTCCCTACCAGGAATCTATCCTTCTTGTTCCTGTTCAATCTTTCAAAAATTTCTGCAGATTATCAAGATGTAGTTCGGAGAACGGAATATTATTTATCCTGGTTTACAACGTGGCTGTGATAACTGCGACTAGCAGTCAGACAATTTTACTACAGCAATGACTTCCGGGTGACGGTGACATGCCATCGAATGGGACAGTACCTCCTAACGACATGCATCTCACATCCCTGACTATTATTTGCAGACATTTCATCCTCGGCAAAACTCGGGAGGGAATCTATTCAAACTTCCTCGGGACGTAAAAAGCTCGAATAAATTACCGGAAATTTATAGCACTGTACAAGAAAACTCAACAATATTTGCGTGAAACCAATTGGTATTGTGACGTGACAAACACCCGGTAGTATATCCTTCCAGTTAAGAGATCCATGCCTAAGTTTTAGTCTGTGGAAAATATTATCGATTATCTTTTCTATCAAGAAATAACAGATAAAATATAAGCTGTTCAGATGCCATTACTGACGAGTCTGGGATCTCCATGAATATATTAATTCATTTAAACTATAGGTGATTTCACCTTACCAGAAACTTACTATTGACCAGCGCCTTACTATTGACAGGACCTTACTATTGACCAGGACCTTACTATTGGGCCATAGCCTTACTATTGACCAGGACATTACCATTGACCAGGACCTTATGTAAGTAAGCTATGACTTTTTTAAAGGTGCAGTTTCATAGTTTAAAAAAAAAGAATCCTCTTTTTTGTCGTATATTTGATGTTTTTTTTTACAACCGGTAGGTTAGTGGAAAGGGGATTTGATGATATTTTTTTTTACAACCGGTAGGTTAGTGGAAAGGGGAAAATATCTTTGTACTAAACGGTATATTCTATTTTCTTGAGGCTGGGAGGGAGGGGGAAGATTTAAACACTACACAGCCCCTTAATCTACAGGCATGCTATTGATATGATAGCGGTCATTACCTTAGTACAATAACAATATATCTACATAGAGTCACTAGCTTTGGTCTTATCACAATCTTCATCATCATCATCATCAAGTGACATATTCTTTCCAGAGCGTAGTCTTTCCTATGTATCTCTTGAATTCTCCGCGGTCTTGAGCAAATTGTCCTGTATCTTTCAGTGACATACGCAGGTATTCTTGAATGCCTTTTGTCCAACGGTGTCTTGGTCGGGCTTTGCCCCTGTTCCCTTCTATCATCCCCTCCAGTAACACTCTCTCCATGCCGTCGTGTCTCTTAATATGACCGAAAAAAACTAGCTTTTTCTTTAATATGGTGTTCAGAAGCCAGACTTCCTGGACGTTAACTGTTCGTAACACTTCCTGGTTTGTTTTCTTCGCTGTCCATGGTATTCCCAGAACTCTTCTATAACACTTTAATTCAAATGATGTTATTCTCTTGGCCACTGTATCACAATCTTACACACTTTATATTAAAAACATACGGATATGCCAGGAATGAGAAGTCAGTTCTGCAAACCAAAAACATTTTTGCCCGATTGCGAAGCGCAATTTTTATATCTGTTAAACAATCTGTGTATTAAACTTAGCCAGGGCGTGCTTTAAATGTATTCACTCACACGCTTGTAATATCATATTCGCTTTGCACCACAGTTCCTGTCAATTCCAAATTCCCCAGTAAATTGCACGCCAATATATATGACTCACCCACGGTAAAAATGCGTGAACACAACGTGAAAGAAATAACGATCAACTTTCAATTGACAGTAGAAGATTTCACTTATTCATGCAGCAGACGTTAGAAATTATAAGCTGAAATCATTTCCTGGCACATTTACTTTACAGAAATTTGAAATTAAATGGAAACGACACATATTTACAAAATGTTCAGACAATTTATATTCAACTATCCATCCTTCCATCTATTCATTCATTCATCCGTCTATCTGTATGTCTGCCTTAATATCCTTCAGTACCGAATAGTGTGTATCATGGCCGTGTAAAACCTATTCTTTCCAGAACGTAGTCTCTTCCTTGCGGATCTATTGAATTCTTCTCGGTCTTGAGCAAGCTGTTGAGCCTCCTTTAGGGACATCTGCAGGCATTCCTGTACGTCTTCTGTCCAACGACGTCTTGGTCGGTCTCTAACACTTTTACCATCTTTCATCCCTACAATATCACTCTCTCCATACCGTCATGTCTTAATGTTACCGAAAAAACATAGCTTTCTCGTTAATATGGTGTTCTTAGAAGCTGATTGTGCTTAGCATCTCTTGATTTGTTTTTCTTGCTGTATATTGTATTCTCAGAACTCTTCTGTAGCACTTGTAGCACTTGAATTCAAATGATGTTACCCTTGGACAATGTTTTATTTAGTGTATTTCCGGGACATAGAGGCGTTCGGAGTATCCACGACGAAGACAACGTTCTAGAAAGAATGTCACTTGATATATATATATATATTAAAGCAATAGTTGGGCCCGCATTCAACACCGACACTCAGTAAGAGAACCCACTAATGAAGAGAAGAAATAGTCCAGATTTCAATAACAATAACATTTTAAGTTGTTCTCATAATAAGTCAGACTGCTGTAAAATTGTATAACAAATATTACTTACGTAAAACACACTAAATCAGACTGCTGTAAAATTGCATAATTATATTACTTACGTAAAACACACTAAATCAGACTGCTGTAAAACTGTATAACAATATTACTTACGTAAAACACAAAGTCGATCAACCTTACAATAAACGTGCAGATTTATATACATTTTTCTATATTTGTTCATACCTCTCATATCCATACCCTATAGTTTGTGCGTTCATTGTAAGGTATACCCATACCCTGTGCGTTCATTGTAAGGTATACCCATACCCTATAGTCTGTGCGTTGATTGTAAGGTATACCCATACCCTATAGTCTGTGCGTTGATTGTAAGGTATACCCATACCCTATAGTCTGTGCGTTGATTGTAAGGTATACCCATACCCTATAGTCTGTGCGTTCATTGTAAGGTATACCCATACCCTGTGCGTTCATTGTAAGGTATACCCATACCCTATAGTCTGTGCGTTGATTGTTAGGTATACCCATACCCTATAGTCTGTGCGTTCATTGTAAGGTATACCCATACACTGTGCGTTCATTGTAAGGTATATCCATACCCTATAGTCTGTGCGTTTATTGTAAGGTATACCCATACCCTGTGCGTTCATTGTAAGGTATACCCATACCCTATAGTCTGTGCGTTCATTGTAAGGTATACCCATACCCTATAGTCTGTGCGTTGATTGTAAAGCTGAAAGACCTCGTGTTGTGTGTATGAAACTACAAAATTTCCCCCTTGTTTTACCATATATTATGTTTGTCTAGTAATACCCAGAATACCAAAAGGGATTGGGGTTTTAATCCTAGACCCCTCCCCTGACACCTACCGGCGTGTCGTGCTCACTTTGTGTTGACATGTTTGTACAACCCACCCATCTTTATATTTTATTTTTTTTTAAATTCATAGAAGGTCTTTGATTTTCTTCTGTGTTAATACTCCTGCAGAATATATCCATGTAGTCAGGAGGATTGAATGCGTTGTTTATTTTTTTACAGTGTTGCTGCAATATCTGTGTTTTGGTAATACTTTCGATTTCAGCGAGAATTATGGGTCTCCAAACCAATACACAAAACCTCCTTAGGCTCCTCTAACGACATGCATGAAAGGTCACACTGTTTATATTATTTTCTACCCTTTATGACCTGGGCAACATACGAGGATTGTTAGTCCACATTTACGGATTATACAATTACCCAATATTACAAAACACACTTAACCAAGATCTAAGGGAAACAAATAGCAATTAAGGTGACAATTTCGTGAAATGTGAGGTAATTGCTTCCCTTTGATCTGTATTTGCAGCTGTCTTGAATTATGCACAAATATTCAAGAGACTACAGTGCGAAAATTCACATTTTCTTGTCTTTTGGATGTTTAACTTTTATGAGATGTCTGGTTGAGTTACGAATTAGTTAAATAGTTCTTTATTTCTTAAACAGAGCTGAATAATTCGATAGTTTCACTTAGAACTGGGTTCAGAGAAATAGATTAAGATTTTGTAAATTGAGTGTAAACTAGATAATTGTTAGATATATTCTTCTTCTGCGTTCGTTCTCAAACTCCTGTAGATTAGCAGGATGTAGTCCGGAGAACGGAATGCGTTGTGTCATGGTTTACAGCATTGCTGCGATATCTACGCCTTTCGGCATGACACATCCGACTTCAGCATGACTTTGGGTCACTGACCCTATATTCGATGGGACAGCCAACTCCATCCCATAACCTCCTTAGTCGCCTTTTACGACATGCGTGGAAGGTAAATAGTGTTGTTATTCTTCGCTCCCCTTTCGGGTCCCGGCAACACACGGGCGTATCAGATATATATATATCTTGTAGGCTGTAAACTACAGATTTTTATATATCTCGGAGATGTAAACTAGATATTTATCATACAAACTTCGGGGTTACCCGAACTACAACCTCCATTATATTGTTTGGTAAAAATCTCTGATATAACCAAATTCGAAAAACGTCCAACTTTGAAATGCGTTGAGCTCACAATAAGCTGGGGTCATAATAATCAATGAGCTAAGCTCACAATAAGTAATGAGCTAAGCTCACAGTAAACAAATGAGCTGAACTCACAAGAAGCAATAAGCAATAAGCAATAAACAAATGAGCTACGCTCACAGTAAACAAATGAGCTATGCTCACAGTAAACAAATGAGCTAAGCTCAGTAAACAAATGAGCTACGCTCACAGTAAACAAATGAGCTAAGCTCAGTAAACAAATGAGCTAAGCTCACAGTAAACAAATGAGCTAAGCTCACAGTAAACAAATGCGCTAAGCTCACAGTAAACAAATGCGCTAAGCTCACAGTAAACAAATGAGCTAAGCTCACAATAAGAGCTACTATGTTTTATTAAGAGTAAACTTAATCAGAAGTGAAGTCTTCACACTGAACAACAACAACATTAAATATATGTACGGGGAGAAGTGTACACACTTCCTTCTCTCTCTCTCTCTCTCTCTCTCTCTCTCTCTCTCTCAATCAATCAATCAATCAATCAATCAATCAATCAATCAATCAATCAATCCATCGATCCATCCATCCATCCATCCATCCATCCATCCATCCATCCTTCTTATCTAAATCTAAATCTAAATCTAATCTAATCTAATCTAATCTAATCTAATCTAATCTAATCTAATCTAATCTAATCTAATCTAATCTAATCTAATCTAATCTAATCTAAATCTAAATCTAAATCTAAATCTAAATCTAAATCTAAATCTAAATCTAAATCTAAATCTAAATCTAAATCTAAATCTAAATCTAAATCTAAATCTAAATCTAAATCTAAATCTAAATCTAAATCTAAATCTAAATCTAAATCTAAATCTAAATCTAAATCTAAATCTAAATCTAAATCTAAATCTAAATCTAAATCTAAATCTAAATCTAAATCTAAATCTAAATCTAAATCTAAATCTAATCTAATCTAATCTAATCTAATCTAATCTAATCTAATCTAATCTAATCTATCTATCTATCTATCTATCTATCTATCTATCTATCTAATCTATATATCTAATCTATCTATCTAATCTATTTATCTAATCTATCTATCTATCTATCTATCTATCTATCTATCTATCTATCTATCTATCTATCTATCTATCTATCTATCTATCTATCTATCTATCTATCTATCTATCTATCTAATCTATCTATCTAATCTATTTATCTAATCTATCTATCTATCTATCTATCTATCTATCTATCTATCTATCTATCTATCTATCTATCTATCTATCTATCTATCTATCTATCGGCTCATTTTCTCTGTATCTGTGTAACTGAAACACTAAATAAAAAATATGCACTGATGTTCAGGGGATGTCCATAAATTAGATCAACAATTGGGGAGGGGAGATTCTGAAAAAAATGACATCGTCGACAAGGAGGAAAGTGGGTTGATAAAATATGATATCAAAAATAGTGTTTTTATATATCAATTAAATTGTATGAGTTTGATCAAATATTCGAATAATTCTAAAATACACACTTTTTAAAGTATTTTTTCAGCAAAACTGGTTAAAGGCATGGAAGTCAAAATTGAGTTATTGTTTCAACATAATTAAGTTTGGATGAATCCATAATTCTTGAGACTGTTGAAGGTGGGACAGGTCAAAGATTTAGTCTTATAGTTTAGTCTAGTGTTGCCATGCCTTGCCTCACAGTTTTTTGTCATCTGGACATCCATGGATTATGTGTTCAGGAATCTATATTCTCACTGGACATTCATTTGTTTGTGCCACAATTCTCCAGTAGTCATATGATTAATTCCCAGAAAATGTGGCTTTCACTCAACCCAATCATATTCCTAACGCACTTCTGTAAAACAACATATTAATATAGTACATAAAACAAAACATTCAATAGGTAACGTACTTACCATCGTGAAAACAACATATCAATATAGCTTAAATACTGGTATCATATCCTATTCCGCCCATGTGTGGCCGGTGCCCGAAAGGGGAGCAAAGAATAGCAACACTGTTTACCTTCCACGCATGTCGTAAAAGGCGACTAAGGAGGTTGTGGGATCGCGTTGGCTATCCCATAGGGTCAATGACCCAAAGCGATGCTGAAGTCGGATGTGTCAGGCCGAAAGGAGCAGATATCGCAGCAATGCTGTAAACCGTGACACAACGCATTCCGTTCTCCGGACTACATCCTGCTAATCTGCATGAGTTTGAGAACGAACGCAGAAAAAGTTGATATAATATTCAGAATATAGCCTAGCATTTTGTTGGCTGTAGTGATTTTCTAGGAAATATAAATACGTTCAGTAGTTTGCCATTGCATTCTGAAAGGTCCGGATGCACAATTGTCTGTGGTGGGGATCGACTCGGTACCTTTCCCGTCACAGACGCGCTCTGTACTACCACCCCACCACAGAGCCACATCAATACAGTACGTAGTAAACAACAACACATCCTGGTACTTACCACCTTCAAATCTAGATGTGATTGATTCATACGTATTGTCTGTCGCTGCCTCCGAGATGTCATCTGCGAATTTGATTGACACATAACTTGCTTCATCGTCTTCTTGTTTGTGACTTGTGAAATACCTTACACACAAAGCCATCGATATTATATCTTTGCAATAAGCACAGTTAGTTTGGGCTAGATGTCAAGAATGGTAGGTAGGTAGGTTGCCGTTTATCTGCTGAATATTTTCCTGCAAATTAAATAAGATAGTTACTTTCATTAGTTGAATAGTTCTATTGGAAGTCTTTGGCAGATGACCAATTCACGCACTTGTTATAAAATGTATCAACATCATTATGTTGAGGGAAAGCCAAATTTTCTAGGAATTAATCATATGGCTACCTGATCGTGGCTGGGAATTAATCATATGGCTACCGGATCGTGGCTGTGAATTAATCATATGGCTACCGGATCATGGCTGGGAATTAATCATATGGCAAAAAATAAAATGTATGATGGAAAGATGTTTTTAGTTATTTTTGTATGTTCCTTGTCCAGCGTCATTTCACTTCTTCCGGTCAATCTACATTACACATACCAATGTGACTGTCGATGTCATTACTGTTCGTTTTCCGTTATATGTTTTAATTTTGTTTCAATTGTTGTCTTGATAAAGGCCTTTTGGCCGCAACGTCTATTTTGTGTGTGTCTTCAGTTATTAGCAAAACTTTGTTACCCTATTCCTGAGTCTACTTGTTACAAAAACTTTTTTTTTTTGGCGTTTCAGAATATGTTAGCGGATAATATAGAATGAACATACGTTGACATACTATATTCTTATAGAATGAACATACGTTGACATGCTGTGTTATAGAATGAACATACGTTGACATGCTATGTTATAGAATGAACATACGTTGACATGCTATGTTATAGAATGAACATACGTTGACATGCTGTGTTATAGAATGAACATACGTTGACATGCTATGTTATAGAATGAACATACGTTGACATGCTATGTTATAGAATGAACATACGTTGACATGCTATGTTAAGAAATAGATTCATAATGACTATAGCACTCCTTTAGAATAAAATACAATGACTAATGACGACATGTCCTGTTTTAGCGTATCTTTTATGCATAAAAAGAACTAGATCAAGTCAAACTATTTCCATTACGGAGACACGATGATGACACAAAAACGATTCTGATGCACGCGTGTAGATAAGAAATAAAAGTATATAATTATGGAAATTGATTCAGCTGTCGTACATACGTTTTTTATTGTCAAACTTCTATGTTCCGTGGAAATTATATAAAAAATAATGTGGCTAAAATAGTAATCAACTACTGGGGACTAGCCTAGTCCTCCTAGCACAATGACCGCACCATAGTTATCAAGACGCATTATTTTAAATAAAAATAAGATGAAAGTTCAACAGAAATAAGATGCAGAATAGGACAGGCAAAAACAACATTCACAAAAAACTGTAAAATATACTGTGTAATATGACCTTGTCATTAGAGGTGAAAAAGAGAGTTCTGCAGTGCTATATAACCCCTATAATAACATATGGGTGCGAGTCTTGGACAATAAACAAACTGGAAAGTGGGAAATTAGAGGCAACAGATGTGGTTCTACAGAAGCATGCTGAGAATATCATGGACTGCCAGAATAAATAGTGTAGAGGTGGTGAAAGAGTCAAATACGAAACGGGCCGTAATCAACAATATAAGAAAATGCAATCTTCTTATTTTGGCCACTTCATGAGACAGGCAGGTTCAGAGAACATAGTCAGAACAGGCAACATTAAAGGTAACAGAGACAGAGGGCGACAACGTGAGAAAATATTAGACACTTGGACAACCTGGCACGGCAAGGAAACAACAACAACCTTGATACATAATACTGTGGACAGAGAGCTGTGGAGAGCTATGACCGCCTTTTGCCAGCCGTCATGGCACCTGATGATAATGACGAAGATGCGAGAAGTTATCTCAATAACACTGTTATAACTGGGTGACTAACTTGATTGGCATGGAGGGAGATTGACAAGTGATCTTAATGACTCTTTGTCGCTAGTACTCTTCTTTCAAAAGAGACAGAAGTCCACCGTGTATACATCATCATCACACATATTGGGAACTGACTTCGTATGCTATAACCTACAAAACTTATAGCACGTTTAGAGATGCTGTTAGTCAAGTACGGAAGAACGCGTGTTCAATAGTTGCTAGGCGATTTGGTGCCGTTGAACGGACTGGTTCAATTCCCGTTAGTCTCAGAAATTTTACAAATTGTCCTCTGGCTTCCTACTTATATTTAATAGCACGTTTCACTAGCTTTCCCCTCAAGCAAAAGTAATTATTTTAATTAACTTAATTATACTATTAATTACAAATAAAATACCGCAAAATGTATTTATATTATTTTTTGCATATAATATTATATGTAATTAGATCTAATACATATTTACTGTATATGTCTGCATCATGTCCAGTATTATACACGAATGAAACCCTTTTTATTGCTGTGAGCATACTAATTATTGTGTACCGAGAAAATAAATTTTACCACTTCAAAATTTACATCGGATACAACATAAGTACCGTCTATCTTGCGTTCAAGAGTACAAAGTAGTAAAATTTCACACTTAAATCATGTTAATTGTATGATAAATCAATCATGTGTAAATGACGACTTATAATTTAATGTAAACATCTTAATAAATGTGTATAAGATGTGTGTTGAAAATTAGACGTCTCATATATATCGCAAAAAAACCAATGGTTGCATTTTAATGGTTGAATTTAAAATTCATAGGGGTTATACCATTTTAAGATCACACGCAAAAACTCAATTTTATGCGTTACATATTTATTAAGATACATCATTTGAAAGTACAGCAAAGCTAGTGAAACGGGCTATACAAGCAATCTCCTGCAAAAAGTCTAATATTTGACATTGTCAAGTCTCTAAACTAAACCGCCATTAAGATGCATACAAAACTTATATTTATGCTAATATATTTACATTGTCATTTTTCAAGTCCAAGTTTCTAGTTACCTTCGTATAATTGTCTGAACTTGTAATTACCATCCCTCTTGTACAGATTATCGTTCTAAGCGCGCAGACGCCGCTCATAAAATTAGCTGAAATTTGTCGAAGTCTAACTCAGAAATGTATATAGCAATGAAATTATATCTTCCTCTTTCAAAGGGAACATGGGGTCGAGACAAATTAGCACTTCAAGCAGGAAAATTTACTCATTAAACACAACCAAGCGACATTGTTATTGTTTCTTTTGTTCACTACTTGACATCTGACGAGTCTTTTGGAATCAACTTCAAAGTTGTTTGAGGTTCTTTGGTTCTTTACATCTTTTGTTTTGGAATCAACTTCAAAGTTGTTTGAGGTTCTTTGGTTCTTTACATCTTTTGTTTTCGATGCGCGTGTTAAGCTATTAGATCAATCATCATCATCGTCATCAAACATATAACCTTTGAGAGTCGTAGGGGGTGCCACTCCGAGAACATCATCTAAACAAACTCCGCCATGCCTCCTTTCTCCAATTGTTTATGTGTTAGTTAGTCGTTAGATCATCACCACCAGTGCCGGATGTACCTATAAGCTAAACAAGCTATAGTTTAGGGACCTCACTATTTTGCCCCCCCCCCACCCAATTTTTTTAACATTATCTATATATTCGTAACCGTTAAAAGGCCCCATATCTCAAATATCTTAGGGCCACCATATCTCAAATAGCTTAGGGCCCCCATATCTCAAATAGCTTAGGGCCCCCATATCTCAAATAGCTTAGGGCCCCATATCTCAAATAGCTTAGGGCCCCCATATCTCAAATAGCTTAGGGCCCCCATATCACAAATAGCTTAGGGCCCCCATATCTCAAATAGCTTAGGGCCCCAATATCTCAAATAACTTAGGGCCCCCATATCTCAAATAGCTTAGGGCCCCCATATCTCAAATAGCTTAGGGCCCCCATATCTCAAATAGCTTAGGGCCCCCATATCTCAAATAACTTAGGGCCCCCATATCTCAAATAGCTTAGGGCCCCCATATCTCAAATAGTTTAGGGCCCCCATATCTCAAATAGCTTAGGGCCCCCATATCTCAAATAGCTTAGGGCCCCCATATCTCAAATAGCTTAGGGCCCCCATATCTCAAATAGCTTAGGGCCCTATCAAGTCTAAATCCGGCCCTGATCATCAAGGTACTCCGAACAAGTCCATATGTACTCGGATCTGATATTCAGAATGTCCTGAACATGCTTATGGTAATTGACTGTTCATGTTCTGTGGTGGTTGATCTCTTATTGTGAATTCTATAATCCACTCATTTCTTGCAACACCACGCTTCACTTCTATAAACCACTCATTTCTTGCAACACCACGCTTCACTTCTATAAACCACTCATTTCTTGCAACACCACGCTTCACTTCTATAAACCACTCATTTCTTGCAACACCACGCTTCATTTCTAAGCCCTGAATTCTAGTCATAGATACAGAAATTTGTCCCATATCTTCCAACTGGTTCAGCTCCATGATTACATTCGTAATTTCAGCACTGTCGATTGAATTGCCACTAGTTACTGTGGCCACTCAGGCAAGACTATCTGCTCTTTCATTTCCGCCAACGCTCACGTTTCCATGTATAAAATGAAGGTACATCTCATCTGATCAGATTTCGCCATCGACTGAAAGTGTAGATATCCCGACGCAGATTTTGAAATAGACCATGATACATGGGAAGAACTTGCACAAAATATATCTACATGGCGTTCTAAAATCAATAAGAGCGCATCATCTTGTGAAAAGAGGAGAACAGCTAGAAAGTCACGGATAGATCAAGATCGGTCGTCATTCAGTCGTCATTCCATGTCCGAAATGTCCAATAACATTTACAGCTAGAGTAGGGCTTATTAGCCATCTACGAACTCATAATCGAAGACATAACTCTAAGTGAATTTTCAAAAGTGGATGTAACAAATGGTCATCATCATCATGTGATGGACGAACGAACGAACTTAGATATCACGACTGAATCTTTCGAAAAATACTCATAGAATTATTAACAAAACATGCATATGTAACACTCTGCGATTCGAACCATATCGATGACCTAGTCACCTCCACCGTCATACTACTAGTGGTTGCATAGAAAGCACACATCTCTGTCCTAATACACTTCCTTATGTATTCAGGCGAGAATGTCCAAGCACTACGCATGTGTGGTATCACAGACCCATCAATGTAGACAATTATATCCCGATCTGAGGTGTTCTCACTGACTAGAGATTGGACTCGCTGTGCGAAGGTAAACGTTCAAGTGAATGGAAGAAAACGCGCTTCAATGATCACCTAAAAACCTCTCTCAAGCACTGCAGCATCGATCCTAGTTCCTGGGAGACTACGGCACTTGATCGCTCGGCCTGGCACACCCAGATCACTGCTGGTATCACGAAATTTGAAAAAGAAAGAACACTGAGGGCAATCCACAAGCGCAAGAAGCGGAAGGGCAAATCCAAAAATTCTTCTACCCCGAACTTTCAACACTCCTGCATGCACTGGAATAGAACTTTCCGTGCACGAATCGGACTCATCGAGCATCTACGAACTCATTAACCAAATTAGTTAATTACCAATTTTAATTATTTTTTTCCATCATATTTGTTTTTCATGCCATGCTCATCTTCGCTTGCGAAGGAGGAACAACATCATCATGCATTAGAAAGGCACTTCAATGGAAGTTGTAAACTTGATTGGCTTGCTTTCCCATTGTTCTCCAGGTTCATGTCCCCTAATATATACCTGTTTAACAACATTCTCTGCCCTTCCATACCACGACTTCCCCCTCATTAATATATTTCCCTTGATCGTGTCACTATCATCATGTTGTGGATAGATCTTATCAGCACTTATTTGCAGGTATGAACGAGCACGGCATATATCTTCTCTTCGCATCGTGACAGCAAGAAGGGCATTGCCTGCCATTATTTCTGTATCTGTGGAGCATCCCAGTATGTTATGCATCTCTTCATTTCTTATCATGTCAAGACTATCAATGACGTTTGGGCAATGCCGGATTTATCTATCAGCTAGATTCTTTATTCTTTCTTGATTAGAAAATTGGCCTCACAGCATGTGGGGCATTCCCATAAGTGCTCCGCCCTCTGTTCCAGCAGCCATTGGACTCGATGGTGTTTCTAGTCCAATTCTGCCGAAACAGACGTCGACATCAGGGCACAACTCTGGTCCTTACGACAGGTTTATTTATTGTTCCGCCCACCCACGCCGTGCATGTAACTAATTCAAGCACAACGTTGGCCTGTCGGAACAACATGGTAACTGTTATCGAAGGTTACGACTACGGCATTCTTCTATAGAACCACATCTCTGTTGCCTCCAATTTCCCACTTTCCAGCTTGTTTATTGTCCAAGACTCGCACCCATAAGTTAGTATATGAGTTATATAGCACTGGTTAATATAACTCTCTCAATTGTTCATCCTGGGAATAGTCTTGAAAGATATACTCAGATATTGGAACATGGTATATACTGATATATTTATCTGTTCCATAAGAAACACAGTTTGTTAGCAGACGGGGTTTGCGAGATAGTAGACATTGAGTATGATCACACAGATAGTAGACATTGAGTATGATCACACATCAGGTAAAATCTGGACAAACTTATAATTTTAATACATTTTTAAATTGATTAAACAAATTATAATATGAATTTATTCATATTATTTGTATTTAATATTTGATCAATTTGAAAATGTTTGAAAAGTTTGTCCATATTTTAATATTTTTGACTCATAACTTTTAATACATTTTCAAATTGATAAAAAAAATACAAAAGTGGTCAAACATATATTTCATGGGGGATAACTGTTAAAAATAGCAAAATCTTAAATCTTGCCATGAAATCGTCAAATTCTTTCACCCTTGTAACAGACAGTCCCATCCTGTGCATATCTGTAATCAGTCTGGTGAATTCTAATCTGTCCTCCGGGGAAATATAGTGGCCTGCACCTGCTGGACTAGATCAGTATTTCCCAACCTTTTTTTTAACCATGCCCCCACCTAAGTCTTTCTAAAATGTAACCCCCCTCCCCCCATAACATATACGTAATTTGTAATATTCAGAAACTGAACTATTCCCTCATAAAAATATAATTCCCCCCCCTCCCAACAATCTATTGTCCCACGTTGGGATAGACAGGTCTAGATAGTGGTAAAAGGTTGCTAACTGGTTGAAGCTATTTATGGTAAAATTTTACGAATAAAATTGCCAGACATGGAAAAATTATATATTATTCATAAATTTAAAAAAAACTTAATGAAACTGGCTTAAAATTGATGAAGTGAGTTAAAAAATCAATTTTATTCTAGCTTTTTATTCCGAATCTGTTCGACTCAATTTTCTTATGCAAAATAAGCTTTCATCTCTTAAAAATGTATAATCATATTTAGCATTACTTTTTCTTTCACGTGCCATGCAGTTTTAGAATCCCCGGTGATATGGTAATTGCTCTTCAAGTTCATTTGCACGTTCAACTTGTGGCTTTAATGTGCAAATTAGATATTTCTATTTGTATTTTATTTATGTAATTGTCTATCCAAGATCTAAAAATACTCGTAGAATCTAAGTTATGAGCATTCCATAATTTAACGAAGGATTCTCAAAAGCGTATTGAATGATGCTTCTATTCCAACATTGTCAGAAAAAACATTGAAACATTACACACGCATGGTTTTTACAAAACAAATGAGAGATGGTATTATATCATGAACAACTGGGGGATAGAAGACCTAACTGCAGAAAGTAAACAAGACTTAATTCATTACGTTTTTTATTATTGTCTTGGTATCCGTTGGTCACTATTTATATACCTGGTACAACCACCAAACTACAAGTATATCGAGCTGCTGTTATACCAACCCTACTATACGCCTGCGAAACGTGGACAGTGTATGCTAGACATGCAAGAAAATTAAATCATTTCCATCTTACCTGCCTACGTAAATTACCAAACATCCATTGGTGGGACAAAGTACCAGACTACGAGGTCTTGGAAAAATCAACCTCAATAAGCATCCACACAATACTTATGAAGGCGCAGGCACGCTGGGCAGGCCATCTTGTGCGTATGGAGAACTCGCGTTTGCCAAAACAAATATATTATGGAGCACTCAAGGCAGGATTTCGAAAAGCTGGTGGACAGAAAAAGCGTTTCAAAGACACGCTCAAGTCATCCTTGAAACATCTTAACATTGACGTAGACGCTTGGGAGAGCCTCGCTCAGGATAGAATACCATGGCGTTACAGCATTAGAACGGGATCACTAGCGGCGGAAGAATTCAGAAAAGATACTGCAAGACAGAAGCGGACACGTAGAAAAGAAAAAAAACATCTCAACCTCACACAGATACCTTCTATTGTTGTCAATTCTGTAAAAGAACATTTTGTGCGCGCATTGGACTTGCTAGTCATTTAATAACGCACTATTAACTTTATTATTTTATTATTTATTGTTATTATTATTATGGTTGAGTTTTTGGTCATCGTCGATCACGACGGACAAACATCATCATCATATACCTAGAGTGGCCCGTCGAAATTAGCCAAGGCCAACAAATGAACTAATCACACAGAAATCGTGAGCGCACAGGTCTGTAGTATACTGCTGACAGAAATTGTCAGCGCACAGGTCTGTAGTATACTGCTGACAGAAATTGTCAGCGCACAGGTCTGTAGTATACTGCTGACAGAAATCGTGAGCGCACAGGTCTGTAGTATACTGCTGACAGAAATCGTGAGCGCACAGGTCTGTAGTACACTGCTGACAGAAATCGTGAGCGCACAGGTCTGTAGTACACTGCTGACAGAAATCGTGAGCGCACAGGTCTGTAGTATACTGCTGACAGAAATCGTGAGCGCACAGGTCTGTAGTATACTGCTGACAGAAATCGTGAGCGCACAGGTCTGTAGTACACTGCTGACAGAAATTGTCAGCGCACAGGTCTGTAGTACACTGCTGGCAGAAATCGTGAGCGCACAGGTCTGTAGTACACTGCTGGCGGTCATATCAGTTGCTTCGTTGATAAGCAAAATAAACATCTTGTCTGTACTATCTGTTCGACTATGTAGCGGCGTGGTACGCAACGCGTATTTGACGGACAAGGTACCGTGTTCGAAACCCAAAACAGGCATTTGTGAATCCATTCTGTTAAGAAAGCAATGACAAACTAATGAACATATTTATATTGTATTTATATATTTAGAAAACACTACAACCAAAACATTCTGGGTTGATGGCTACGTCCTGAACAGGATAAGCAACACATTTCTTTATTTTCTTACTGTTTACTTTCAAATTTACTTGTAAATCTCTGGGAGCCTTTTTTTAATTATCAAAGTGCGCTTGGACCCAATGCATTATTTGAAGAAAAAAATTATGAAACACTAGCTATGGTATAAACCCACGCTCTAATTATCAGCTTCCACTTGCACAATAACAAATACATAACTTAATTTTAGTTACTTTAATGCAAATTCAAGATCAGGGAGCTGATAGTAGATATGGAAGTAATCAGGGTGCATGACGTTTTGTGCATAGTAAAGTTATACACTGTCTTTTTACTATATAAGAATTGAGTTTACACTTAAATTCTGCCTTTTACAACTATGAAAGTCGGGGTTGCCATTTTGTTTGTTTGTAAATAATGAAACAAAATATAAAATGGATTAAATAAAATATGTACGTTGAACAACACACATAATCGATGTTTTCTTTGCTGTATTATGACTCACTATCGTTTCAACACAAATGATGGACGTTTTGTTTGCTGCATTGCGGCTCACTATCGTAACACAGTTTCCACTGTGTCATCTTGAGAAAAGAATCGTTAACTAACTACCTCTTTGAAACAAGAACTCTTTATTATATATTCACACATGATTAGAATAGATCGCAGTGTTGTTGATGCGAGTGAAAGATCTGTTCTCCTAAGGTTGGGGTTAGGTTTAAAAAATACGTCCCCAAAACATATCTACGTGTTAAATTTATAATATTTATAATTCAATTAATATTCCCAAAAGACTATGCAACAAATTTCATTTAGTTTAATTTAAACAAATTTGAAAAGTAGATATCTTAAAAAAAAGTCCAAAACAGAACCAAATTTTTTTTAATATGACCAAATCACAAATTTCATATCCAGTATTCTTTAAAATGGCCAAATGTGAGACATTTGGCATAAGATTACCAAATTGGTACACCCTGTAGAGGTTGGAATCTTGTGCCTGTTTCGCATCTTTTGGTTTGAATAGCTCTCTTATTTTTTCCGGATACGAGATATTAGTGTCTTCGTGTACACATTCCCTTCTGTTTTTGATCAGCTCGTCCTCATTTCATTTTCAGTCACACAACAATATGATTCAGCAGTATCGCTATTCTTTGCTCCCTTTTCATGCACAGGTTACACACAACATTTATAAGCAGTCACCATTCGGACTCATCATTTACAACAACCACTCTTCTTTCGGGCACCGGCAATACACAGCCATTTACAGACAATTTCGTCACAAAATATAACTTCCCTTGCTGCTATATTTATTTACATACCTGTTCATGACACTACACACACGATTTCGGCTTGACTGACTTCCCGTCTGTGGATATTAAATTTCAAATAGCCCGACCCCACCTTCTATGTGCTCATTAATTTAATGTGTAACATCGAGAAGGAGTCGAGGGCATGTAAACTAGAGATTCCTGTTGACTCATTCTTCTAAACTGACACAATTTGACTTTTCACGTTATTGTCATTGGTCACATTCTGTATGCTTTAGAGTCGGCAGTTCATTAAAATAACTGGGAAATACAAATATCTTCACTTTAGAAGGATGATTCCCGATGGGTTCAAAGAAATGTTATACCGACACTTACAACATGGCAATGATCTTTTGCTAGATAATGGTAACAGACGAGCAAACACAAAAAATAGACGTTTCGGCCAAAAATCCTGTATAAAAAACACGACCAATAAGAAACAATAATGTCCACCGTATTATTCGAAGACTCGACTAGAGATACATAATACTGCTGATACAACAGGTATTAGATAACTCCCTTTAATTTAACAGAGGAGTTGTTAGTAGAAGAAAATGCTGGTTTCCGAAACAACAGAAGTACCACAGTAAAGATGTTTAACCTCAAAATATTGATAGAAAAACACGTACATCAACGTACTAAGTATCATAATGTCACTGATTTAATCAATGCATTTGATCGTGTGTGGCACCAAACTCTGTGACAGATACTGAGACAATATAACTCCAACAAAAACATCATTGAAGTTATGTTTAAAGTTGCAAACCGTGCTGTTTTAATAAATAATGACATTGGTGAATTTTTCAAGACGGATAAAGGAGTTCGACAGGGTTGTATACTTTCTCCAGTAATTTGTTAACACGTATCTTGAATATATAACGCAGGAAGTATTACAAGATCTCTAGAGATCAATAAATATTAGTGACAGACCACTTTGTAACTTGTATTATGCCAATGAAATCAATCTCTTGGCTGGTTCCGAATCTGAACACCAGGAAATCACCTCAAACTTGGAAGACGTTAGTCGAGAATATGGCATATAAATTAACATTAACACAAGCAGGATATTGGCGACTAGTGAAACCAAACACTATCCCACGAATATCCAGCTAAACGGTCACAAACTTGAAGACGTTACTGATGATGATGTTCGTCCGTCGTGATCGACGATGACCAAAAACTCAACCATAATAATAATAACAATAAATAATAAAATAATAAAGTTAATAGTGCGTTTTTAAATGACTAGCAAGTCCAATGCGCGCACAAAATGTTCTTTTACAGAATTGACAACAATAGATGGTATCTGTGTGAGGTTGAGATGTTTTTTCTTTTCTACGTGTCCGCTTCTGTCTTGCAGTTTCTTGTCTGAATTCTTATGCCGCTAGTGCTCCCGTTCTAATGCTGTAACGCCATGATGTTCTATCCTGTGCGAGGCTCTCCCAAGCGCCTACGTCAATGTTAAGATGTTTCAAGGATGACTTGAGCGTGTCTTTGAAACGCTTTTTCTGTCCACCAGCTTTTCGAAATCCTGCCTTGAGTTCTCCATAATATATTTGTTTTGGCAAACGCGAGTTCTCCATACGCACAAGATGAAACGAAATATGGGGAATTAATTAATGATTGGGTGAATGATTGGGTGAATGATTGGGTGAATGATTGGATGAATGATTGGGTGAACTCTGGGTGGTAAACTTGAGCAGATTAAGTATACATACATGAGTTCAGTCTCAAGGGGCCTAAAAGGCATACAGGATTGAGTTCATTTTTTCCGGATTATGCCATATGCACTCCGTCCATCTGAACGAGGAGGTACGCCACGCCGTCTGTATGCTTCCATAAATGGTGATGGTTTGTATGTCAATAGTGCATGTAGCTGTTGATTGTACTACACCCTCATTTGATATTGCAATCAGTTTTGCCCTCTATTCTGTCTCCGATAATTTCCTTACTCCTGTTGAAGTTTCTTACTAAAATTCTTGTTACGGCATTATCCGTGCCAGTTTAGTGCCAGTTGAGAAAAAATACGACCTGTGGGTTAAATCCCGTTTGCAAAGCTATTTTTTTGTGGCTCCCGAGGCTGATCTAAAAGTATTATCTGCGCTGGCCACAGAGGTAAATAAAAATACTACTTGATGCTTCAAATGACTAAATAAAAATACTACTTGATGCTTCAAATGACTAAATAAAAATACTACTTGATGCTTCAAATGACTAAATAAAAATACTACTTGATGCTTCAAATGACTAAATAAAAATACTACATGTAACTTCAAATGACTAAATAAAACAGTTTTTTTGGCCAAATTCCACTCCTACTGCTCAATCCGACCCACTGACCCAACAAGATTGCCCACCTATTGTTTAGTGAAATGTATCCCATTCAAGATATTTTACGATTGACGTTTAGAAGTAAAATATAGGCTATAATCTTCAGATTAAAAGAGGTGGGCACAAAGCACAAGACAAACGTAAACTTGTGACAGCTGAAATGACATGCTAGGCAGAATCCTAGGAATATCGCTAAGAGACAGAGTGAGAAATGAGAACATTAGACAAAGAACCGGCACCACCACAATCTTGGAATATATTAAGAGACAACAGATAAAATGGTTTGTACACATCAGCAGACTACCATCAGACAGCATACCACAGCAAGCTTTGTTACACAGATACAGTGAATGTTGACCTAGAGTCCGACCACGAAAACGATGGACCACCGAAATAAAAGATGCGACAAATTCCACATTATACTCAGCACACATGAGGACCCATCTCTAGAAAACTCTTCTACTCCTGATGCTGAAAGGCAACAAAGGGTTTAGCGAATAGATAGATAGATAGAATTCTCCAATGTTATATTTAAAAATCCACATCTTATACAAAAAGCCCAGGAGTGGCACCAGTGGAATGTACTGTAATGAAAGAAACCGGAAATGTCGCGGATCAATTATATCCCGCCTTTGATGTGGAGCTAGCAGATCTTATCATAGCTAAAGAGCTGACTACACCCAAGTGATGGTAAACACGAGTTGTTTGGTCTGTTTTAGTTGATGGTGATTGGTATGCACACTTGTGATCTCGGTACCTTGTTGGTTATACATGTTCCTTTCTCATCCAGTCTCACGGAAATCAGTGAATTTTGTCGCCCATCCGTTACGATAGCGCACAAACTATTCATGCGCGCTTCACTAGCTTTGCCCTCAAACAAATGTAATTATCTGAGTATCTGTCTAACGTATTAATGCCATTTTTTGCTTATAATGTTATTTTGGCCTTTAACAGCTTCGCAGCAAAGAAAAATCGTCATATGTGAAATGAAGTGTATGAGAAAAGCTGCAATGGTTACCAAACTAGATAAAATAAGAAATGAAGAAATTAGGAAAAGAGTTGGTATAATATCATGTATCGAACATATTGAGAGACAGCAAGTAAAATGGTTCGGTCACCCTATGAGAATGAAGCCAAACCAAACACCAATAAGAGCATATAATATAAGAATATATGGGCGTAAAGCCAAAGGTGAACCAAGAAAATGGTGGATATAAAACATCAAGATAGCTTTAAACAAACATGGACTAAAGGCAATCCCGGCGACACATCTGGCCTTGGAACGACAGCTTAAGCTCCCACCCCTACGCTTAACGGCAAGTGTGAATGCGATCAACAAATCTGGGGAAAGACAATAGACAATATTATTTTTGGATACACCCAATAAATGTATACTTTATATTTGTGCATTATGCCCAGGTATTATGCACGAATGAAATCCTTTGATCTTTGTCGGCATACTTATTATTGTCACGAAATAAAGAACTTTAAACACTTCAGGCATTACACAGGATACAACATTTAAACACCGTCTGTTTTGTACTCGTAATAATGCCAAATGTATGATAAATAAATTATTTGTAAATGACGTCATATAATTGTGTGTAAACACCTTAATTTGTGTATGTGAGATGTGTGCTGACAAGTCGACTTGGTGCTATGATCGCAGTCCAACCCCAGTTTTTCGTTCTTGTATCCCACATGTGTCCACCTACGTATTTAGTGGTTCATTGATATCAATATCATATCAATAAATAATCAATAATTAATTGAAATATTCTATTTTAGGATTAAACATTCTTGAGACTAACGGGAATTGAATCAGGACTGGTTCAATTCCCGTTAGTCTCAAGAATTTATAAAAATTGTCATCTGGCTTCCTACTTAAATTTATTTTAGGATTAGGGGTTATTGTTAGTTATTTTTGTCTATGTGCACGTTATCCCATATAATGTCGTATTGTTCTCTCTGCAGTAAATCAATGACTGCACTTATAGGTTGGCCTTATCTCTGCAGTAAATCAATAACTGCACTTATAGGCTGGCCGTATCTCTGCAGTTAATCAATGACTCACTTATAGGTTGGCATTATCTCTGCAGTAAATCAATGACTGCACTTATAGGTTGGCCTTATCTCTGCAGTTAATCAATAACTGCACTTATAGGTTGGCCGTATCTCTGCAGTTAATCAATGACTCACTTATAGGTTGGCCTTATCTCTACAGTAAATCAATGACTGCACTTATAGGCTGGCCGTATCTCATTCCAATACTGTGTCATCAGCTAAATCATTGCCGCCAATGAGTCTGTTCGTTGATTGCCTCTGACCCTGCATGTCCAGGGCAGTATATCAGTGTAACACGTTGGGAAAACAAATTGTTCTCTAACACTATCCATTTTGTTCTGAACATGCATCTGTCTATCTTACGCAACATGATTATTGATGATGTTAGTTTGGTGATGTTAATTTGGTGATGTTAGTTTTGTGATGTTAATGTGGTGATTTTAGTTTGTTGGTATTAGTTTGGTGATTTTAGTTTGTTGGTATTAGTTTGGTGATGTTAGTTTGGTGATGTTAGTTTGTTGATGTTAGTTTGTTGTTGTTAGTTTGGTGATGTTAGTTTGTTGATGTTAGTTTGTTGATGTTAGTTTGTTGTTGTTAGTTTGGTGATGTTAGTTTGTTGATGTTAGTTTGTTGTTGTTAGTTTGTTGTTGTTAGTTTGTTGTTGTTAGTTTGTTGATGTTAGTTTGGTGATGTTAGTTTGGTGATTTTAGTTTGGTGATTTTAGTTTGTTGGTATTAGTTTGGTGATGTTAGTTTGTTGATGTTGGTTTGGCGATGTTAGTGTGGTGATGTTAGTTTGTTGATGTTAGTTTGTTGATGTTAGTTTGTTGTTGTTAGTTTGGTGATGTTAGTTTGTTGATGTTAGTTTGTTGTTGTTAGTTTGGTGATGTTAGTTTGTTGATGTTAGTTTGGTGATGTTAGTTTGGTGATTTTAGTTTGGTGATTTTAGTTTGTTGGTATTAGTTTGGTGATGTTAGTTTGTTGATGTTGGTTTGGCGATGTTAGTGTGGTGGTGTTAGTTCGTTGATGTTAGTTTGGCGATGTTAGTTAGTTGATGGTAGTTTGTTGATGTTAGTTTGGTGATGTTAGTTTGTTGATGTTAGTTTGGCGATGTTAGTTATTTGATGTTAGTTTGTTGATGTTAGTTTGGTGATGTTAGTGTGGTGGTGTTAGTTCGTTGATGTTAGTTTGGTGATGTTAGTTTGTTGATGTTAGTTTGTTGATGTTAGTGTGGTGGTGTTAGTTTGGTGATGTTAGTTTGTTGATGTTAGTTTGTTGATGTTAGTTTGTTGATGTTAGTTCGTTGATGTTAGTTTGGTGATGTTAGTTTGTTGATGTTAGTTTGTTGATGTTAGTTTGGTGATGTTAGTTTGTTGATGTTAGTTTGGTGATGTTAGTTTGTTGATGTTAGTTTGGTGATGTTAGTTTGTTGATGTTAGTTCGTTGATGTTAGTTTGGTGATGTTAGTTTGTTGATGTTAGTTTGTTGATGTTAGTGTGGTGGTGTTAGTTCGTTGATGTTAGTTTGGCGATGTTAGTTAGTTGATGGTAGTTTGTTGATGTTAGTTTGGTGATGTTAGTTTGTTGATGTTAGTTTGGCGATGTTAGTTATTTGATGTTAGTTTGTTGATGTTAGTTTGGTGATGTTAGATTGGTGATTTTAGTTTGTTAGTATTAGTTAGGCGATGTTAGCTTCTTGTTGGTTTGTTGATGTTAGTTTGGTGATGTTAGTTTGGCGATGTTAGTTTGGTGATTTTAGTTTGTTGGTATTAGTTTGGCGATGTTAGTTTGGTAATAATATTATAGTGATGTTAGTTTGTTGAAGTTAATTTGGTGACGTTAGATTGATGTAGTTAGTTTGGTGAAGTTAATTTGGTAACTTTAGATTGATGTGGTTAGTTTGGTGACGTTAGTTTGGTGACGTTAGATTGATGTAGTTAGTTTGGTGACGTTAGATTGATGTAGTTAGTTTGGTGACGTTAGATTAATGTAGTTAGTTTGGTGACGTTAGATTGATGTAGTTAGTTTGGTGACGTTAGATTGATGTAGTTAGTTTGGTGACGTTAGTTTGGTGACGTTAGTTTGGTGACGTTAGATTGATGTAGTTAGTTTGGTGACGTTAGATTGATGTAGTTAGTTTGGTGACGTTAGTTTGGTGACGTTAGTTTGGTGACGTTAGTTTTGTGACGTTAGTTTGATGTAGTTAGTGTCGTGAAGTTAATTTGGTGACGTTAGATTGATGTAGTTAGTTTGGTGAAGTTAATTTGGTGACGTTAGATTGATGTAGTTAGTTTGGTGAAGTTAATTTGGTGACGTTAGTTTGGTGACGTTAGATTGATGTAGTTAGTTTGGTGAAGTTAATTTGGTGACGTTAGATTGATGTAGTTAGTTTGGTGAAGTTAATTTGGTGACGTTAGTTTGGTGACGTTAGATTGATGTAGTTAGTTTGGTGAAGTTAATTTGGTGACGTTAGTTTGGTGACGTTAGATTGATGTAGTTAGTTTGGTGAAGTTAATTTGGTGACGTTAGATTGATGTAGTTAGTTTGGTGAAGTTAATTTGGTGACGTTAGATTGATGTAGTTAGTTTGGTGAAGTTAATTTGGTGACGTTAGATTGATGTAGTTAGTTTGATGACGTTAGTTTGGTGACGTTAGTTTGGTGACGTTAGATTGATGTAGTTAGTTTGGTGACGTTAGTTTGGTGACGTTAGTTTGGTGACGTTAGATTGATGTAGTTAGTTTGGTGACGTTAGTTTGGTGACGTTAGTTTGGTGATGTCTGAGTATATAACAGTGTAGGAAATACACTAAGATATCCCAACGGAAAGTATTGTAAAACAAGCGTTGTTATGGGCCCCAAAACTCAAATGGCGCAGAAGATTGGATTCATTGAACTCAGGATATCATATACGTGCATCTTCCTCTCAACGAAGCGATATGTCGTCAACCAGAAGTACAACACATACCACATACCTCCGTAGCTTCAAGTGATAATCTCAGGAATATTTAAAAAATGCACTTATGAACAAGACTTCATCAGCAGGATTTGAACCGACTATCTTTTTACCACGGCGAACGGTTTAGCCACTAAACTACGTTATGGCATCCACAAGGAAAGAGAAAAAGGGAAAGAAAAAGAAAAAACAGGAGAACATAATTAGATAAAAAATACAAAGGGTATGTGGATGGAATGAACTGAAAACAATGACTAAGTTTATAATAAATGGAAAAAGATTTGCTGGTAAGCTGATTCGCATGGAGTAATAGCTAGATATATAGACATATATACAATATATATACTTTTTAGAATTTGGATTAAGCATATAAAATAAAACACAAAGACTACGGTTTCTATCGCTTTAAAAACGAAATGCACAAAGTCGCCTATCATTACATTCTTTTATTTAGAACAAAAATCGACGACTTGGAAATTGTTCAATTAGAATCCATAAATTGGAATAAATGAATCGATAAACAATCAACCAGTTTTAAATTTCACCGTGGATGTGGTTTTGCAAACTTGATATTGCTGATTCGTATTGTATTTCGTCCATTTCAAAATTGATTTAAGTTGGCAAAGTTTCATAAAGTGTAACTTTGGTGAGTTAAGGTGTTCAAACGACTATAGGGTTGACATTATTGTACTAGAGTTTCCCATATATACTCCGCCTCAAGTTAATTCAGAGCTGTTCTGAATATGAATATTTAGACTATTAAGTGAGAATCGTACACATAAATGCCTCAGAAGAATATATTCCTCTGCGGGAACGATGCATAGACGCTCTTCAGAAGAACGTATTATGCGGATGGAAAAAGGCCGTAGATATGATTACCTTAAGGAGAGGGTTTTACATAACAGGAAAACTTGTAAATGGGTGTTTGGTCCGATTTCCTATGTAAATTTCACAATATAGCGGTAAATTTGTAGATTTTATCGTAAAAAATCGCTAAGAGGGTTTTTTTTACCAACAGTTTGGCTAAGTTCATAATACTAAACGAAAGGTTTACTGGGGGAGGGGGTGGCTCCCTCCCACTCCTTCTCTATGGGCCCTGGATGGGAACTATACACAGACGCCTCTCAGAGGAACATACTCTTCTGTGGAAACCATATACAGACGCCGTGCAGAAGAATATATATATAAGCTCGGCATCTGAAAAGGTTGAGATTCCCTGCTGTAGACTGTAGCCATTGCTGTGTAGATATTACTAAATGAATGCGCACTTTCAACTTATAACGGGAAATACTGTAGCCGGTAGGAAACACTGTATAGATTCACCCTCAAATTACGAAGGGAATCACTGTTGTATGAACGGACACGGTTCAAAGCGTGCTTGGTACATTTTGATGTGTCAATAACCCCTTAATAAAACGAATAAATTCGTCAATAAAACCTATAAAATGCGGAATTTTGCGGCAATGAAAGAGTCGTCACGTTGGCTTCGAATACACAATACTAGGGGAATTAGTTATGAATAAGAAAAATATTGAGATCCCTACATGAACATTTTCTAAATGAAGACACTAGACTAGAAGTATATATAATATTGCGATTTAAGGAATTTGAAAATACCCCCGGTACGAACAGAGAAATAAGCATGAAAGAGCATTTAAGGTGTGTGTACGCGTGCATGCGCGCGCGTGTGAAAGCAGTGAGATATAGAAACTATCAACATGCATATTCTTCGTTATATGTTGGAAGAGACCGAGCACATATGGCATTGCCCAAAGTGCGTCAATGTCGATTCAGAAAATTCAAACCAATTATTCGTTTTTGTCCTTCTTCAGTCAGATATCAGGTTACAGCTTCAATAGCATCAGTCAGATATCAGGTTACAGCTCCATTAGCTTCAGTCAGATATCAGGTTACAGTTTCAATAGCATCAGTCAGATATCAGGTTACAGCTCCATTAGCTTCAGTCAGATATCAGGTTACAGCTTCAATAGCATCAGCCAGATATCAGGTTGCAGCTCCATTAGCTTCAGTCAGATATCAGGTTACAGCTCCATTAGCTTCAGTCAGATATCAGGTTACAGCTTCAATAGCTTCAGTCAGATATCAGGTTACAGCTCCATTAGCTTCAGTCAGATATCAGGTTGCAGCTCCATTAGCTTCAGTCAGATATTAGGTTACTGCTCCATTAGCTTCAGTCAGATATCAGGTTGCAGCTCCATTAGCTTCAGTCAGATATTAGGTTACTGCTCCATTAGCTTCAGTCAGATATCAGGTTGCAGTTCCATTAGCTTCAGTCAGATTTCACGTTACAGCTCCATTAGCGTCAGTCAGATATCAGGTTACAACTCCATTAGCTTCAGTCAGATATCAGGTTACAGCACCAATAGTTTAAATGAAATGTATGATTCGCTTCAGGTCATCCATGGAACATCACAGGAAAGTAGTGTCATCTCAGTAGGCCATGTTTTCTCCTTCTTCTCTTGGTTGAGTATTAAAACTAATACATCCTCAATTCTTCCTATTTATATTAATTATTTATCCACGTCACATATAAAGCAACATTTTTGTATGTTATGTATTATTTATGTAAAAATAGGCATAGTGGTCCGTGCACCAAGAATGTCTAATGATGCGTACTTCTGTTAAATGTGTGTGGACCTCGAGCAGTTTACAAAACCACGAAATGTGTGTGTTGTAGTGTATGTGTGCCCATTTACATGTCCATATTCAGAGTAACTTGAATATATGAACATAGAATGTCTTTATTAACATCAGATAATAACTTGAAGAAATACACGTTGGATATCTTGACTAAAATCTCAGATGTTTTTTGGATTTATTTTTGGGATACGGTTTGGTGGAAATCGGGAAATAATGCAATGCGAATTGTTGTAGGCTAAAAAAAAATTATGGTTGAAATCTGCTTTTCTTTTTCTGATTTTATAGACCCCCCTGCCCGTGGGTGGAGCAAATTCAAATGTTACGATGAGTCTTATGACTTGTTGTTGGTATCTATCTTCTTGTTCTGTGTTCATTCTCAAACTCCTGCAGGTTATCAAAGTGTAGTCCATAGAACGAAGTGTGCTGTGCCATGCTTTGAAGCTTAGCTTCGATATCTGCGCCTTTCGTCCAATACATCATTCAGCATGAATTCTGGATAACTTTGACCCCATATGGAATGGGGTAGCCAACTTGACCACAAAAACCTCCATAGTCGCAACAAGCACAATAGGTAACATTATCTCTAGTCTTTGCTCCATTTTCGGACCCTTTGACACCCTTTGGTGGTATAAAATTATTTTCCCATTTAAGCTAGAAAATAGAGAAATAAACATAACTATGTATAAATGTTACCAGGGTCGTAGATATGATTACCTTAAGGGGTGAGGGGGTTACCTAAAAATTATTGTAAAGCGGTCTTTGGTCCGATTTCGTGTGTAAATTTCCCTATTTGATGGAACATTTGAAGATCTTTTGTCAAAGATAACTCGCTGTGATGTTCTTTTTTTACCGAACATTTTTTATGTGCGTGCTTTTTTATGTGCGTGCATTTTTATGTGCGTGCTTTTTAGATGTTTTTTTAAAGGTTAATTTTCTAAAACTCGAAGTCATGTTCAGATTTGTTAAGTGTTGGATATAAACCCCCCACTCCCCTTTATCTACGGGCCTTGTATTACCAATATAAGTAAATAAAACAACCTAGTAGTGAGACACAGTGTCAGAGTGTTTTATTTACTTATATTGGTAATAGGTGTTTATTTCTGTTTATTTTTATATTTTTATTATGTTACCCCAGCCCCCAAACCCACTTTCAGTTTCGGGTTGTCACCCACCACTTGTGCTTTATCTCCGAGAAAATAGAACTGGGACTACCGTACTAGGACGGCAGCGCTCTAACCACAACTGCGGCTCAGACACCAAGTTTTAAGGAACCTGAACAGTTTAACAGGAAGTGTAGAAAACAAAGAAACCATCTTGGAAAAGATGGCGACAAATTGTACAACTCGTCTGCATTTGTTTGAACTTGTCCTCCTGTAACATCTGTTCTGTTTATTCATCAAATTTAGTTTGTCAAGTCTTTCTTTGTGTAACTGGTTTTAAACATCATACAATTTTGCACCACTCAGTCAAACCCACAAATTTTATTTTAAGACTTCAAACGTAATCAAAAATATTGTATACTTTGCCTTAGTGTATGTACATAAATTACTACAACAAATGAGGGCAGAGGGTGATCTGAAAACTTTTGACAGTTGTTTTAATAAGGAGAATTGAGAGAGAGAGCGAGAGAGAGAGAGAGAGAGAGAGAGAGAGAGGTAACAAACGTTGTTTAAATTGTTTGAATTATAACATTTTTCTAAAAAATATGTCATGTGAAGTATTCTCTCCAGAACGTTGCTTCCCAATGAACCCTTCTCTGTCTTGGGCGATGCGTCGTGCGTTTTCATACGACGTATTTATGTTATTTTTAATGTCGTCAGTCCAACATCTTCTTGGTCTGCCCTTTCTCCACCCCCAGGTGTTCTGCCCTCCAATATTCCTAGTGAAAAGCTCGATTAATCCATTGGAAATTGCTATGCCCAATATTCAAGTAGGTTGAATTTCTACAAATATGAAATAAAATCATGTAATTTTTTTCGTCCTTTTTTTTTTACTACAACATTTATTATAGGGGTGTTAGGGGAATTAATGTTTTTGATATAATTATACAATGTTCTATTAATTATACATGTTAGGTTATACAAGGATCTAATAATTATGCATGTGAGGTTATACAAGGATCTAATAATTATGCATATTAGGTTATAGAAGAATCTATTAAATATACAATTATTCATTGCACAAGAAATTAAATGGGCAATAGAAATGGCAAAAATATCAATGACATGATGAAAATAATTCATTTTCTTTTTGCGCTTAAGTTAGCGAATAGGGCAGAGGTCAGATATCTCCAATTCTGTCCGTTCAAAGCTATTCTGTGGAGTTCTTGAATAGTATGAATATTGATTGTTTTACTTTCTCTAAGTATTGATGAAAATAATAACATCTCAATAAATCAACTAGAAGATGTATATGATGTGGTGTATATGTGGATATATAGAAGAATAAGGGAGAATTGTATGACATGAAAACATAGAGAATATGACTTCACCTAAAACGAAAAATTTATATCAAAAGAAATTTTTTTAATGGAATAAATAAAATATTTTAGTAGGGGAAAGTGCACAGAAGGAGGTGAGGAGCGAAAATAGATAAGGTGTGGTAGCAAGTGGCACCCTTCTGTGCACTTTCCCCTCCTCACTTCTTCTCCTCATACTCTCTTCCTCACTAATATGCTGCTCCCTATTTGCTTCCTCCACTATCTATTAGCTATCTCTCCTCCTCTTTCCTCCCTATCCACCACGTTTGTCTCCATGTAAGATTCGTTGTACTGTTGTCTTTCGTTTGTCCTGATGACGGCTTAATAGTCGAAACGTCGTCTGTCCCTGTATCTCGTTGTTAGGTTGTGTTATGTTTTATTTTGGTAACACATCTACCTATTCTTGTTTATCTTGACATTTGCCCGGTGTTACTCCAGCCACCTATTTCCTGTTTAGGGTTGTTACCCAACACTGGAACATTTATCCCTGGATCTTAGAGGACCGTTGATGGTCACGCCTGAAGGGTAGCAGAGCGGTAGAGGTGTCACTGTTAGAGAAGGATTTTTATTTTGAAAATACAGATAATTTCTTCGTTTCGTTACATGGTTCCTGACCAGAAAATCATTTCTTTTAAAAAAAGAGCGGGGGTGGGAAAGAGTTAGTTAGTTATTCCTCTAGGACCAAAAACGGCACATAGGGCGGATGTCATATATTTCCATGTCTCTCGTTTCATTGTAATTTGCTTTAGATCTTCATTGTTTCTGATACCGATGGTGAAACGTTTCCTTGTAATAGTTCTACGTAAAGTCTCTTTTGGTCTTCCTCGTTTTTCTTCTAAGACATTTATTTTCAATGGTGTTTAGTCTTTGTTCTAATTTTGCTTTCCAACTTTCGCATCCATATGTTAATGTTGGAATTATGCAGGAGTTGAAGATTTTGAGTTTCAATCTTTTAAACCTGCTTCCTTGTACTGGTACATGTACAAGTTTGATTTCCTGGGGAGAGGTGTGCAATCTACTAGTACCACTGTTCTGCTGTGTATTGCCGTGACCCAAAGCGGGAGCTAAGAAAAATAGCAACACTATTTTCCTTTCATGCATGTAACAAGAGGCGATTAAGGAGAATATTGGATGTAGTTGACTTCCTCATCCCATAGACGGTCGAACTCAGAAGCCATACTGAAGTCGGACGTGTCAGGCGGAAAGGCACGGATATCACAGCAAAGTTAAAACACAAAAACATTACGTTCTCCGGACTACATTCTATTAATAGAAGGGAGTTTGAGAACAAACGCAAAGAAGGTCCTAATAGATCCAGTGGGCGTATGAGAAGGAATGCAAAAAAGACATGCACATTAACTTATAACCACCACATAACATATCAACTATTTCGTTAACAATAATGAAAGATAATAATACCTGAATAACACGCATAATCCATTCCACGTTTTTCACACAACATATCCATGTTGTGAAGTTTTTAGTTTCGTTATCCCTTTCAAGATCATTCAGAAAAAATATAGCAACATCGTTACATATGTTTTAACACTTTCTAAACACATCATTACAACCCAATCATTGAAAACAATCGCCTATTGTGTATTCAGTCAAATTAATTAATATCGGCTCGCAGTGAATTTATGACTCAAAGCTGATTATATTTTCCTTTTATTTATTTTTTCCAAAGACTTAGCAATTCCATCAATCATATGGGCTTTAGAAATGTCGAGTCACTGATATTCTGTGCCTGAATAGGTTGTCAGAACTGTACAATAAAAGCGACACGTGAAAACAAGAGCCAGGTGTGTCCCCTGCGACGTGTTACAGTAGCTTGCCTTGTTTCATAGTGTGTCCGCGGGGGTGAAACGGTTATTGCGTGGCTCGAGTGTCAGTCGCTCGAATTTTTAAGAATACCATTTGGAGAAAGGAATGTGACGTGTCATGGGGCATACGTGTCATCTTCCAGGAGGATCACATTTTAGTATTAAGGCCTTCTGGCACTTACTCATGTCACACGTTTGTCGTACTTGTGGAATTTACATACCTGGGATATGTCATCTTCCAAAAGAATCATTGTGTGTTTTTTTTTGTTTTTTTTTCTTACAATTTTCAATCTAAGTTTGGTGCAGTAGAGTTTGAAGACAACTCTACAATCAGTTTATGAGCTAAATATTGCCATGGTTTCTACTTGTGTAATAATTAGAGAAGAGAAAAAAATTAAACCAGAAATTGTATAAGAGCAATGTGAATTGGAAACCAGAAATTGTATAAGAGCAATGTGAATTGGAAACAAACCGCTGCAATGATGGTTGATAGAAATGTAGAAGAATATTAAAAGGCAGAAAGGTGGGAGAATTTCAAAAGGTAGAAATGGGCGTCAGACAACGATGTGTAATGTCATCATGTATTTTCTCACTGTATACAAAGGGTACCGCTCTATTAGAAAAATAGAAATCATGCCACGAAAAATAGAAATCATGCCACGAAAAATAGAAAGCATGACACGAAAAATAGATGGAGGTTGCATTCTGAATAATATGATATGCCAACGTTACAGCTCTGATTAAAGGGAGCGAACAAGAACAAGAGTCCTGTTAGACATCGTAGTACAAGAAAGTGAAAACAAAGGCCTCTAAACTTGAAGAAAATAGAAGTAGGCCCTAATTGTTGTTTCGAAGAAATATATGGCCTTGTGCGTCTTGCACTCGGCCATTGAGTAACAATAACAAGCAGTCGTTTGAATATTTTCTCAGGAATTAGGACTTTCAAGTGATCATGTCACAGCAAAATAAAATTTGTATTTGCTTCTTTTTTCTTTTTTTCTTTCAAAGAATTGCTCACCACCAAATGCAGTATTAATATCAATGATGTAAAATGAAATCAAGTGGATGAAATAATGTATCTTGTCATTATTTTAACATCAAATGGCAGGTGTTCCAATGAGATCAAGAGCAGGACAGCAAAGCCAAATCATCATTTTTAAAAATATGACAAATATTATATTCAATGAAGTATTACTTGTATCAATACATACGCGAGTTCGTGTGTTAGGGTGTTATATTGAGCGAACCCTTCTTTATGGATGAGAAACATGGACAGTAAACAACAGATCTCAAGATAAGCTGGGGCAATTGGATGTGGTTTTTGAGAAGAATGATGAACATTTCCATGGACAGTTAAAGAAAACTATATTTATAATGTAGAAATCGTCAGAGATTATTGAGTAGAAAGATAAAATTATAGCAAAATTAGAAGCACACAATCAAGATCTTTAGGAAATGTGCTGATAAAAGCAAAACTCGAGCATTTAGTAACCACAGGAGAGATGAAGGGGAGAAGGGACAGAGAAAGACAGCGAGAGAAATTTCTAATGGATTGTCACTGGCACCAAAAAGAAGTCACCAACTGAATTTATTGAAAACACAAAGACAGAGTTATGGAGAAACATGATCGCCTAAGCCGCTATGCATGCCGCTTTATTGATTGACCACTAAACTATGTATTTGTATCAACAATTGTTCTAAGACAACATGTGAACTCATAAAATATGACTCCGGATTGTATCATTCAGTCTGATGCCTGCTTCATGGCAGCTGTTGTCATACAGCTTCAAATCAATCAGAAAGAGTTCAAATGTGATCGTTCAACGCTACTCCATATAAAGTCACATATAAAGTCACACGTAAAGTCACATATAATGTCACATATAAAGTTACATATAAAGTCACATATAAAGTCACATATAAAGTCACATATAAAGTCACATATTAAGTCACATATTAAGTCACATATAAAGTCAAATATGTATTGTTTTCAACATGAAATAAAAGTAGTAGTATTCAGCATCTCTATTCTAATTTTGGAAGACACGCTAGCACAATAGTTAATTGCCCTGGCATTCTAGTCAAGTGGTCCCAGTTCTATCTCTCACTTCACTTGAGAACAATATTATAACAGTTTTGACAATAAAAGTTGACACGTTAATCCATTCTAAGAAATTGGTACCAGATCTTGAAAGTAAAAAGATAACTCTTTAGTATACCTTCTGTTTGAAAAAAAAACATCACATTAGACAACTCGACTCTGTGAAAACTGAAAAAAGCATCACCGACACTTTAGACAACTCTACTCCGGTAAAATTGACAATTTTCCTTGTTGAGATTTTTACTTCAATTCAATTTAGTCTAGTTCATTGGATTATGTAGACAGGCAATCCAGACCGCTGAACATATCCTGAAAGACTGCAATACACTAAAGCAGTTAAGCGAAGAACACTGGCCCACAGAGATGGATATCCACAGAAAGTTGTACAGGAGTACTGAGGCGCTTTCAAACATATCAGCATTTATTAATGAAAACCGGACTTGCTGTGTAGACAAGTCAAACTGCGAACGAGAAGAAGAAGATTGCCTTAATTTAATTGACTTTACTTAATTTTAATTTACTTTAGTTTCGTAACTTTGCACAGCTTTAATTTACTTTAGTTTATTGACTTTGCACAGCTTTAATTTACTTTAGTTTATTGACTTTGCACAGCTTTAAATTACTTTAGTTTCGTAACTTTGCACAGCTTTAATTTACTTTAGTTTATTGACTTTATTTGACTTTAATTGACTTTAGTTTATTATCTTTACTTAACTTTAATTGACTTTAGTTTATTATCTTTACTTAACTGTATCTTTCTTTACTTTAAGCTTCTTTGTTTTTACTTTACTTTAGAATACCTTAATTTGCTTTACTTCCCTTATGAATATTTTACTGTATTTTACTTTGCGTTACTGTTTACTTTTATGCCGTTTACTTTACTACTAATAGCACTGTATAAAAACTAAACATATTTTTCTTTTTTAATCATATCTAATCTCAGGTGCATCTTGAAACATTTCAGGAAGGCAGGTACAACAATTGAAAGATTGCAGTCTCTCAGAAAAGATATATTTTGGAAGCCGTTTGTCACGGAGCGTTCAAGTATATGAAATTTATCAGGTTCTGCAGATAAAAAGTGACAACCAGGATAACATTGAGATTATGTTAGACTTGCGCACACTATGATTACTTTAGTTTGGAGTAGTCTGACATAACTAAGAGTCCCCATTTTTAAAATATATAACCAGGTCAGGCACCATATCTTTCTTTGTTATTCCCTTCTCCTCCGCCCATTTTTTCCACCTTGCTCAAGAAAGCTGCCAACAAATCTATGGTTAAACTTTGAATATGGGATCATGCAAAGGCAGTAAATGGTTTGAGCGATATCCGCCAAAGACGGATGTGTTGGGACATTGGCGCAAATAAAACGGCGATACAACGCATTTCCATTCTTTGGACTACATCCTGCTGAAAATCTAGTAGGACAATGGTCTTGCTACAAGGGAGATCCAGCGGGAGTTTGATAATGAAGACGAAGAAGATTGAACGATACAAATTTACTCCCTTCTGTGTTTCTTCGTCCCTGTCTTGATAAAGACCATTTGGTCGAAAAGTTGATAATGCGTAATGTTCCACGTAGAACGGCTATTTCTATTTGACCTTTTTAAAGTGAATGTTCTAATATTCACTTATCATAAAGACTTTCAAATGTAATTGTTCTATGTTTTCATGTATACATTGGAAGCATGTTTTCTGACTTCCTCCTCTTCTTCTGCGTCCGCTCTTGCACTCCTGCAGTCTAAAATGATGAATTTCGGAGAACAAAGTGCGCTGTAGCTTGGTTTACTGTTTGGCTGCGATATCTGCGTCTGCAGTCTGACAAATTCGACTACTGCATGATATCTTGGTCACATTGACACTGACTATGTGATGGGATAGCTAGCTTCACCCCTAAAACCTCCTTATTTACCCTTTTTCTAGTAATACGAAATACACATAGGCAAACACACAAATCGACGTTTCGACTGAAAGGCCTTGATCAAGTATAACATACAGATATGCATAAAAAATGACAAGTAGGACGATACAACTTGCATTCACATGTCTAGTAAAATGTTACCATTTTGTTAAATTTTTGAAAAATCCCATTTTACTAGACATGTGGACACAAGCTGTATCGTTCCTACTTGTCGTTTTTTATGTATATCTATGTGCCTCTGTATGTCTCTCTGGATAAAGGCCTTTCTGTTGAAACATCGATGTGTGCGTTTTCCTATGTGTGTTTCGTGTTACTAGCAAAACTTCATTACCTTGTTTCACGTTTTACCTGTTGGATTTCAGTTTTGCGCAGTGAGTGTTTTCGTGTGAGTTACAAATTCTCGATTATTCACCCATTACAACTTGTATGCCATGTGATGATGATGATGAAAATGGTGATCCTGACATAATCCCTTCAGCTGTGTGGAGCCAGCTTGCCGACATTGGATGTGCTGGGTCTACAATGCGTATAACGGTGGCACAACGTAACTACGCTCCCGGCGGTGATCACACGAACAACCGTGCTGATTACAATGGAGCGAACGTAAAACAAACAAGGAGCCAGCTCTTGACATCACATAACGTTTCTGACAAAAGCAGAATCATATACGGTCTCAGACATATGTATGTTTATGGAGAATGGGAGTTATGAATGTATGTTTAGGGAGAATGGGAGTTATGAATGTATGTTTAGGGAGAATGGGAGTTATGAATGTATGTTTAGGGAGAATGGGAGTTATGAATGTATGTTTAGGGAGAATGGGAGTTATGAATGTATGTTTAGGGAGAATGGGAGTTATGAATGTATGTTTAGGGAGAATGGGAGTTATGAATGTATGTTTAGGGAGAATGGGAGTTATGAATGTATGTTTAGGGAGAATGGGAGTTATGAATGTATGTTTAGGGAGAATGGGAGTTATGAATGTATGTTTAGGGAGAATGGGAGTTATGAATGCATGTTTAGGGAGAATGGGAGTTATGAATGCATGTTTAGGGAGAATGGGAGTTATGAATGTATGTTTAGGGAGAATGGGAGTTATGAATGCATGTTTAGGGAGAATGGGAGTTATGAATGTATGTTTAGAGAGAATGGGAGTTATGAATGTATGTTTAGGGAGAATGGGAGTTATGAATGTATGTTTAGGGAGAATGGGAGTTATGAATGCATGTTTAGGGATAATGGGAGTTATGAATGTATGTTTAGGGAGAATGGGAGTTATGAATGCATGTTTAGGGAGAATGGGAGTTATGAATGCATGTTTAGGGAGAATGGGAGTTATGAATGCATGTTTAGGGAGAATGGGAGTTATGAATGCATGTTTAGGGAGAATGGGAGTTATGAATGCATGTTTAGTCCCTGAAGGTAGACATTACAGTGCGCCAGTATCCCAGGATTATAACGCCATGTCTGGAGCACTATACTTACTTCTGGACCAACAGCATTCTTCTGTAAGATATGTTGACCCACCCTCAGTGGTTATATATATATACTTCTTCTTCTTCGTACGTCTTGTGGTGGACCCTCTGAAAGTATTCCGCTGACCGTCATGAGAAGGACGTATGAGGGTGATCTGCGTTGCGTCATGTTTTACAGAAAGCTGCCTTATCTGCACCTTTTGTACTGACACATCCGTCTTCAGCCAGATTTTTTTGGGGCAGATTGGCATTTCCGTATTTTCGATCCATATCACTTGGCCAGGCTACAGCAGGGTTACTGCACTCATTCCCACTGCGTGGAAGTGTACTGGGGTGTCTTACGTGGTTCGCCGACCCTGATGCTCGACAAGCTATCGGAGCGCCGGCCTGTGGACTCTGGTGTGCATGTCATCTCTGGACCCGTGATAAATATACGATAGCACATATACTTATTACAAAAGGATAAAGGTGCAATGTCTGCTGACCTACATCTCTTCGACACGCAGGAAGATTATTTGATAGAAGACAACACTAAGAAGGAACACCGCCCGTGTGTTGCCGGTACCCGAAAGGGGAGCAAAGAATAAATAGCAACACTGTTTACCTTCCACGCATGTCGTAGAAGGCGACTAAGGAGGTTATGGGATGGAGTTGGCTGTCCCATCCCATATAGGGTCAGTGACCCAAAGCCATGCTGAAGTCGGATGTATCAGGCTGAAATGCGCAGATATCGCAGCAATGCTGTAAACCATGACACAACACATTCCGTTCTCCGGACTACATCCTGCTAATCTGCGGGAGTTTTAGAACGAACGAACGAAGAAGAAGAAGGAACACTAGAATGCATGGTAGTTATCAATGCCACTTTTCTCTACTTTCGGACACTAATTCTACGACTCTGCTTAGGAAAAATTGAATCGTGACCACTCGATAATATAAACCCCTGTGCTCTTTAGAAAACAGCCTTCTATAGTGACTCATTCGATCTTTCTCATGATTTCCATATTAAATCCACATTAAAATTTAATCCACATCCACATTTAACAAAGGTAGAAATAAATTTTAAAATGTAAATTTAAAATTACAAATTCACTTTACGAGCTTTTTGACTAGCGAAGTTATTAATGACTGTGTCGAAGCTCACGTCATTGACCAGCTCATGTTCGATTGATATAATTGCGAGGTTGTTTAATCTCAAGTTGTTCATAGTTGACCTGCGATAGTTTTTGATTAATTTGAGTTTGGAGAAACTTCTTTCACGTGTAGCTATACTAACTCCTAGAGTTAGGAACATACACTAAGATGGCTATGTTGGGTACTGAATGGGAAAGCTGATGTTTCTGAATGAAGACAAGTAATTCCATATGCCCTTGGTCCTTTAAGTTCAAGACCGAAGATGCTGCGACAAAATGCATTAGTCACTTTCTCTCGAGTAAAAATTCATCCTTGTCGATGTCATTATCAGGAGCGTTGTGAAGATCAATGTCGACTCGATCGTCTAACAGATGTTTTGGAGAAAGAAGTCAAACTTGTCAGCAACCTCATGCAGTTGTGCAATTCTTGTTGAACTCTCCTGATTCACTCTGTCCATGGAAGCGCATATTTCCAATAAAAGTTCATTTCTGTTGCTTAACCCGGATCGGCGGCTTTTTCTCCAGGCAGGGCCGGTCTTATGCCATTGCATCCTATGCGGCCGCAGTGGGCCCCGCACTTCATAGGCCAATACATTCATATTAGAATTTATTTTATTATCCTCTTCCCTACCCAGACTGGGCCCCGCGCAATCCGTTTCGCATTGGGCCCCTCAATTGTTAGGGCCGGCCCTGTCTCCATGCATCTTCTTTTTACGACGTATTCGCAGCTGTGGCTTCGTAGGGATTCCAAGTTCAGTACACACCGACTGCGCATAGCTCAAACTCGCATCGGTTACTCTTTCCCTCAAAGTTGTGAAGAATTCACTCAAAGTTTTCATTTTTGCTGCACAATCCTGAACGCTCAAGCTATTCTTCTGCATATATGCCTGCGTGTCATTTATTTCCATTAAAACTGGAGCCAAGAACAGAACCCTAGTTACGTCAAGAACGTGAATGACTGCATCGCCACCAGCAAACTATCAGCAGCGGATCTCGTTTCCGAATTCTCGGTTCTCTCAGTTAAAATTTCAAGTGTTTCCAGAATCTTCAGAAAGTGGCTTTTAACCATTTTGACCACTTCGCCTCTCGGCTCCAGCGTGTATCGACTAATCGTTTGAGACTCATTCCAGCAGTTTTCATCAGCACTTTACAACGGTGAGTGGAATTGGAGAAGACGGTGTGCAGACGATCAAGCGTGCCGAAGAAGGTCGCAGAGTTTATTTCTTCTCGTGCCGCATGGATTCTAGCTAGGTTTTAACTATGGTTAGAACAGGCAATATACTGGGCTTTTGGATTTATATCGCAAATCCGTTTCTGAACTCCCGAATGTTCCCAATTCATCTCAACAGTGCTATCGTACTATTGACCTCGGCAGTCCATGATGTCGAGGTCGTCCGCCTCTAACTTCTTCAAAATTAATTTTGCAATCCCGGCGGAATTTTTTTTTCTGTGTCAATAAAGTCGATAAAAGAATCTTCAACAGACACACGATGGCCAAATATGCTTAACAAGAAAAAAAAATATTTTTTTTAACGGTGCGGGGCCATCAATTTTGGCACGGCAAAGACACTTAAACCCCATTTCAAAGTTTTAATTATTTTGAGAGGCATTTTGATGCCCATCAAGTCTTGATGCCCGGTGCGACCACACCCCCGCACCACCGTTGGTACTCCTCTGGAACCACCATAAACAACACGTATCGGTACACTATGAGATAACTGAATAATCTTCAAACGAAAACAATACTATGCAACATAAATGAAGATATGTACCACATAGAAACATGGAGGCGCTGAAGTTTACATGTGTGTCTTTGTCCATCATAAGTGATGATGACCATTTTTACATCCACTTTTGAAAATTCAATTAGAATTATGACCATGCATAATAGTTCGTAGATGGCTACTGAGCCCTATTCGAGCTGTAATTGTTCTTAGACAGTTCGGACATGGAATGACGACTGTAGGCCGATGTTGGTCTATCCGTGACTTTCTAGCTACTCTCCGCTGTTGGTCTGCAGCATTTCTCCTCTTTTCACAAGATGATCTCTTTTTTTACTGTAGACATGAAGTATACATAAAATATTAACAAAAGAATAAACATTGCTGCAGAAATAACTAAATAGAAAACAAGCCAATGTCAACAGGTGGTATTTCTTTCTTGTGCAATATCTGTCTTACAAGCCCTTTACAACAATAAACTGTCATACCAGAAGAAAGGCATACGTGAAGTGAGCATCCAAAGAAGGGTAGTACTAAAGTGGATTCCATCCGACCGAAGCATACCAGGGCGTGAAGGGACAGATAGGCTATGCTTGTAAATTACGGAGCAACACAGTAACAAAATACCAAGAAATCCCTACAAAGATAAGGAGACCCTCATCAAAGCTTTCAAAAAAGTCGATCAAAGACAACTATCAATATCTTGACAGAGCTGAGCAGGTTCTTCCGCTTCAGAACTGGGCATAACTTACAAAACAGTCACTTAAATAGACTAAGACTGGCTCCATCACCTCTGCGTTCATATATGCAGACAGATATGTTCGCTGATTGTCAGACCTAGTGGAAAACAAACCAAGCAATGGCAACGCTGCTCACCCCAGTACCTGCGAGCTGTGATTATTTACAATATTTTTTTTTAAAAAAGGTAAAATTACAGTGTTAAATGACGGCAGATGTGAAACAGAAGTGAAAAGGAGAATAGAAGAAAACAACTAGAGCAAAGAATAATAGCAAAATACTACCGTGTACCATGCATGTTGTAAGAAGCGATTAAAGAGACTGGGTGTGGAGTTTACAAGCGAATTCCATGATCTTCGATTGCCCCCAAAGACATACAGGAGGCGTGCGATATGTCTTTGCCCTGACCACAAAGGAATAGAAGAAAAAAGTTGACATTTATTACAACGATTATTTCTCCTCAACTTAACGATCACTAGAATTTATGTCATCTCTGCAAAACATTTAAAAGACTTTCAGAATTAAAAAAATAACCTATTTTTCAAACTAAACCAGTTACCACAAGCCAGTCCCCACCGAGGCCAACTCCCTGACGTGGAGATGGGGCTTAGTCCAGCCAACAGAGGTTGGAAACTAAAATTGGTGGAGACAACCCAATATCGAGCAGGGTCACAATCCTGCCCAAGCAAGCACAGGTGCTGAAGTCAGAGATACCAGCCCGAGAGGCACACCAGCAACCATGGTATCATGCAAACCGAATAGTTGACATGTCTGCACGACAAAATTTTAAAAATCGTCATGGTGCTCGCCCTGTGAAGTTCCCCCAGGCAGGAGCAGTGCCGGATTCTGAACCTCGACAGAATCCCCCCCCCCCCTAGCTACTGGAGGTCCCTCTAGTCTACCTCGTGGAGCCAGGAGGCAGAAGAGAAAAGCGACTGGCCAACCAGACAGGAGGAAAACCCCTCTGAATATTATGCACTGGAATGCAGAGGGAGTTAGAAATTTAAAAAAATAGAACTAGAAAACACCTTGCACCAGAAAGAAATTAGTATTTGCTGCATACAGGAAACCGATCTCAACGGAAAAATAACATTCAAAATACAAGGGTACCAATGCTTTATAGTAGACAGGAACGATCGGAGGAAAGGCAGCATACTAACTCTAATCAAGGATAACATCAACGCCATAGAAACGAAAATACAAGAGCAAGGTGCCGAATACCAGATGATTCACCTAAAAGACAATTCACTTGAACTGGACATACTAAACTTCTACTGCCCAAATGACATCCCACTAAACATGACCAGTATTAAGATCCCAAACAAACACTTTCTGGTAGTAGGAGACTAACAGCCACTCCCAAAGCTGGGGATATAACAATTTAGACAGAAGGGGAGAAGAGATAGAAAGTTGGCAAGATGATAACAACCTAATCCTCCTGAACAATCCACAGGATCCACCAACTTTCTACTCAAGAAGATGGCATAGCACCTCAACCCCAGACCTGGCATTCTGTACCTCAGAACTGGTTGGAATAATAGAAAGAACAATAGGCGAACAACTTGGTGGCAGTGATCACCGTCCAGTTATCATGCAAGTGAACAAATTAAAAATTACAAGACCAACTAAGCCAAGATGGAACTACAAGAAAGCAAACTGGCACATATATAAACATAGAGCAAACCTACTTACAAAAGACATAATCAACACAATTATCATGGAGTTTAATAAAGGAATACTTCAGGCAGCTAAGGAGACAATACCAAGAGGAGCAAGGAAGAATTATGTACCATATTGGACCAATACACTTCAAAAACTACAGAAAGAACTGACTGAAGCACGTAATATGGCAGAGAAGCAACCATCACAACAGAATCACATCGCTCTACAAAAAACCAAAGCAAAGTTCACTAAAGAAAAGATAGAAACACAGAGAAGAAGTTGGAGGGAAAAAACTCACAAATTAAATTTTGAAAAGGAAGGGAGAAAGCTGTGGAAACTAACCAAATAAATGAGGATAGCAATATCCAGCGACAAAAAATTACGCTGAAAGATTCAGGTAAATTCCACTCTGGCACACAAGCAGCAGACAAGCTTGCGGAATCTTACAGAAAAGAAAGCACAATTACCATCAATAAAGGTAGACAACGAAGCATTCGTCAAGAAATGAATAATAATAAGAACAACACAAACTGCCCAGACGTCATGTCCAAATTATTCACAATAGAAGAATTAAAGGCATCTATAGGGAAACTAAGAATGGAATTCATTACAAGGCAACTTCTAGTGCTGTTATTTCTGCTTCATAGTTAGAACATATCTCCCCACAGGCATGAAACAACTCATCAGATGTTTTGTCTGGATATTCTATATAGACACCATAACCTGCTTTGATGGTGACTTTGAAAGCAGACCCATCAGTATAGACATGAATCCATTGTTCTGGGTAGGTGTCTATTGTTTACTGTGTTGCTTTCATAATACTTACTGGGTCAGAACTTTTTGGTGCATTATTTCTTAATTGTGTCTTGATTTCCTGCAATTTAAAACCTACATGAGGTGATAAATATTGTTCTACTCTTTGCAGTTCTTGTCTCTTGTCTGGGAGGTGATAGCTGCCTTTTATTTCATCGACATGGCTCAGGACTGACTTTTGTTTTATTCTGTAGTTTAGTTGCCAGTTTTCTACAAGTTGTTTCTACAAGTGTAGAACCTCTTGAGATGTGGAGATATGGCTTCAATGGAGGCTTATGAAAGCAGCAAAAAAAAAAAAAAAAACAAAGACCACCCAAATAAACAAGCCAGTTTTATTAAGATGCTGCTTTATCAATTTTTACTTGGAGGCTTTGAATGATAGTTTAAACAAGAAAAAATGATCAGCCTTTTGATATAAATGTTGAAAAAGTTTTGTGTATTGTAATTTGTAGGTTTTCTTGTTTACACATCATAACACCCTAGTTTTAGTGATAGTTCGTTGTGTCTAAATGGACCATTCTAAAAAGGTGTTTTACGTAAGTACATTTTTAGATAAATTTAAGCAAGATTATATGTGAAAGTAGATATGCTTTCAAAATAGGCAAAAAATTGCCAAATATTTCGTTTTTTGCATTCGTTCTCAAAATTGATTGGTAGAATGTAGTCTAGAGAATGGAATGCATGTGTCATGGTCTAGAGCCTATTTGAGATATCTGCACCATTCGACCTGTCATATTCAACTTGATCATGAGCCAGATATTTAAAATGGCAACCCTGTGAAAGAGATGGCAACCCTGTGAAAGAGATGGCAGCCATTTGAAATAGATAGAAACCTCGTGAAAGAGATAGAAACCCTGTGAAAGAGATAAAGACCTCGGGAAAGAGATAGAAACCATATGAAAGAGATGGCAACCCTATGAAAGAGATGGCAACCCTATGAAAGAGATAGAAACCCCGTGAAAGAGATGGAAACCCCGTGAATGAGATAGCAACAATCTGAAAGAGATGGCAACAATCTGAAAGAGATGGCAGCCCTGTAAAAGAGATGGCAACAATCTGAAAGAGCTGGCAGCCCTGTGAAAGAGATGGCAACCCTGTGAAAGAGATAGAAACCCTGTGGAAGAGATAGAAACCTCGTGAAAGAGATAGAAGATGGAGATATGTTGCAGTCAACGCTTGAAAATTAGACTTGAAATAGCCACGGCTGCAATGCCCAGATTAAATACCATATGGGAGAGCAGAATAAGTACATCAGTGAAGATACGCCTGGATACCATTGTATGTCATGCGTACCATTATAGGTCATGTCGTGGTGTGAGACTCGGAATTGGGTGAGGGGTTCACGCTGTCGGTGAACGACACCTCGGCTAAGACGAAAGAGCCATGGTCCAACTCTTCTCGCGGATGAGAAAAGGTTCAGCATCCGGTGGGCATAGGCACACAACGTCGAATTACACGAGGCAGGTTCACAGACGGCGGAACACCTCGCGCGAGATAGACGTGAACGACAATCGTCTTGGCGAAGAGTCACTACGCACCCACGTAACTGTCGACAGATAGGCAGGCTGTCACGGGCTAGGGAAGCCTAGTACACGAATTAAAGGCATGACAAAAACGGATGTGTTGGGCCTCGAATGTCTAGACCACAAAGTGAGCCAATCGAGGTACAAATAACACAGTTCAACTGTGGAACTTGTGGCACAACGTACTTCGCTCTCGCAGTGCCACATTGGTTGCTTCAGCACACAGAGTCCTCCAGCGAATTATATCCTCAGCGATGCGAATGAGTGTGGAAATATATTGTCCTGTCCATTCCTTTATGTTGTCTGTCCATGCCTTTGTTTTCCCTCCTCGGCTTCTTCACCCTTCGACAGTTCCCTGCAGTATTGTTTTTGACAAGGAATCATGTCTGTATACATGTCCGAACCATGCTAGGTTTCGTCGTTTCACTATTGAAAGCAATGGTTCCTGAACTCCTGCACACATCTCTACTTTATTTCTTACGTACACATTGATCTTATGTTCCCTATAGGAAATTCGTAGCATTTGTACTCGAAAGCCTGTAATCTTCTCAGACCTATATAGGTACCTACCACTGACTAAAATATTTATGCTAAGTTTGGCAATAAATAAACAGGATAGTGGAAAAAATTAGAGGCAACAGTGATGTGGTTATATAGAGGAAAGTGTTGACAAGATATAGAGGATTTATTTAATTGTAGTTGGATTATCCCATATGTATTCCATCCTTCTCAACAAAGTGATACGCGCCAGCCGAGATTATCACTCATAGCACGTAATTATGCATCGTTAAGCTAAAGATTGCTATAATTCATAGGTAGGTAGGTTAATGAGTTTGCCTCTCTTTTGGAGAGGCGTGCATCTTTCAACCAGCGGACACGACAAAGTCCAATTAGGCTATATCAGGACACAAGCTATAATTCACGGAGATTTTCGCCATCATTGTTAGCACGCCCATCCTCGGGCGTGCCGAGGGGGTTGCGGTCGCACCGTGCATCAAAATTTCCGTCAAAATAATGAAAACATTGAAATGGGATTTAAGTGCCTTTGTCGTGCCAAAAAGTTGATGCCCCACAACCAGTGGCGTAGCGAGAGGGTGGTGGAGGAGCGGGCGGCATCATCGAGAGGGCGGCAAATTTATTTTCGTCCAGGCTTTCACAATACAGCCATATTTTTTTAATGTCACAAGGGCGGAAAATTATGATTCCTCCCCTGACGCCATTGACCCACGCTACGCCACTATACACCCATCTCTGCTATGAGATTTCTGCTTGATATCCCCAGCATTAGAGTGCGACATCAGGTAGCACGAGTTAGGTCGTACCTTAAAGTGACAGAATACAACCACCACCCATTACACCAACGTCTAGATGAGTCAAAGGGAAAACGAATCAAGCGTGGCAGATCATAGATGGTGATAGATGGACATTTCACAGGGCAGTGAGGCTGAAGACACACTGCGAAGAGTATGTGAATATAAATAACCAAAATATCGGAGGATGACCGACAAAAAGGAAGTGCCGCAGTAACCATACAAAAAGAGTATGTGAATTGGAAGAAATATGAAAGGGCAGTGAATGGGTGAAGATAGACACTGAGAAGAAATAACTGACTAAAGTAATAATACAACTAGATAAAGCATGTCGAAAATGAACGGACGTCAGGGTTCAGGATACAGTGTACGAACTCGACCGACTATACTCGAAACCACAAGACATAATTATATACACAGATGGCTCCGTTAACAGAAACACAAATAAAAGCGGTTGGGTTTTTGTTGGCTACAGAAATGGCGTGAAGTTGGTTGAGAAATCTTCAGCATATTCTACTGTCACATCGAGCATGAGGATGGAGATAGAGGGAGTTACAGCAGCTCTTAATTGATTGATAACTGATACATCAACACACGCGGAAATACAGACTCTCAAAGCAAGATAGAATAGTTCACGCTAAGAAAAGAATGGTGGGACTTATTGAACAACTCAGTTATCCAGAGCATTATATGGATATACTGCCCTGGTCATGCTGGGGTCAGAGGAAACGAGTGAGTCGACTTATTAGCAGGCAATGCGACGATAGACGGCACAATGCTGAGAAGAGATAAAGCAGACTTAATGAAGGCAGTAATAAATTCATTTCAAGATTTAGATGATGCCAATAAGGCTGAGAACGTACACACAGAGAATGTTAGAAATGGGAGTATCTAGAGGTAAGGGAAGAAAAAGTAATTTTTTTGGAAAGTCCCGAAGATTACACAATCAACACCTGATCGGGACTCTGAGTCTACATACACTGGGATGGTTGCTGGAGCGGAGGGCTGAGAACTTATGGGAATGTCTCGTGTGCTGTGAAGTCGGTTTCTAATCAAGAACTGCATGTTACTGCCACGCGCCGGTGTTGAAATAACGACCGGAAATTAGCTAGCCTCGCCCCATAACAGATAATCTGCCTATAGACCCAGCAGACATACTCAGCTTTATTTCTGTCTTCGCACAGTCATGATTTTGAAACGAGCGTGACTCAACATAGAGAATGCACGATTTGGGAGTGAGGTTATTTGTAGCCTGCGTATAGAACATCGAACACATATTTCAAAAAGAGCACTGAATCAACATAGAACCGGAACAATCAGCTTCTACACCCTAAGAGATTTACTAAAGTGGACATCTAAGCACCAATGCCAATGGAAATGTCTGGTGTGCAAAGTAGATAACCTACATACGTAAATACCTAAAAGAGAGCATATGAAAAAGTTAATTTGTTTTATAAACTGATCACGCTTCTCGTTTTTGGTTATTCAAAGTACATCATTTTGATAAATAATAAAATATAATGTTATAATCGATCATTACAACTTACAAATTCTTTTTCCCCCTACATAAAAGAAAAAACAGCAGGGAAAAACTAGGAACTGATGAGAATTGGGATCTTAGTTCCATGTAGGTGCTTAGTCCCCAATTCATAAATTTGGGTGTACATTTTCGGTTGAGTGGACTGGGGCAGTCGACCGATGGTACATTCTGGTATACATAAAAAAAAATTACTCTTAGACTTAGACTTACATTTTATTTTGACAACTCTTGTAACGACAACATAAAGTTGAACTGTATAAAAGTGTATTATTAATTAAATTAATTAATTGTCCTAGACTAGGAGCAAGTGTCTAAGAGTAACTTGTAAGAGTCTTGAATCCGATTGTCTGGGTATCAGTAGTAACTATGTTTGTTGATAGTCATTGTGCGAGCTGTAACCTACCTAGGATATAATTAACAGACTGATGGGTAAAAATGCTGTTTCGTCCACCATTCGGCTATATAACGTTACGGATTTCCCTTGAAATACCAATCATATCTATTCACACCTTAGACAAGAATTCTTAGAGAATTAATTATTAATTCTAAACACTGATTATAACCCCTCTCCCCCCTCCCAAAATAATCTATAAACTAATTCTAATCCTTTTAACCCCCCTAAAAGTCACAATGGTGGACGAAACAGCAGATGCGCCGACTGATGAAGTGTGAGGTAGGCAATTAGATAATTTAGGCATTAGACAAAAAATTTTCAAAATGGGTTTACAGCATTATAAATACCACAGTTAGATAGCACATGAAAATTGCAATCCAACGATACCTCAACCAAGTCTGTACGTTAATCCTGAGGGAAGTTATGAATTTTGTTCGCATTAATTTTTGCCTCTAGATAATTACATGGAACATATAAGGAAATATGAAATGACAGTTGTCAAAAAGTTGTGGCCCTGCCTTGGAACCGAGCCATTAATTTTTGGAATATCAAAGTTATTTGTACTAAAAAACCTAACAAATTATACATTGTCTTGTTCGGGAAGACAAGACGCACCTGTTGGTTACATTCTGATAATTTTCCGATGCAGCCAGAGTTAATAAATAATTAACAATGGCGTCTAATTAGCATAAATGCAATTTTACGTTTAATATTCATTTCTCACATCTAATAATTATTTGGGATAAAAAACCTAACAAATTATACATTTTCTTGTTCGGGAAGACAAGACGCACCTGTTGATTACATTCTGCTAATTTTCTGGTGCAGCCAGAGTTAATAAATAATTAATAATGGCGTATAATTAGCATAAATACATTGTAATATTTAATATATATTTATTACATTTTTTAATTATTTAGGATAAAATATATTGCAAACTGTACATTTTTGTGTTTGTGAAGACAAGACACATCTGCTGATTACATTGTGTTAATGTTCTGACGCAACCAGAGCCAATTAATATTTAATAATGGCATCTAATTAGCATAATGAAAATCTCTTCTATGCTCCCCTTCATGCATGTGGCTGGCAATCTGTCATCTCAGCCCTCTTTGTATCTGAAATATAATATTTGATTAATATTATTATTGGCATTCGGTATCACATGTACATAAACAATTCTATGTCAAAGGTATGGGTGAAATACCAGGTAGGTATGTGACCAAATTTTCAAAATGGTTTAACACATTATGAATATGCTTTTTCCTATTTTAGTGATACCTAATTAGCACTATATAATTAAATACTTTATCCCATTGTTCTGTAGATAGGCTTGTGCAAAAAATTGAGCAAATTTGATAATAAACGACAAGAGACAAAGATATAAAAAAAGAGTGAGAACGTTTGGAAGAGGCTGAGTGAAGTTGACGTCTGCATTGATGATTTGATTTATTAGGCCGACTGAAAGGAGAAAGCATCTCTCAATAAAAAGTGAATTTTACGATATATTCATGAGAGAATTATAAGATCTGGACTTCATAAACAATATATATTTAATGTGAAATGTGTTTCTTGTATAATTATCCACATGAAATAGGACGATGTAACTAAGAAAACACTTCAGTCATCATGGCGACGGACGCAGGATAGTACGCGCAATCGGCATGGTCTTGTACCAATAATTTCAATTATTTTACATATAAATCTTAGATTTTTTACTAGTATCATTTAAAAATGAATTAAAGAAATTAAAAGAGGCTGGAATTGTAGTTGTTAAACATCAATTTCTTTAAATAAGAGACATTTCAGAATTATCGACGCGGCAGGAAATGTAAACAAGATGACGGCTAAGGAACGCGTGACCGATCTGCAGTGCGTTTGTTTAAAATTCCATAATAATTACAGGCAACTTCCAAAAATAGTGAAATTTTGTATATAAAGAGAAAAATGGTTGTTAGATTTGTTAGATATGGTTACAACATACTATTTTATTCAAACTAATAAATATACGTGTGCAAAGAGAAAAACACTTACTTAGGCTTATTTAATTGCTTGATGAAAAATGTACACAATGTACTTCCAACTTCTAGTTACGTAATCCGATGTACAAATGAATGAGAAAAATTAAACAGTTGTCTTTTTTAAGAAATCTTCTTCTGCGTTCATTCTCAAACTCCTGCAGATTAGCAGGATGTAGTCCGGAGAACGGAATGCGTTGTGTCATGGTTTACAGCATTGCTGTGATATCTGCGCCTTTTGGCCTGACACATCCGACTTCAGTATGGCTTTGGGCCACTGACCCTATATGGGATGGGACAGCCAACTCCATCCCATAACCTCCTTAGTTGCCTTTTACGACATGCGTGGAAGGTAAACAGTGTTGCTATTCTTTGCTCCCCTTTCGGGCCCCAACAACACACGGGCGGGGTTTTAAGAAATAAGGTTGCGTCAATTTGCCTGAAGACAATTGCTTTGGTCAGTGTTTCACGTGATGAAAAAAACGATCATCGACGCTACCAAAACAAGGGAAGTAATTTAAGCCAAATTCACTTTCACGTCCCCTTACGATTGTCTAATGCCTAGATAATTAAATCTTTTTTTAATCCTAGGACTAGCGGGGATACTAATTTATTATTATTATATAGTGCCTAGACTGAAAGATTTGTTGTTAGTGTTATAAATAATTATGCAGGCCTAAGCCTAATATTATTAATATTTCCTTGGACATTTCCAAAATATAGGCCTATACTATATACTACTGTACTATAGTCAGTATAGGGCCTATAATAATAATTACCATATACTATATGATTATAATAAATATTATTATAGATAAAAGTTGCTTTTGATGCTTCACTGTGCTATAAATAGCACACTGTTAATACCAAAGAAATTAATGGATGCCGTGATGTCACATTTCCCTACACATACGACATCAACCGCATTTTTAATTATAACTTTTATAGCTAGTTTATTTTTTAATTTATAACTAACCCTAACCCTAAATACTAGTTCAAATTAATATGCCTTTTGAATTAATATACCTTAATTCTAAATACTAATTCCACTAATCACACTGCATAGGTTGGGAAATACACCTCGAAACTAGAGCAAAGGTCACAATGAAAAATTAAAAGCAACTTGCGCCATTATTATAGGCCCTTTTATTAAAATACTACTCTACAGCTAGATAGCCCTTGAAAACTGCAATTCTTCTTCTTCTGCATTTGTTCTCAAACTCCTGCAGATTAGCAGGATGTAGTCCGGAGAACGGAATGCGTTGTGTCATATTTACAGCATTGCTGCGATATCTGCGCCTTTTGGCCTGACACATCCGACTTCAGCATGGCTTTGGGTCACTGACCCTATATGGGATGAGACAGCCAACTCCATCCCATAACCTCCTTAGTCGCCTTTTACGACATGCGTGGAAGGTAAACAGTAATGCTATTCTTTGCTCCCCTTTCGGGCCCTGGCAACACACAGGCGAAACTGAAATTCAACGATAGGCCTACCTCATCCAAAACTGTTCATCCATCCTAAAAAATGTTCTGCATTGCATTTTTTTCTAATTAATTTTCATTGAAATAATTTATATGAAAATATAGGAAATTAAAAACCTTCTATGTGACCCAGGAGATAAATAAGGGAGGGGTTGGAGGGGGGGGGGTGTTGTACCATCCCCCCCTTAAGGTAAAAATATCTATGGCCCTTCTGTGACAAAATCGAGTAATAGACTTTTTAAATAGAACAGAGATAATAAGAATTTATGAGTTATTTTCAATAAAACAACACTCAAATTCTACATTTTTAATATGTACTCACTGCCGCAAATCTGAAATCCAACAGGCAAAGCTTGGAACAGAATAATAAAGTTTTGCTAATCACTGGTAACACACACCATCACACTGCGAAATCCTATGGATGAATGAACTTTTTTTTTTTTTTTTAAGATAAAGCTCCTGCCCACTGTAAGGTAATCATATCTACGGCCCTGGCTGCAAACAGTATGTGATGAATGGCAGAACCAAAATAATACTATTAGTCTTTGATAATAGTGTTCATCGTCAGGTGCTGTTGCGACTTTCATAGGCAATCATGAATCTCCACAACTCTATTTCTAGTTTTTTTATCATATTCGTTGTTAATTTCATAGGCAATCATGGATCTCCACAACTCTATTTCTAGTTTTTTTATCATATTCGTTGTTAATTATTTTTTATCATGTTCGTTGTTAATAATTTTTATCATATTCGTTAATTTCATAGGCAATCATGGATCTCCACAACTCTATTTCTAGTTTTTTTTATCATATTCGTTGTTAATTCGATGTCATGCCATGACGTCAGACAATCTAATTCAGTGGGATCCCTCTAAAGTGCATCTTTTTATAAGAAGAATTTCATATGTAACACTTTTCAAAATTCCCAATTATATTTATTGTTCATACTGTATATAGCTAGCAATGTTTGGTTACTACATACATATTTTGTTGGTCCGGAGGCCGGACAAAGTTGTATAATGGAATTTGACTGCATTTTCTGACACTGTCATCTTCGATATCTCTTACCTTCTATCTTACCAGTTGTAATTATGTTTTCCATAACACCCCCATGCCCCTCGCCCCAGTCTCACAATGTGTCCAAAAAATAAAGATTGTCTCTTTCGGATGTTATTAAGTAACCCCCATCTTACATTTGACTCTTGCAATACCTCCCTGTTAGTCTTTTTAGCTGTTTATGGTACTCTCAGCATTCTTCTATAGAACCAGATCTCTGTTGTACATGATACTCTGAGCATTCTTCTATAGAACCAGATCGCTGTTGCCTCTAATTTTCCGCTATCCTGTTTATTTATCGTTCAAGACTGAATATAGTAATACTAATAATTCATGAAATAATATGTTAATGAAAGTATACTTGCGAAGGTATACTAATGCAGGTACATTAGTGGAGGACTATGTGAACTTGTCAACAGTGAGTTGGTAATATTGCTTCCAATCCAGTAATTTTTGGACCCTGCCTAGGTCCTAACATTTGTAAAATTGTAGGGTTGATATTATCCTGTTATCTATATTCTTACCACTATCTGCAAAGATTTAAAGAGTCTAAAAAGATCTAAAAATCTGTCCACTAATAACGGTCGGAAGAATATGCTATACAATAATAACAAGACCCATAATCCATCAGGGTTGTTGGTGATCTACTTTTGTGACATCAGCACAAAAAGCCCTCCAAATATTTCTGTCCTCAGTCATTTGAATGAGTGCAGATCAATCGTTATTGAACCATTTTTTGATGTTGTTAATAAGTGTAGATCAATCATTATTGGACCATTCATTGATGTTGTTAATGAGTGTAGATCAATCATTATTGAACCATTAATTGATGTTGTTAATGAGTGTAGATCAATCATTATTGGACCATTCATTGATGTTGTTAATGAGTGTAGATCAATCATTATTGAACCATTAATTGATGTTGTTAATGAGTGTAGATCAATCATTATTGAACCATTAATTGATGTTGTTAATAAGTGTAGATCAATCATTATTGAACCATTCATTGATGTTGTTAATAAGTGTAGATCAATCATTATTGAACCATTCATTGATGTTGTCTTTGAAGTAGATAATATCTACAATTTTTATACCAATATTCTGCTACCAATGTCAAACATGGTCTTTAACAGTCTCACAGCAGAGGAAAATCGTTACATGTGAAATGAAGTGTCTGAGAAAAGCTGCAATGGTTACCAAACTAAATAGAATAGGAAATGAAGGAATTAGGAAAAGAGTTGGTATAATATCATGTATTGAACATATTGAAAGACAGCAAGTAAAATGGTTCACCTTATGAGAATGAAGCCAAACCAAATACCAATAAGAGCATATAAAAAAAGAATATCCAGGTGTAAGCCAAAGGCAGACCAAGAAACAGTGGATAGAAAACTTCAAGATAGCCTTGAACAAACATGGACTAAATGCAACTACAGCGACACATCTGGCCTTGGAACAACAGCTTAAGCTCCCACCCTTACGCTTAACGGCAAGTGTGAATACGATCAACCATCATTCTCTTGGGGACAGACAATAGACAATTGATGTATTCAATACAAGATTTTCTTCTGAGCTCATTCATTCATGGTGTGAAATAAAAAATTAGCTCCCATGTTTTACCCAGCCACAAGGAAATAGGTTACCAGAGTTTATGCTCTGGGTGGTCAAGTTATGGCAACATCGCTGCTTTCTACTAGTGCGAAAGGCAATTCTAGTTGGGTTGTTTCTGGTCAACCACTAGCTAAGGCAGCTCAGCACTTATTGGGAAAAGTATGTACTATGACTGGTTGATAACTCAGCTTACCTTTACCTTTATATCAATGTTCCCTCTGAGATACAGGTGCTCATGAGCAACAATCATCTCCGTGGGCTGATAAATTTTGAACACCACTTCATCTGGGTAAACCTTCTACTTAAAAACTTTAATCTTCTTCAGCATGCTCTATTTAAACCAGTTAAATATTTGGTTCTTGTTTGGAATGTCTGTCCCCTAATTTGATTATTTCCCTTAGCTATGTTTATCAGTTTATGATTTATTAATTTAAATATAAATTTATTTAGTGCTAGGGTTAGTTATTTAAAACAATTATTGATATAATATTTAGATGAATGAATCCTAAAATAAGCAGATGCAGAAATAAGATATGCAGATGACACAGTCCTCCTTACTACTCATCCTGAGGGACAGAAACAGCTTATCACAACAACAAAGAAATACAGCGAGATCCAAAATCTATATCTAAACGCACAGAAAAAAAATTATGACAGGCAAAATAAAGATCAAACCAATAATCAACATAGACAATATAGTACTAGAATGTGTAAACAAATTCGAATATCTGGGAGCAAATATAAACAGTTCCGGAGATTGTTCAGTGGAGATTAGAAGAAGACTCGTAATTCAAACACTCAAATTAACACAAATGAGAAAGCTATGGCAAAGTAGTAATAACGACACTAAATTAACTATTTTAAGATCATGTGTTTTCCCAGTGGCAACATATGGATGCGAGACTTGGACTTTAAACAAGACAATATCCAAAAGAATAAATTCATTTGAAATGAAGTGCTGCAGAAAGATTCTACGAATATCATGGACAGAGAAAAAGAAGAACATTGAAGTTTTGAAATTGCTGAAACTAAACAAAGAGTGGCATCTAAATACCATCATAAGAAGGAAGCTACAGTATTTTGGACACTTAAAGCGACATGATGGTATCGAACGGCTGATTCTAGAGGGGAGAGTGCTGGAAAGGAGAAGAAGAGGAAGACCAAGAAGACGATGGGGCCGCGATATCGAAGAATGTATGCACATGTCTTTGTCCAATGCAGGCCTGCTTGCCCGGAACAGGGAGGCGTTCAGAGTATCCACGACGAAGATAACGTTCTGGAAAGAATATGTCACTTGATATATAAAATAAGCAAGGAGACACATATTCCAAACCAGAACCACATTTGTTTAATTATAGGAACATTTACACTCATTTTTATACTAAGTCTTGTGTGCCAAGTCTAAACTCTGTGCACCAAGATATAAAAATGCACTGTATAATAGTGCACTGTAGCACAGCTTAGCAGGAGCAGTGCTTTATAGGTGTATTTAATGATAATGCAGTGTATTTTAGATGAAACACATAAATCTGTACAAATTGACATGTGTAGTTGTTTCTTTTCTGATAGTCCTGTAGATGGAGAGATGGGTTTGCACATAGATGGTTGTTTGTGCATCAGAAGTGGTTTGACTTGTTGATGACAAATGTCAAGGTTGCAAGTAACAGAGTGATAGGTTCAGACAGAAGAGATCATCATGGACAGATCATTTTTTCTGAATGTTGCAGTATGTTTACTGCTGTATATAAATGATGGTACATTTGCTGGAGTATTGAGACCTCTTGATCAATCCTGTGGTCATACAGTGCAGAAGTTGCATGATGTAAGTACTGTCTGTTAGTTATGTATGTTAGTGTTTGTTAAATTGTTAATGAAATAAAACAGTTGATCTCTGTTTCTTTCCTCGATACAACATTCGAAGATCTTTTTGTCCATGAAATGCACTCTGGCGGAGTGGTTAGCTCAAGAGGTCACGGGTTTGAATCTCATTCACAAGTTATTTGCAAAGTGGATGTTTTTGGAGATCCTTGGTAATTATTGCTTGAAGCTATGGAGTTATGTACTATGGTACTCTTCGCAGTTGAGTACTATGAGTGGTACTATTGGCAGGTGGGTACTATAAGTGGTACTATTGGCAGGTGAGTACTATAAGTGGTACTCTTGGCAGGTGGGTACTGAGAGTGGTACTATTGGTAGGTGGGTACTATGAGTGGTACTATTGGCAGGTGAGTACTATGAGTGGTACTTTTGACAGGTGGGTACTATGAGTTGTACTATTGGCAGGTGAGTACTATAAGTGGTACTCTTGGCAGGTGGGTACTGAGAGTGGTACTATTGGTAGGTGGGTACTATGAGTGGTACTATTGGCAGGTGAGTACTATGAGTGGTACTTTTGACAGGTGGGTACTATGAGTTGTACTATTGGCAGGTGAGTACTATAAGTGGTACTCTTGATAGGTGAGTCTTGCTTTGTGGAGAGGGATGGAGAACATATGGGGGTAACTCAAGTATAATGAAGTTTAGGACTTTTCAACTGTAAATTGCATGGGTTACAGGGACCTGACAGGGGAACAAAGAATAATGAAAATGTGCTCTACCATGCATGGGTTACAGGAACCTGACAAGGGAACAAAGAATAATGAAAATGTGCTCTACCATGCATGGATTACTGGGACCTGACAGGGGAACAAAGGATAATCAAAATGTGCTCTACCATGCATGGGTTACAGGAACCTGACAAGGGAACAAAGAATAATGAAAATGTGCTCTACCATGCATGGATTACTGGGACCTGACAGGGGAACAAAGGATAATCAAAATGTGCTCTACCATGCATGGGTTACAGGAACCTGACAAGGGAACAAAGAATAATGAAAATGTGCTCTACCATGCATAAGATGTGACTCCCCATCAAGACTAACTTCTTGAAGTGGAGATGGGGCTTAGTCCAGCCAACAGAGAATGGAAACTAAGATTGGCTGGGTCATCCATAATTTTTTAGCAGGATCACATCCTGCCCAAGCAAGCACAGATGCTGAAGAAAAAGATACCAGGCAGAGAGGCATACTAGTAACCATAATATCATGCAATCTGCATATTTAACATGTCTGCACAGACACACAAAAATAAGAAGTGACTAGGGGAGAAAGTGTGTGATTTTTTTTTTTTTACAAGACCTCATGATGCCTGCTGAATACCAATGCCTGGACAACTGATAAGGAATTACAAATTTTTTTTAGGGAATTGCAGTGTGCCTTGAGATTGCATTAAAGGCATGGTAAAGTATCATTTGGAGTAGAAGATTGGCAAGCCTATTGTATTGCCCTCTACAGCCACAATACCCTCTACAGACATATTTTTCTCAGACACATTGCCCTCTACAACCAGATCGCCCTCTACAGCTACAATCTCCTCTACAGTCACATTGCCTTCTACAGCCACATTGCCCTCTACAGCTACAATCTCCTCTACAGCCACATTGTCCTCAGGCACATTGCCTGTGGTCGCACAGTCATTTAAAAACGCACTATTAACTTTTATTATTTTTATTATTTATTGTTATTATTATTATGGTTGAGTTTTTGGTCATCGTCGATCACGACGGACGAACATCATCATCATTCCTAGCTTCGTGTGGCGGGAATTCTATGTCATATAAGCTTTAACTTCGTGAAGTTCCGTACTCGGGAATGGAGCGATATCGTAAGGCGTGTGATTGCGACCACAGGCAATGTGCCTTCTACAACCACATTATCCTTTATAGCCACAATGTTCGCTACAGCCACATATCCCTCTAGATCACAAGACAGCAGTGCCCTCTACAGCCAAATTACCTTCTACAGACACATTGCCCTCTACAGCCTCATTACCCTCTACAGCCACATTTCCCTCTACAGTCACATTGAATCAAATAATCATCTGGGACTTTCCAAAGCAATGGAAAACCTCCTCATTAAAAGGAGTGCCAGAGAAACACCCATATGAAGCTGAAAGTCAAACTCCAGTATCTTAGAAAGAGAATAAGAATGACACTCTTCATACTCCAGTGGGTTTATCATCACCATCTATTGTAAACCCACATCTTCTTCTGTGAGACATGTCTTTTGTTGAACATTGTCCTCATTGGTACTCTGTAAGCTTCCTGGTTCTGTGCAAGCTGTCCAGCCTCTTCCAATCATGTTCTGCCATTTTGTTATCTTTCCGGAATCCTACCAGGAATGAGCATTGCAAGAAATGAGTAGCATCAATCAATATCAATAAAACCCATAACCCTTCAGGGTCGTAGGGGTACCACATTGGAAGCTTCAGCACACAGAGTCCTCCAGCGAATTCTATCCTCAGCGATGCGGATGAGTGTGGAAATATCTAGACCTGTCCATTCCTTAATGTTGTCTGTCCATGTCTTTATTTTCCCTCCTCTGCTTCTTCCACCCTCGACAGTTCCCTGCAGTATTGTTTTTGACAAGGAATCGTGCCTGCATACATGTCCGAACCATGCTAGAGTAGCATAATGAATTGTAACAAAGAGTTATCAACCAACGCAGTACCGGAACAGTCAGCACATGCTGAAGGACATACTGAATATGAGTTCAGGTCACCTTTGGGCGTATCTGAAGTGCCATGATGATGATCTGACGACTAACTAACATTATAATTATATATGAGTTTCTCCGTAATTTTTTTTCTTTACTATTATCTCTCATTCAAGGATGTGTTCTACAATGTACATATTGGGTCAGAACATGAGATACGAAAGCGAAGTGTTGACCAACCACTCAGGATTTACATTTATTTTGACAAAAGTCTGGACCTTCTTCCATCAGAACACAGGGAGCTTGTTCAGGTACAGTCTGATCAATAATTGCATTTGTTGCTGATATTAATTTTGTTGGGAATAACGGTTAACTTAACCTTCACGATGCTATCCACGACTATAGTTGAAAGTATATAGTCTATAACATTGTAATTAATAATTGAAACAAATCTTATATAGAACATTGTAATAATTGAAGCAAATTTTATATAGAAAATTGTAATAATTGAAACAAATCTTATATAGAACATTGTAATAATTGAAGCAAATCTTTTATAGAACATTTTAATAATTGAAACAAATCTTATATAGAGCATTGTAATTAATAATTGAAGCAAATCTTTTATAGAACATTGTAATAATTGAAACAAATATTATAAAGGACATTGTAGTAATTGAAACAAATCTTGTATAGGACATTGTAATAATTGAAACAAATATTATAAAGGACATTGTAGTAATTGAAACAAATCTTGTATAGGACATTGTAATAATTGAAACAAATCTTATATAGAGCATTGTAATAATTGAAACAAATCTTGTATAGGACATTGTAATAATTGAAGCAAATCTAATATATAGAACATTGTAATAATTGAAACAAATCTTATATAGAACATTGTAATTAATAATTGAAACAAATCTTATATAGAACATTGTAATAATTGAAGCAAATTTTATATAGAAAATTGTAATAATTGAAACAAATCTTATATAGAACATTGTAATAATTGAAGCAAATCTTTTATAGAACATTTTAATAATTGAAACAAATCTTATATAGAGCATTGTAATTAATAATTGAAGCAAATCTTTTATAGAACATTGTAATAATTGAAACAAATATTATAAAGGACATTGTAGTAATTGAAACAAATCTTGTATAGGACATTGTAATAATTGAAACAAATATTATAAAGGACATTGTAGTAATTGAAACAAATCTTGTATAGGACATTGTAATAATTGAAACAAATCTTATATAGAACATTGTAATAATTGAAACAAATCTTATATAGAACATTGTAATAATTGAAACAAATCTTATATAGAACATTGTAATAATTGAAGCAAATCTTTTATAGAACATTGTAATAATTGAAACAAATCTTATATAGAACATTGTAATTAATAATTGAAACAAATCTTATATAGAAAATTGTAATTAATAATTGAAACAAATCTTATATAGAACATTGTAATAATTGAAGCAAATCTTTTATAGAACATTGTAATAATTGAAACAAATATTATAAAGGTCATTGTAGTAATTGAAACAAATCTTGTATAGGACATTGTAATAATTGAAACAAATATTATAAAGGACATTGTAGTAATTGAAACAAATCTTGTATAGGACATTGTAATAATTGAAACAAATCTTGTATAGGACATTGTAATAATTGAAGCAAATCTTGTATAGGACATTGTAATAATTGAAGCAAATCTTGTATAGGACATTGTAATAATTGAAACAAATCTTGTATAGGACATTGTAATAATTGAAACAAATCTTGTATAGGACATTGTAATAATTGAAGCAAATCTTGTATAGGACATTGTAATAATTGAAGTAAATCTTGTATAGGACATTGTAATAATTGAAGCAAATCTTGTATAGGACATTGTAATAATTGAAGCAAATCTTGTATAGGACATTGTAATAATTGAAACAAATCTTGTATAGGACATTGTAATAATTGTAACAAATCCTATGTAGAGCATTGTCAATCAATCAATAAACCCATAACCCTTCAGGGTCGTAAAGGTACCACATTGGATGCCTCAGCACACAGAGTCCTCCAGCGAATTCTATCCTCAGCGATGCGGATGAGTGGGGAAATATATTGCCCTGTCCATTCCTTGATGTTGTCTGTCCATGCCTTTATTTTTCCTCCTCTGCTTCTTCCACCCTCGACAGTTACCCACAGTATTGTTTTTGACAAGGAATCGTGCCTGCATACATGTCCGAACCATGCTAGTTTTCGTCGTTTCACTATTGAAAGCAATGGCTCCTGGACACCTGCACACATCTCTACTTTATTTCTTACGTACACATTGGTCTTATGTTCCTGGAATTGTTCACTTGAATTGTTCATTTGTTTCCCTATAGGAAATTCTTAGAATTCACCTGTAGCTCTTAAACTTAAGAACATTGTAATAATTGATTAAAATCTTGTCATATATGACTTAATAATGATGAAAATCTTGTATAGGACTTAATAATTGATGAAAATCTTGTCATATATGACTTAATATTTGAAGAAAATCTTGTATATGACTTAACAATTGAAGAAAATCTTGTATCATCTCTGTTCTTTTTCTTGGAATGATAGTTGAACTATTTCACTGTTCTAACTTTATTTTAAAAATACCTTCTCTCTCTTTCTAACATACACACATTGTCAGTTTACTCCAGATTTCTAGTTTGTGAAGTGTCTCTCTCTCTCCCTCTTAGTCTCATGTAAAAACGGCAGTGCATTTCTGGGAATCAACGCTGATGGTTCGAGCCACAAATCTTCCCATTAGGCTACGTCGCAGATGTCTTCCAGGTCAAGTGAAGTTCAAAGATCGTACAGCATATTGCATGATCGGGTGTCAGGAGAGAACAGTATGTGGAGACATTACAATACCTGAGGATCACCTTGAGGTATGTAATAAACTTATTTTAGCAATACTTTTCCTAGCTTTGTTAACATTTGGAACAGTAACAAAACACTCAAATTTTTTCCTTTGCCATCCTTTGAATGAATAGTTCTTACGTAAAACACAGATTTTTTAATAATCATTTCACTTAGACAAGACGGACTATCACTGAAACTAATGGGTAATGATGTGCACACAAGAAGACATACAAATTACAATACACAAAACAATAGTATCATATTAATCTCCTGAAAAAGACTCCTTAATCTTTGCAAACTGCTTATATTGTCAGAGTCTTCTGGATATTTAAAAATGCTCTGAAGAATCCATGCCCCATTCCCTCTTTTTGCACACAGGAAACAAAAACCTATTGACTTGTAATCCTGTGGATGTTAACAAATAAATACACTCCCATAAGATAATTATGTTTGTTTGTTTGTTTTGCATTTGCTCCATTGTAATCTGTATGAATATTCGTCTGATTTCCGCTAGGAGCCTAGTATATAAGATAATTAGAATTTTATCTAGAGATATTTGTTTCACACTTGACGGAGTTGATAATGAGCTTACCTTACAAACTAAACTCGATAGACTAGGTGGTTCGAATGTCGGTAATCCACTAAACTCATTACACTAGATGGTTCGAATGTCAATCGTCCCCTAAACTCATTAGACTAGGTGGAATTAATGTCGACCATCCACTAAACTCATTAGACTAGGTGGTTTGAATATCGATCATCCACTAAACTCATTAGACTAGTTGTTTCGAATATCGATATTCCACTAAACTCATTAGACTAGTTAGTTCGAATATCGATCATCCACTAAACTCATTAGACTAGGTGGTTCGAATGTCGGTCATCCACATTGTACTAGTGATACGATTGAATGTATTAGTGACATCTCAAACTTCAAGAATAGTTGAATAGCAATGTCCTGTGTATGATATGCTTCAAATATTTATTCATATTGTTTGGTTGACAGGGTTGTATGTACTACAGTCAGAGTTTAGGACAGTTTGTACATAATACCACAACGTCTGCTGGTGTCGTGAATGCTGACTTTATTCTCTACATAGCTGCTATTGCATCAAAAAAATGTAAAGAAGGTCAGACAATTGCTTATGCTGCCCATTGTCAGCAGGAACAGGCATTGGACAGGTGAGTTGAATAACTTGATCAAAGCTGTTTAGTTTAAACACTGGACAGGTGAGGTAGGTAACTTAATGAAAGCTGTTTCTTTAAATAATTGGACAGGAGAGTTGGGTAACTTAATGAAAGCTGTCTAGTTAAATAATTGGACAGGAGAGTTGGGTAACTTAATGAAAGCTGTTTCTTTAAATAATTGGACAGGAGAGTTGGGTAACTTAATGAAAGCTGTCTAGTTAAATAATTGGACAGGAGAGTTGTGTAACTTGATCAAAGCTGTTTAGTTAAATAATTGGAAAGGAGAGTTGGGTAACTTAATGAAAGCTTTTTTAGTCATTATAAAATTGGTGATAGTTGTTTACTGGTGAAAGTTATGTAATCATTATAAAGCTGGTGGTTGGTCAGTTGCTGGTCCATGGGGCTCATGCCCTTGTCAATGCCATTGTGTAGTATATGTATGTGGTTGTAATGGGATTATTGTGTGGTATATGTATGTGGTTGTAATGGGATTATTGTGTGGTATATGTATGTGGTTGTAATGGGATTATTGTGTGGTATATGTATGTGGTTGTAATGGGATTATTGTGCTGGGGGGGGGGGGGGTGTCTGGATTTTCTACCCACCACGGGCTAATGCCAGAAAATAAATGTCACACCACCATTAAGGGAGGTTATATTTACGCACTGAGTCAAGACATTGCAGCCAAGGTACGGTTCACTGTGCTCATTCCCCACCACCAACTGCCACTGTGCTCATTCCCCGCCACCAATTGCCAACTGCCACTGTGCTCATTCCCGCCACAATTGCCAACTGCCACTGTGCTCATTCCCCGCCACCAGTTGCCAACTGCCACTGTGCTCATTCCCCGCCACCAGTTGCCAACTGCCACTATGCTCATTCCCCGCCACCAATTGCCAACTGCCACTTTGTTCATTCCCCTCCACCAATTGCCAACTGCCACTGTGCTCATTCCCAGCCACCAGTTGCCAACTGCCACTGTGCTCATTCCCCGCCAACAATTGCCACTGTGCTCATTCCCCGCCACAATTGCCAACTGCCACTGTGCTCATTCCCCGCCACAATTGCCAACTGCCACTGTGCTCATTCCCCGCCACCAGTTGCCAACTGCCACTGTGCTCATTCCCCGCCACCAGTTGCCAACTGCCACTATGCTAATTCCCCGCCATCATTTGCCAACTGCCACTGTGCTCATTCCCCGCCACCAGTTGCCAACTGCCACCGTGCTCATTCCCCGCCACCAATTGCCACTGTGCTCATTCCCCGCCACTGTGCTCATTCCCCGCCACCAATTGCCACTGTGCTCATTCCCCGCCACCAAATGCCAACTGCCACTGTGCTCATTCCCTGCCAGCAAATGCCAACTGCCACTGTGCTCATTCCACGCCACTAGTTGCCAACTGCCACTATGCTAATTCCCTGCCACCAATTGCCAACTGCCACTGTGCTCATTCCCCGCCACCAGTTGCCACTGTGCTCATTCCCCGCCACCAGTTGCCAACTGCCACCGTGCTCATTCCCCGCCACCAATTGCCACTGTGCTCATTCGCCGCCACCAATTGCCAACTGCCACTGTGCTCATTCCCCGCCACCAAATGCCAACTGCCACTGTGCTCATTCCCCGCCAGTAAATGCCTACTGCCACTGTGCTCATTCCCCGGCACCAGTTGCCAACTGCCACTGTGCTCATTCCCCGCCACCAAATGCCAACTGCCACAGTGCTCATTCCCCGCCACCAAATGCCAACTGCCACTTTGCTCATTCCTTGCCACCAACTGCCACTGTGCTCATTCCCCGCCACCAGTTGCCAACTGATTATTCCACACTTCTCTATGGATCCATGCATGTAACAAAATATTAAAGGGAAAAGGGTTGTCACATCCTGAGTCACTGCTCCTTTATGATGAGCCTCAGCCATAGGAAAACAGTTTAGCTAGTCTCCACAGTGCTGCTCATTACATAACTGGCTCCCACCAAACTGCAGAGGGTGCATGAATATACATAAATAATAAAGCATGAACATACACACACACACAATACATGAATATACATAAATAACAAAGCATAAACGTACACACACAATGCATGAATATACATAAATAAAGCATAAACGTACACACACACACACAATGCATGAATATACATAAATAATAAAACATAAACACACACACACAATGCATGGAAGTACATAATTGTATAGATGATGTGTTACTACACTTCCATAAAGCAGCCTCAATATACAGGCATATCCATCTACTAAGATTTTCTGTTACACGGGTGGTTTATCTAGTGGGCAATTGATTGGTGAGACCCACAGACATTTCACATGAAGTATAAAACTGGTGAAGTATGTTTAATTATTATTTGAATGGTGAAAGTTGTTTAGCTAAATGTGATTTCAGATATAGTTAGTTTGTTTGTTCATATAGTGTCAAGTGTGGCACATAGGGCAGAAGCTATGTTTCTCCATGCCTTGCGGTTTGCTGCAAGTTATTGTAGTTCTTGGGTGGTGTTGATACCTGTTGCCATTGCCTCATTCTTGATTGTTCTTCGAAGTGGTGCACTGGGCCTTCCACGTTTTCATTTTCCTGTTGCAGATTATGGCAGAGCTTGGTGGATAAATCTGATCTAAGCATATGACCTTAATACTGCTAACATCTTCTAATAATAGTTGACACATCAATCAATCAATAAACCCCTAACCCTTCAGGGTCATAGGGGTACCACATTGGATGCTTCAGCACACAGAGTGCTCCAGCGAATTCTATCTTCAGCAATGCCGATGAGTGTGGAAATATCTTGCCCTGTCCATTCCTTGATGTTGTCTGTCCATGCCTTTATTTTCCCTCCTCTGCTTCTTCCACCCTCAACAGTTCCCTGCAGTATTGTTTTTTTGACAAGGAGTTGAAACATATTCGTGTTTTTTTCTATGGCTTGAATGAATTTCCAGCTTTCTCATCCATAGGTTAGCTCAGTGATCATGAAGGAGTTGAACAGTTTGATCTTGATATGTGCCTTTAAAGGTTTTGTTTGCCAGATGTTAATAACATGTCTACAAAGAATACTCGGAGTGCCGTTAAGAGATAGAATTAGAAATGATAACATCAGACAGATAACCAAAACAATACCAGTATTGGAACACATCAAAAGACAATAGATCAAGTGGTTTTCCCACACTTCCAGACTACCAACTGACAGCATGTCACAGATAGCCATGGCACATAGACATATAATGACTATAAAGCCAGAGGCAGACCATGTAAAAGATGGATCACAGAAATCAAAGAAGTCACAGGAATAAGCTTACAAACAGCACACAGGAAGGCCATCTCCAGAGAACTCTTCTACCCCTGATGCAGCAAGGCAAAAAAGGGCCATAGCATATAGATAGATATATAGATTATGTGCCCACAAATTTGAGAATCTAATTAACATATCTCTACTTTGTCCAATAGGCCGGTTGCAGGATACTTTAGTATCTGCCCTAACTCAATATCTTTGTCCAGACAAAACCAGCAACAGCTGCTCTCTACAATGAAACATGAGATATTGCATGCACTGGTAAGTACAAGAGGGATATGTGAATCTTTGGTGAGTACAAGAGGGATATGTGAATCTTTGGTGAGTACAAGAGGGATGTGTGAATCTTTGGTGAGTACAAGAGGGATGTGTGAATCTTTGGTGAGTACAAGAGGGATGTGTGAATCTTTGGTGAGTACAAGAGGGATATGTGAATCTTTGGTGAGTACAAGAGGGATATGTGAATCTTTGGTGAGTACAAGAGGGATGTGTGAATCTTTGGTGAGTACAAGAGGGATGTGTGAATCTTTGGTGAGTACAAGAGGGATATGTGAATCTTTGGTGAGTACAAGAGGGATATGTGAATCTTTTTGTGAGTACAAGAGGGATATGTGAATCTTTGGTGAGTACAAGAGGGATATGTGAATCTTTGGTGAGTACAAGAGGGATATGTGAATCTTTGGTAAGTACAAGAGGGATATGTGAATCTTTGGTGAGTACAAGAGGGATATGTGAATCTTTGGTGAGTACAAGGGGGATATGTGAATCTTTGGTGAGTACAAGAGGGATATGTGAATCTTTGGTGAGTACAAGAGGGATATGTGAATCTTTGGTGAGTACAAGAGGGATATGTGAATCTTTGGTAAGTACAAGAGGGATATGTGAATCTTTGGTGAGTACAAGAGGGATATGTGAATCTTTGGTGAGTACAAGGGGGATATGTGAATCTTTGGTGAGTACAAGAGGGATATGTGAATCTTTGGTGAGTACAAGAGGGATATGTGAATCTTTGGTGAGTACAAGAGGGATATGTGAATCTTTGGTGAGTACAAGAGGGATATGTGAATCTTTGGTGAGTACAAGAGGGATATGTGAATCTTTGGTGAGTACAAGAGGGATATGTGAATCTTTGGTGAGTACAAGAGGGATATGTGAATCTTTGGTGAGTACAAGAGGGATATGTGAATCTTTGGTAAGTACAAGAGGGATATGTGAATCTTTGGTGAGTACAAGAGGGATATGTGAATCTTTGGTGAGTACAAGAGGGATATGTGAATCTTTGGTGAGTACAAGAGGGATATGTGAATCTTTGGTGAGTACAAGAGGGATATGTGAATCTTTTTGTGAGTACAAGAGGGATGTGTGAATCTTTGGTAAGTACAAGAGGGATGTGTGAATCTTTAGTAAGTACAAGAAAAATGTGTAAATCTTTGGTGAGTACAAGAGGGATATGTGAATCTTTGGTGAGTACAAGAGGGATATGTGAATCTTTTTGTGAGTACAAGAGGGATGTGTGAATCTTTGGTAAGTACAAGAGAAATGTGTAAATCTTTGGTGAGTACAAGAGGGATGTGTGAATCTTTGGTGAGTACAAGAGGGATATGTGAATCTTTGGTGAGTACAAGAGGGATGTGTGATACTTTGGTGAGTACAAGAGGGATGTGTGAATCTTTGGTGAGTACAAGAGGGATGTGTGAATCTATAGTTACACATGATTGGGTATTTGTAGGGTAGCAACTTGACCTCATACACCTGTTCCCAGGTTTGGATAGGCTGGACATAAGGCAAAATGAAGCCAGATCAATGATAGTCACATTTGTGGGGTAGCAACTTGACATTATACACCTGTCCCCTATGTTCAGGGATGTTGGACATAAGGCTAAGCTAAAACAGATTAATGATAGTCATACCTGGTTGGGTTATTGTAGGGTAGGAACTTGATATTATACACCTGTCCAAGCAAAAACTGTTTTTCACAAAATAAGAAAAGCATCCTGTACAACATACCTCTATCAATAGAAGTAAAGAATGGAGTCCTTCAATGTCACATAGAGGCATTTTACTCGTGGAAGTGAATCATGGGCAATAAAAAAAGCAAACAGGAAACTAAAGGCCACAGAGTTGTGATTCTTCAGAAGAATGCTGAGAATACCATGGACAGCTAGAAAAACTCACAAAGATGTACTGACGGAGATTGATTGACACCAAAAGAAAGTTATTTATCAACAGCAGAAAGAAACAATCCACATTTATTAACCGTGAGACATAGAGGTTTGGTGCACAGTGTAACTTCAGGAGAAATGTAGAAGAAAAATAGACGGGTCAGCAAAGGGAGAAGGGACTGGATAGTTTAACATTGTGGCATGGTAGAAAGTCAACAGTAGAGCAGACACACAGTACTTTAGATAGAATGTTGTGAAGTTTGATGATTGCCTACACCACACAGCAAGGAATATGATAGGAGAATCAATTATTGCCTACACCACACAGCAAGGAATATGATAGGAGAATCATTGATTTCCCACACCACACTGCAAGGAATATGATAGGAGAATCATTGATTTCCCACACCACACAGCAAGGAATTTGATAGGAGAATCATTGATTGCCTACACCACACAGCAAGGAATATGATAGGAGAATCAATTATTGCCTACACCACACAAGAAGGAATATGATAGGAGAATCATTGATTGCCTACACCACACAGCAAGGAATATGATAGGAGAATCATTGATTTCCCACACCACACAGCAAGGAATATGATAGGAGAATCATTGATTTCCCACACCACACAACAAGGAATATGATAGGAGAATCAATTATTGCCTACACCACACAACAAGGAATATGATAGGAGAATCATTGATTGCCTACACCACACAGCAAGGAATATGATAGGAGAATCAATTATTGCCTACACCACACAACAAGGAATATGATAGGAGAATCATTGATTTCCCACACCACACAACAAGGAATATGATAGGAGAATCATTGATTTCCCACACCACACAGCAAGGAATATGATAGGAGAATCAATTATTGCCTACACACCACACAACAAGGAATATGATAGGAGAATCATTGATTTCCCACACCACACAGCAAGGAATATGATAGGAGAATCATTGATTTCCCACACCACACAACAAGGAATATGATAGGAGAATCAATTATTGCCTACACCACACAACAAGGAATATGATAGGAGAATCATTGATTGCCTACACCACACAGCAAGGAATATGATAGGAGAATCAATTATTGCCTACAACACACAACAAGGAATATGATAGGAGAATCATTGATTTCCCACACCACACAGCAAGGAATATGATAGGAGAATCAATTATTGCCTACACCACACAGCAAGGAATATGATAGGAGAATCATTGATTTTCCACACCACACAGCAAGGAATATGATAGGAGAATCAATTATTGCCTACACCACACAACAAGGAATATGATAGGAGAATCATTGATTGCCTACACCACACAGCAAGGAATATGATAGGAGAATCATTGATTTCCCACACCACACAGCAAGGAATATGATAGGAGAATCATTGATTTCCCACACCACACAACAAGGAATATGATAGGAGAATAATTGATTTCCCACACCACACAGCGAGGAATATGATAGGAGAATCATTGATTTCCCACACCACACAACAAGGAATATGATAGGAGAATCAATTATTGCCTACACCACACAACAAGGAATATGATAGGAGAATCATTGATTTCCCACACCACACAACAAGGAATATGATAGGAGAATAATTGATTTCCCACACCACACAGCAAGGAATATGATAGGAGAATCATTGATTTCCCACACCACACAACAAGGAATATGATAGGAGAATAATTGATTGCCTACACCACACAACAAGGAATATGATAGGAGAATCATTGATTTCCCACACCACACAACAAGGAATATGATAGGAGAATAATTGATTGCCTACACCACACAACAAGGAATATGATAGGAGAATCATTGATTTCCCACACCACACAACAAGGAATATGATAGGAGAATAATTGATTGCCCACACCACACAGCAAGGAATATGATAGGAGAATCATTGATTTCCCACACCACACAACAAGGAATATGATAGGAGAATAAATCCTCAGTGTTAGGGGAACAACCTAACATACTAAAGATGTAAGGGCTGGTGCAACAGGGCAATGAGAGAAAACACAGATATATATATATATATATATAGGGAATGTTGCAACAAAATATGAAACAAAATGACATCAACAGAAACAAACGATGTTTCAACTAAAAAGTTTTCATCAATACAAATACATACAAGAAATGAATATTATAAACAGAGAATCATTTGAGAGGAGCAAAAGAGGAAGATACGGGAGATAAGACGAGAAAATGAACAGAAGGAGAAAAAAAACAAATACAGCAAGATCAGAAGACAGTAAAAGGAAAAGTAACAGAAGAAAAATCTAAGTAACATCAAAGAAAAAAACAAAGTACTTATTTAAAATGAAGTGTAAAGGAACAGAATTAATTATTGCAATAAATGTCATTAAAAAATGTAGTTAAAGCCACTTGCTACATTGTTTCTAGTAATTTATTTATTTGGGTTCTTTTTGTTTTTTCAGGGTTTTACAGCTGGTCTGTATGCATTTTACCGAGATGATGATGGAAACCCGCTGACCCCTAGGAATCCTATATCTGGTCGACCTGAATTTAAAGAGAAGTAAGGACAAATTATTGTGATTATGTTGTTGAGTCATATATGTTTTATTGTGATTATGTTGTTGCGTCATATATGTTTTATTGTGATTATGTTGTTGAGTCATATATGTTTTATTGTGATTATGTTGCGTCATATATGTTTTATTGTGATTATGTTGTGTCATATGTTTCATTGTGATTATGTTTTGGTTGTGTCATATATGTTTTATTGTGATTATGTTGTTGCGTCATATATGTTTTATTGTGATTATGTTGTTGAGTCATATATGTTTTATTGTGATTATGTTGCGTCATATATGTTTTATTGTGATTATGTTGTGTCATATGTTTCATTGTGATTATGTTTTGGTTGTGTCATATATGTTTTGTGATTATGTTGTTGAGTCATATATGTTTTATTGTGATTATGTTGTTGCGTCATATATGTTTTATTGTGATTATGTTGTTGAGTCATATATGTTTTATTGTGATTATGTTGCGTCATATATGTTTTATTGTGATTATGTTGTGTCATATGTTTCATTGTGATTATGTTTTGGTTGTGTCATATATGTTTTATTGTGATTATGTTGCGTCATATATGTTTTATTGTGATTATGTTGTGTCATATGTTTTATTGTGATTATGTTGTGTCATATGTTTTATTGTGATTATGTTTTGGTTGCATCATATATGTTTTATTGTGATTATGCTGCATCATACATGTGTTTTATTGTGATTATGTTGTTGCGTCATATGTTTTATTGTGATTATGTTTTGGTTGCATCATATATGTTTTATTGTGATTATGCTGCATCATACATATGTTTTATTGTGATTATGCTGTTGCGTCATATATGTTTTATTGTGATTATGTTGTTGTGTCATATATGTTTTATTGTGATTATGTTGCATCATATATGTTTTATTGGGATTATGCTGCATCATACATGTGTTTTACGTTCTTTTCAGTATTGGTATGTATCAATGGAGTACAAATGTAGTCAAACAAGTAGTGCGGCATAACTGGTTACAGAAGTCAGGTGTCACAGAGAAGACCATTTCAATGATGGTTACACCAAGGGTCAAGGTAAGTAATGCTTACGTAACATGAATATTCTACATTCTAGTTTGAATTCTTATGAAATTCTTCTAGTGTGAATTCTTTCTAATGTTTTTGCTTGAATAAAACTGTACTTCTGCATTCAAACTCTGCAGATTGGGAACATGTAGTCAGGAGAATGAAATGTGTGGAGTCACGGTTTACAGTTTGACTCCAATATCTACGCCTTTTGCCCTGACACATCTGATTCCAGCATGGCTTCTGGACCACTTTGACCCTTTATGGGATAGGACAGCCAACTCCACACCCCTCCTCCCTCAAACTTCCTTAGTCACCTGGTATGAAATGCATGGCAAGTAAAAGTGGTGCTATTCTTTGATCCACTTCTGCCTTCAACTGTACACATGCGAACATACTGTGTTGGGTGTACCAATTTTTTGTTTATCAAACACATGAATGAAAACGTAGGTCCTGTGGCAGAAGTACTAGTCAGAAAGTTGAATATTCTCAACTTGTAAGAACTTGGTCATGGTTTCGACGTGCAACATTGACCTCACTGTTTCACATAGAACTGGCACGGGATTATTGAAACATAGACCTTACTGTTTCACATAGCTCTGGCAAGGGATTATTGAAACATAGACCTCTCTCAAATAGCTCTGGCATGGGGTTATTGAAACATAGACCTTACTGTTTCACATAGCTCTGGTATGGGGTTACTGAAACATAGACCTCCAAGTTTCACATAGCTCTGGCAAGGGGTACATGCTGAAACAATTGTATCTAATAATTTAACAATAGTTAAAACACAATCTCTTTATACAAGAAGTAATAATAATTGAAACATATTATGTTTAGCAGTGGTTCTCTATAAAAGGCCACATGGCTTCCCCCTGGAGACCACAGAGACTGTAGGCGGGTCATGGAGACTTGAAGGGGGACCACTGAGAAAAACTTTAAAATTGGGCGGGGGCACAGGACGGCAGCCACTTGAAGAATAAATAAAATAAATTCTAACGATAAAGCTTAAAAAGTGTTGGTGACTTATACAGAAAGTCAAAGACTTTCTTTTTTAGTCATATAAGGGCCACAGAAGAAATTCTCATAAAAGGGAGCCGCTGTCCAAAATAGGTTAAGAATCACTCCTGTATAGGACAACTATTGTATGGGACAGCTATTGTCTAGGACAACTATTGTATGGGACAACTATTGTCTAGGACAATTATTGTATAGGACAATTATTGTATAGGACAACTATTGTCTAGGACAATTATTTTATAGGACAACTATTGTATGGGACAACTATTGCCTGGGACAACTATTGTCTAGGACTATTATTGTATAGGACATTATTGTATAGGACAACTATTGTCTAGGACAACTATTGTCTAGGACAATTATTTTAAACTATTGTATAGGACAATTATTGTATAGGACATTATTGTATAGAGCAACTATTGTTGATTTTTTTTCAGCACAACTAATATGCCCAATTGCATGTTAAGCATAGAATTGATGATTGAAAAAAATTATCACGTTCAACCAAGTTGTGTTTGTGATGTAGCCCACTACTAGCTAAATGACCACACACTTCAATTATTTGTATGCTATAATATGACTTGAACTGGTTTGTTTATTGTATGTATGCCTCCAGGCTGAAGTTCAGAAACACTTTGACTGTCCAGATCTGGAAGGTGCAGAGTTGGAAGACCAAGGTATAGATGGCACAGTACTTACTCATTGGGAAAAGAGAGTGTTTGAGGTGATGCATTAGGATTATTATTATTAAATTGAAAAGTACTCCCAATCGGTGAAACTGAACATTCTTCTGCATTGATCTAAATTTCCTACATATTGGCTGGGTGTAGCCTGGAGTAAGAAACATGTTGTGTCATGGCTTTACTGTGATATTTATGCCTTTCTAACACATCTGATTTTAGCATGACTTCTTTGTTACTTTGTCACTCAATGAGATGTGACATCCAACTGCTCTTCTAAAACCTTCTTAGCTGCTCCTAAGATTATACACGGCATGTAAAAGTGTTGATATTATTTTCAACCTTTCAAGCCCCAGCAAAACACTGCCCTTCGAATAATAGCTGATTGCCAGTATTAGGGCCAAGGAAATAAAATCCTTCCTCATTTCCATAATGTAATCTTGTACAACAGATTGCAGCAGAAGTCTGGTCTAGATAAGGAGTAAAAAAACTTAAAAAGTAAATAAATTACAAAATAAGTTAAAAAATTAAAGTAAAAATCTAAGTAAAAAATTAAAATAATTTTTCTTTATTTTTACATAAAGATATAAATTTAAAAAATGTAAAAGAAGAAGAAAAAAAACTAAAAAGAAAAGGAAAATTATTTTTTTTTTTTTTAATTAACAAATTAAAATTTAAAAAATAAACATAAATTTTCTTTATTTTTACATAAAAATATAAATTTAAAAAATGTAAAAGAAGAAAAACTAAACTAAAAAGAAAATTTTTTGTTTGTTTTTAAATTAAAAATAACAAATAACAAAATAAACTATAAAAGAAAAAAAGTAAAAGTAAAATCCTCCATTTCCATAATGTAATCTTGATGATGATTTTCCATATTTATACTTCTGAAAATGTACACATGTACAACTGCAACACATGTACAACTGCTACACATATACAACAACACATGTACAACTTAACAAACACCTACAAAGAATTACCGCTGACCATACACCATACTGCAACCACTGCAACAGACAAGAAGAGGAAACAGTAAAACACCACCTTATTGAATATCCTGCACTACAAGACCTACAAAAAGAACTGTTACCATCAAACTCCTCCACCACTAACACCCTTTATACAGACACAACACAGCTGAAGAAGACATGCACCTACCACTACCTGGCACAGGGAAGAAAGAGTGAAAGCTCGCAACTCCGGGGATCGGATAAGTAAGTAAGCAACTGAACTCCCCAACAACTAAAACCTTATATAAAATAGCATAACAGTCACAAGAAACATACAATACATGAACTTGAAGTTTGTTGAAAATAAGCAGCCAGCACACAAGCAGTGTTTATCAATAACAATATATCCTTATTGAAATACTTTTGTTTTCAACTCCAGAATGAGGCTATGACAGGAACATTCACTCAGAATTCTGTGATCTCCAGGGTAACTTTGGCTATGATGGAAGACACAGGGTAAGAAATCACTTGAATAGGGTCTAACTTAGTGCATGCAGGGTAAGAAATCACTTGTATAGGGTCTAGTTAGTGCATGCAGGGTAAGAAATCACTTGTATAGGGTCTAGTTAGTTAGTGCTTGCAGGTTAAGAAATCACTTGTATAGGGTCTAGTTAGTTAGTGCATGCAGGGTAAGAAATCACTTGTATAGGGTCTAGTTAGTTAGTGCATGCAGGGTAAGAAATCACTTGTATAGGGTCTAGTTAGTTAGTGCTTGCAGGGTAAGAAATCACTTGTATAGGGTCTACTTAGTGCATGCAGGGTAAGAAATCACTTGTATAGGGTCATTTTAGTTAGTACTTGCAGGGTAAGAGTCACTTGTTTAGGGTCTAGTTAGTTAGTGCATGCATGGGCAATGTTGTTCAGAAACAATATGCTTAAAGATATGGAAGAAAGAAGAGAAAGATACAAACAAAATTATTCTGTTGATGTGACATGATCGCTTGTTGTTGTTGTTAATATCCAAATGCTGATGATTAATGCTACTCTTATCATGGACTGGGCATGATTTTTTTACACTTCTCTGAATGGCTGAAGATATAGGTTGTTCTTTAGATATAAGTAGTTGTTTACTCTATGAGTGTGATTAGGAAGGTATAAGTGGGTCTCATTCGTGAACATTGGATTGAGGCCTTCAGAAAGGCCAGGCTGAAAGTGGTTACATTTATTTTTGGGCCAGGGCATGTGGGAGTATGAGGCAATGAAAGAGCAGATCAATTGATGTCATGCGCAATTTTAGCACAGGGTAATGTGGCAATGTATCGAGCTGACGTTTTGAACTCCTTAAGAGATATAGCACGTGAGAGTAAGACTATTGTGAATGATGATTCCTTTTCGATGGCCAGAATTAAAGATCAGTGTTTGAAATGTGGTGTTACTTGACAAGAACATTTTGGAGGGTGCAGAAGAATGATGGTCAACCAGAATAGGACCGGTACTGTCAGAATGAGTATAATGATGGATACACTTAGGGAGAGATCAGAGCAACTATGGACGTGTCCAGTTTGCAGTGATGATGATCCGATGACTAACTAACTATAGGTAGTTGTTTGGAGGGCTATATATGCTGATGTATCCGGTGTAGCACCTTAATATCCTAATGGATTATGGGTCTTATTTCTACGATTATATCCCTAAGCATGTGATAACTGACAGTTGTTTGATTGATAATGACAGAGTACAGAATTGGTACAAGCTTGTCACTCTTGTTCCCTATGCCATGCAGTGAAGTTTTACTTTCACCATCAGATTTGTGTTTCTCTGGCATTCTTCTTGATAGGAAGATTTACCAAAGCTTTTGCAAGTCCAGATGGCTGTTTGACTTATATAAATAACCAAAATGCCAGAGGATGTCCGACAAAGTGAAGAGTTCTGCAGTAACAAAACAAATAAATGATAAAGGCAATATTAAGTTAATAATGTTACTGTAATATTAACTATCAAAACAAACAAAAAATGTAAAAACTAAATAACAATAAACATTTCTTTATTGTTTAGTTTTTACAGCATTATTTATTTTGATAGTTAATATTACAGTAACATTATTAACTTAATATAGACTTTATCGCCTATTTGACTTAACGTGATTATAAGGTGCAATGTCATTCTGGAAGTCTTCTACTCATGAAGGGACTTTGCCATAACTTTTTAGAAATCTTGAGACTTGCTGCAGATAAAAAGGTAATTTTCCCCTAAGAAGTCCAGGTATGGGCCTTCAGCTGGTTACATCACAGCTGAGAAAATGGAGTTGGGTAGTTAAACTCACGGCAAACTGGCTTAGTCATCTTTTACGTGCATGACAGATATCAGTGTTACTAGTCTTTGTTTCTTATTTGCACTCTGGCAATACATAGGCATTTTGGCCAGATAAAAATGCCTTTGTAAGTTAGCAATGATAACACGTTGCAGAATTGACTAAGACAGTATTGTACAAAAGGCATCATTGAACTAGTTCATGGCTACAGCAGGTAAACTTCGGGTATCCATAAAGAAGAAATACATTCTAGAAAGCATGTCATCTAAGGACAAAGAAAATTTATGATTTGGATTTCAGCATTTGCTATTGTAACCTACTAGTTTTTTTGTTTGCAAAAACCCATGAGTGGTATTTTTTTACTTGTGTATTTTAAACTCATTTAGACCATGCTAGGGGTGCCTAGTAGAACTTGCTAAGGATGTCTAGTAGATCATGCTTCCTATGGGTGTCTAGTACAACTTGCTAAAGTCTCTAGTAGTGCTAGGGGTGTCTAGTAGAACTTTCTAGGGATGTCTATGAGAATGTTACATGGGTATCTAGTAACATTTTCTGGGGTGTCTTGTAGAACTTGCTAGATGTGTCTAGTAGTACTTGCTAGGGGTGTCTTGTAGAACTTGCTAGATGTGTCTAGTAGTACTTGCTACGGGTGTCTAGTAGAACTTGCTAGGAGTGTCTAGTAGAATTTGATAGGGGTGTCTAGTAGAATTTGCTAGAAGTATCTAGTAGAATTTGCTATGGTTGTCTAGTAGAAGTGTCAAGTAGAATTTTCTAGGGGTGTCTAGTAGAACTTTCTAGGGATATCTAGTAGAAATTTCTATTGGTATCTAGTAGAACTTTCTAGGGGTAACTAGTAGAACTTTCTAGGGCTGTCTAGTAGCACTTTCTAGGGGTATCTAATAGAACATGCTAGCGGGGATGTTTGGAAATCTCTGTAACTTGTTAGCCTATTTTTAAATAGTATATATATATATATATATATATATATACTTTCAAAATATATATATGTTTGGAGTCTATTAAATTCATGGTTGTGTACAACTAGTCCTGACATCATCAAATTACTTAATGTTTGTGTAGCTGGTATAAAGCTGATTACAACCAGGCAGGGGACTATGAGTGGGGACGTGGTCTTGGCTGTGAGTTTGTTCAGAGCAGTTGCTATCAGTGGATCAGCACCAGAATGGCCAGGTAATTTGTAAATCCTACATAATAAACTTACCTTTGAGTTTTTTTGATTTGTCTTTAGATCTTTAGCATACAAGTTTATTGCTCTTACCTGTCACTGCCCATGTGTTGAAGTGGTCCATATTAGGAGCAGAGAATATCAATACTGCTATCTGCCATATATGTTGTAAGAGGCAACTAAAGAGGTTTTTGGGAATGGGAGTTGGCTGTGAACTCCCATAGAGAGTCAAAGTGATGGAGAAGTTATGCTGAAGTCGGGTGTGCCAGATTGAAAGGTACAGATATCACAGCCAAGATGCAAACCATGATAAAACAGGTTCCAATTTCATGAATAAATCCTGCTACAGGAGTTTCATAACAAAGAAGAAGAAGATGAAACATGAGTATTTTTCTATAGCAAAATGCAGAACATCTGTGCTAGCTGACAGGTATGATTTATTACATGCTAGTTCTGTTCCTCATTGTGCGTGTGCCTTCGTTGATACTACAGGTTGTCAGCCTATACCCCCCAACTTTCCTTAGTTGTCTGCTACAGGTTGTCAGCCTATACCCCCCCAACTTTCCTTAGTTGTCTGCTACAGGTTGTCAGTCTATACCCCCAACTTTCCTTAGTTGCCTGCTACAGGTTGTCAGTCTATACCCCCCCAACTTTCCTTAGTTGCCTGCTACAGGTTGTCAGTCTATACCCCCCAACTTTCCTTAGTTGTCTGCTACAGGTTGTCAGTCTATACCCCCAACTTTCCTTAGTTGCCTGCTACAGGTTGTCAGTCTATACCCCCAACATTCCTTAATTGCCTGCTATAGGTTGTCAGCCTATCCCCCCCAAATTTCCTTAGTTGCCTGCTACAGGCTGTCAGTCTATACCCCCAACATTCCTTAATTGCCTGCTACAGGTTGTCAGCCTATCACTCGAACTTTCCTTAGTTGCCTGCTACAGGTTGTCAGTCTATCACTCGAACTTTCCTTAGTTGCCAGCTACAGGTTGTCAGCCTATCATGATGAAACTACAGTACAAGTAGACATCACCACATGTTTAATTATTTCTGTTGTCTATGTTTGTAAATTTCATGATCATCATTTAATAATTAAAATATTTATTTATTTAGAGTTGGTGTTAGGGTTAGTTATGTAAACACAACTATCCTAACCCAAACCTTAAATTAAATAAATTTTTAAATTATTAAATGATGAACATGAAATTTACAAATATAGACCAGGAAATTTACAAACGTAGACAAGAAAATTTACAAACATAGACAAGGAAAGTAACTCGACTATGTGGTGGCTTCTACTTTGCTATACAGAAACAAGTTTCAGAGTTTGAATATCTAGGCAGTATTTTTACGGGGAATGGAAGTCCAGACAGAGAGATAGATTCAAAATGCCAAAAGACAAACGCAGTGATTTATAGTTTCAGCTGTCACCACTATTTAACCTGTAGAAGTACCATGTCGAAATTTCTTGACAAGTGCACTCTTTTCATAGGTGCCCGATGTCAAAATATGTCACAGTGGACATAGCCATTTGTAGTCATGGACAACAATCTCCAATGTTAATTTTCCGTCATTCCAGAGGAAGTTGCATAATCTTTGTCTGGGTATCTACAGGTTAAATGTCTGGGTAGCTACATGTTATATGTCTGGGTAGCTACAGGTTAAATGTCTGGGTAGCTACAGGTTAAATGTCTGGGTAGCTACAGGTTAAATGTCTGGGTAGCTACAGGTTAAATGTCTGGGTAGCTACAGGTTAAATGTCTGGGTAGCTACAAGTTAAATGTCTGGGTAGCTACAGGTTAAATGTCTGGGTAGCTATACGTTAAATGTCTGGGTAGCTACAGGTTAAACATCTGATGAACAAGATCATAATCATATGAGATATAATAAAAAAGAATATTTTAACCTTCACCAAGCCTATATCAACCCCGGCAGCCGAAAAACAAAATGGCAGCGCGCGCTGTTGGCGGCCTGTCCCACCCAACGAGAATATCGTGAGATTTACACGTACCACAGTCTGTGCACATAGCTGGGGACATGCGCAATCAAAGCCGGTACATCCCCCACTTCCGAAATGATCGTTTTTGAGAATGGCTAGCTATTCGTAAATGTTTAAGAGCAATTAATCTGACCACATCTGCACACCGGTACGATGCAATGATGGTGGATCGGTTTTATAGACCTTTATTTCATCGTATTTCGAATAAAATAACATTGAATTGTGGCTTGAATCATGAATTATTAGGTTATTCAGTTTCACAGCAGTGAATATACAGAATGCCGTGTTGGTTTGGGGACTTGTACGTTTGATATCGAATATTTTGAAGTGGCAGAAAAAATAACTCTAGGCCTAAGCTCAAAGAACGATTTTACTGCAAATCTACAAGTTTTATACAGTCCCACCGGCTATATTTTGATAATTTCGCAGTGAAAGAACATAAATACAACAGATTTGCGTGATTTAGTTTACAGTGTTGCCAAGGAATTCGATATGTAAGGTAAGTTATTTTTTTACTTATTTTTTTCCTCTTTATTTGTTATTATATATATGTTATTTGTGAAAAACGTCTTTACCACTTTCTCATACGTCTGGTATCACACACACATGTACATAAATTACACCAATATATGCATAATTCAATTCTTTATTTATATGTGCAAATATTATTTAAATATCTCTAACAACCAAAAAATTATCACATTTTCAAAACAGTCACCATCAATAATGCAATGTTGCTGAAGTAAAACTTAAATAATGCAAATAATGCAAATTTTCAAAAAGGAATCCGGTGGCAGGGAGACGTTTCGTATTTTTTAATCTGGCTTGCTAAAGGTTAACAACACTCTGTTATCAATGCAAGACTTGAACACTAACATTTTTTACACAAGGGAAAGCTAATTACATGTGAAATCAAATGCCTGGGAAAGATACTCGATGTAACCGTATTAGCTTGAGAAAGACACTCAATGTCACCATATTAGCTTGAGAAAGACACTTGATGTTAACATATTAGCTTGAGAAAGACACTATGTTACCATATTAACTTGAGAAAGATGCTCAGTGTTACCATATTAGCTTGAGAAAGACACTCAATGTTGCTGTATTAGCTTGAGAAAGATACTCAATGTTACCATATTAGCTTGAGAAAGACACTAAGTGTTACCATATTAGCTTGAGAAAGGCACTCAAAGTTGCTGTATTAGCTTGAGAAAGATACTCAATGTTACCATATTAGCTTGAGAAAGATACTCAATGTTACTATATTAGCTTGAGAAAGATACTCAATGTTACCATATTAGCTTGAGAAAGATACTCAATGTTACCATATTAGCTTGAGAAAGACACTCAATGTTGCTGTATTCACTTGAGAAAGATACTCAATGTTACCATATTAGCTTGAGAAAGACACTAAGTGTTACCATATTAGCTTGAGAAAGGCACTCAATGTTGCTGTATTAGCTTGAGAAAGATACTCAATGTTACCATATTAGTTTGAGAAAGATACTCAATGTTACCATATTAGCTTGAGAAAGATACTCAATGTTACCATATTAGCTTGAGAAAGACACTCAATGTTGCTGTATTAATGTAGGAAAGACTCAATGTTACCATATTAGCTTGAGAAAGAATCTTAATGGTCCTATATTAACTTAGGAAAGACTCAATGTTACCATATTAACTTGAGAAAGACACTCATGTTACCATATTAGAAAGATTTATAAATTGGCAACATCAGAAATACCATTATATTATGTATTGAATATGACTGACTACAAATACAATGGTTATGAGTTACAACCTTATGAGAATGAAACATATACAATTCTCTACAAGTATATATAATACAAGACAATCAAATTGCAGAACAGAGGAAGAGTAAGGAAAAATATGGATAGAAAACATCAGAAATTCTGAACAATCAGTGATTTAGGGCAACTGAGGTGACACACCTAGCCTCAGAACATATACTAGAGTGCCCACCCCTATCACTTAATGACAAGCGTGGGTCAGTCTTTAAAGTCTTGGAAATGAGAAACTTTCCGATGAAAGTCTGTTAATTGATTCTTGCTTGCTTAAATTAGATTCATCTCTTTGTTTAGTTATTCTTGAACTTCTTGTATTCCTACTGTTACAGACATGAAAGCATCCACCCTTTCTGTGATCAGGTCAAACGAGGGCAACTGTGGACAGATTGCGCTCACAACAGAAAGTCTGTAGCACTTTGTAACCTGGTTGATCATAGTGATACCTTGCCAGCAAAATATCAGGTGAGTTTTCAATCAAAGCTGTGAGTTTTCATTCAGAGCTGTGAGTTTTCATTCAGAGCTGTGAGTTTTCATTCAGAGCTGTGAGTTTTCAATAAAAACTGAGTTTTTATTCAGGGCTGTAAGTTTTCATTCAGAGCTGTGAGTTTTCAATCAAAGATGTGAGTTTTCAATCAAAGATGTGAGTTTTCAATCAAAGATGTGAGTTTTCATTCAATGCTGTGAGTTTTCAAAGATAAGGACAGTCATAATATGATGTCTAATGTCTATCGCATTGATATATCAGAGATGTACAACCTTTCTTAACTTGCAGTGCCAAATTCACACTATATGGACCAAACCTGATTTAGAATATCCAAATAGCTTTTTCTTTAGTCCGGAGATAAATATGTTGCAGAGATTAAAATTAAAGTTTGTCCTGCTTTTAATGCCAATAATTCAAGTACCAGAAGACATTCTCTCCCCTATCTCTTTTTAATACATTCTGTACACTTGTTGCATTCACAGCAGTGCACATTTTTACATAATTAGTTCTTAGTTATCACTGCGTCGTGGTTTGCAGTTTGTGTTTGATAACATAATATTTTATCAGCTCTGGGGCCAATGCATATAGCAATTTAAAATCAGCCAGGTGGACTAGTAAAATGGCAGGCCATATTTTTTTTAAATCCTGTTGTAGATTTTTGTCTTTTATCAGTCTGTCTGTCTGTTTGTCCATTCTCATCTACCTAAACATGTTTGAATACTTGTGAAACACAGGTCCTCTCAAACTTCTTCCTTCTGTGTTCATTCTGAAACTCCTGCAGATCCACAAGATGTAATCCAGAGAACAGAATGTGTTGTGTCATGGTTTACAGTTTAGCTGCAATATAGACGCCCTTTGGCATAATATATCTGACATCAGCATGACCTCTGGGTCATTTTGACCCTCCTGGGATGGGATAGTTAACTCCATCATCAAAATCATTTTGCTAGCCTCTTACGGCTACAGCATGCTTGACAGGTAACATTGTCACTATTGTTTGCTCCCCTTTCAGGCCTGGTAACACAGAGTTGTAAAACTCTTCCATCTTGTCATATCTTTAGCTATTTCTTGCTAATCCTTTCATGTCATCATAGTCTTTCTTTGTGTGTATGTATCAAACTTTTACATTTCTGTATTTCCTTATTCTCAATTTTTTTCCCTGTAGATTCCAGCAATGCCTGTCTTAAAATGCATACTTGTTTTATCATTTACACAACAAACTTGTTTTATCATTTACATAACATTATTGTTTTATCATTTACACAACAAACTTGATTTATCATTTACATAACATTATTGTTTTATCATTTACACAACAAACTTGATTTATCATCTACATAACATTACTGTTTTATCATTTACACAACAAACTTGTTTTATCATTTACACAACAAACTTGTTTTATCATTTACATAACATTACTGTTTTATCATTCACACAACAAACCTGTTTTATCATTTACTCAACATACATGTTTAATCTTCACCAAACATACCTCTTTTACCATTCACACAACATGTTTTAACATTTATTCAACATATCTGTTTTGCAATTTGCACAAACAGTCAATTAAGTGTGGTACCGAATGACGTAGGCGATCATGTTTCTCCACGACTCTCTGTCTCTTGTGTTGCCAATAAGCTCGGTTGGTGAGCTTCTACCGTGCCACGATACAAGTCCATCTAGCAACTTCTCTCTTTGTCGTCTCCTATCTCTTCTCCCCTTGATCTTTCCAGTGGTTATTAAGTGTTCAAGCTGTGTTCATGTCAGCATATGCCCTAAAAACTTTGCTTGTCTGCCGCTAATGTTTGATATGATTGATCTTTTTACTCTGTCATCCTCCTTCCATCCTCGAATGTTGTAAAATAATTTTAGAAAGCGATTGGTGCCTTGTACAATTCACACAGCAATTCTGTTTTTCCATTCATTCAATATAATCTATTTCAGCATTTACACAACATATACAAATGTTTGAAAGCTTTCATGTGATTGGATGTTATCATACACAATAGTGGAACATGATTTCTTAACATACACACAGATAGAACATACACAGATAGAACATACAAATGGAACATACACACGGATGAAACATACACACAGATGGAACATACACAGATAGAAATACACACAGATGGAACATACACAGATAGAAATACACACAGATGGAACATACACAGATAGAAATACACACAGATGGAACATACACAGATAGAACATACACACATATAGAACATACACACATATAGATCATACACACAGATGGAACAAACACACAGATGAAACATCAATCAATATCAATCAATCAATAAAACCCATAACCCTTCAGGGTCGTAGGGGTACCACATTGGAAGCTTCAGCACACAGAGTCCTCCAGCGAATTCTATCCTCAGCGATGCGGATGAGTGTGGAAATATCTAGCCCTGTCCATTCCTTGATATTGTCTGTCCATGTCTTTATTTGTCCTCCTCTGCTTCTTCCACCCTCGACAGTTCCCTGCAGTATTGTTTTTGACAAGGAATCGTGCCTGCATACATGTCCGAACCATGCTAGTTTTCGTCGTTTCACTATTGAAAGCAATGGCTCCTGGACACCTGCACACATCTCTACTTTATTTCTTACGTACACATTGGTCTTATGTTCCCTATAGGAAATTCGTAGAATTCTTCTGTAGCATTTATACTCGAAAGCCTGTAATCTTCTCTCCATGTCCGCAGTGAGTGTCCAACTCTCACAACCATACAACACAATGGAAAGCACCAGCGATCTATACAGTTTGATTTTCACTCCAACACTGATGTTGCTTTTCCAATTCACAGTTAGCCTTGACAAGGACGCTAAAGCCATCTCCAGCCTTATTTTTAGTTCTGCTTTGCATTTACCATCGCTGCATATACTGGATCCGAGGTATTGAAACATACACACAGATTAAACATACACACATATAGATCATACACACAGATGGAACAAACACACAGATGAAACATACACACAGATGAAACATACACACAGAAAGAACATACACACAGATGAAACATAAACACAGAAAGAACATACACACAGATGAAACATACACACGGATGAAACATACACACAGAAAGAACATACACACAGAAATAACATACACACAGATGAAACATACACACAGATGAAACATACACACAGAAAGAACATACACACAGAAAGAACATACACACAGATGAAACACACACAGAAAGAACATACACACAGAAAGAACATACACACAGATGGAACATACACACAGATTATCTCTATTTAGAGAGATTCTTCTCAAAGCATTACATTTCGCTGAAAGTTGAAGTCTTCTGGGTGTGAAGTAAAGCTTTGGAGAACACATCTTTCTCTATCTACTTCATCAATTTCACATACGAAGCAAGAGCTAGCTTAAATGCTCATAGTTCTTGAAGAAAAATCATAATGCAGCAAACAGGATTTGAACCATGTCCACTTAGATAGCACCTTCTTACCTTTCAACTTGAGTCCACATGTGTTCCATCTTCAACCACACCACATACCTAAAAATAAAATGCAATTTTAGTCAAGATTTTCAATATGTATATTCCCAAGCTACTAAGAATATGGACTGGTCAATCAACACACAAACAACAGCAACAAAACACACACAGCACAGGGGTATATAAATTCCTTGAGAACCACAAACATTTTAGCATCAGCACATGCCCTCAGTGCTAAATAAACAATTTGGTCTACTTGTAAACTTAAATAACACATAAACAAGTTTGCTTTAGATATGACATGAGTAAATGAATAATGTAATATAGAAGCATCAAGGATCTATTAAAGAAAAAATATAATGCAGCAAATGGGATTTGAACCGGATATGCTCAGATAACACTTTTAATGGTTCAAAGCACACTACTCAACACACCAGTTGCCTTCTTTACTAAATGTCTGTTTTCTCATTTAAACTGCATGTCTTGACAAATTTTTTTACCTTTGAATATCTCTTGTTGTCATATTTATCTAGAATTTCTGTTTTTTTAACACAAACTAACAGTGTTTCTTTTACTTGCAAGTATTTTGATTCCCTACCTGGGATTGCCAAAGAGGATATTGGCAGATATGCAGGCTCAGTCACTTTAGCTGACTATTGTCCATACCTTCAGGTAACTTTTTTTTATGGTTACATGGTTGTGATGTCTTTAGTTGGGGTGTTCCCAAATGTTATGTCTAGTTATGTGTTCAATTGTGATGTTTTCCACTCTAATGTCCATTTATGTGTACAATTGTGGTGTTTACAAATCTGATGTTCATTTATGTGTTCAATTGTGGTGTTCCAAAATCTATGTCCAGATATGTATTCAATTGTTGTGTTCTCAAATATAATGTCCAGTTATGTGTTAAATTGTTTCAAAAAATTACTAAAAACAATGTTATTTCCACATTTATATGTCACTCTGACATGTTTGTTGTGGTGTAGTCATTTCTACTCATTGTCTTTTTATGTTATGTGCGTATCTTGACAAAGGCCTATTGGTCGTCATTCAGTAGAGTTTCATAACTTGTCTCTCACGTGAGTATTAGATTATAGTCCAAAGGTTGTGTTTAAGTCTTGATATGATCACTCTATGTTCAGCCCAACTGTATAAATGAGTATTCAGCTCATTAAGTTGTGGAAGGCAAGTAGATACAGCAAGGAAAGGTACTGATCACTCTCACCTCAAAGAAAGCTGAAACCTTTCAAACTGTCTCTATCTCTATTGTCTTTTCTCTGCTTTTGCTGTGAAGCGTCGCAGAATTGAATGACGGATCAGTTTTGGGCTATAGCATGTTTGGTCGCTGGATATGCAGTAATACTGTGTCATGTCAGAATATTGGTAACTCCTTCAATCCACCTTCTTCTTGATTTCACTGTATCTTGCTGTTTCCATTTTTATGTTGTATTCTCTTGCCCCTGGCCAATAATGGTTCATTCTCATTTGGTAGCCAAACCATTTCAGTCTCTGTTTTTCAATATATTTGACCACTGATGTTGTTCCAACAGTTTTTGTAATCGTTTCATTTCTCACATGATTTCTTGTTCTGTTTGCTGCTCTTCTTAGACATCTCATTTCACAAGTAGTAAACTTTCTCTCTTGTTCTTTAGTTAGTGTCCATGTCTGACATTGATAACACAATGTTGGAATGAATGTTGAATTTATAATTTGCCTTTTGGTTTCCATCGGGATAGAAGTATGTTTTAAATTGGTTTCAAAAATAGTTTCATGCTGTGAGGTAGAGTATACCTCCACACCCCTGTGGCTTAAAATATACCTCCACACCCCTGTGGCTTAAAATATACCTCCACACCTCTGTGGCTTAAAATATACCTCCGCACCCTCTGTCATTCCTCTATTTTGAGCAGTAAGCTAAGTAACAGGAGCTACTTCTCTCATGCCCTTCACAAACTTCAGAAAGTATAATTTTGAGTGTCTTTTTTTGCAGGTTAATAAAGCCAGTTTATTGATTGATTGATTGAAGCCAGTTTAACCAGTAACAGACCTTGAGTTTTTGATTTATTTCAGGAGTTTAGTTGGACCAATGAGAACAATGTACCTGTCAGGGGATCTAACTGTGAGGACTCCGAGAACAACTTAGGTATGCATTTTGTCTTTAACTGCATACATTTCTTTTCTTGGTTTACAAGAATAAGCATGAGCATCTTATTGATTCACACCAAAAAGGCTGGTAATAATAAACCCATATTGGCCAGCAGCAAGAGCATGCAACATGGGTATAGAAAGAGTCAGAAGAAGACCAAGAAGAGGAATCCAAAGAGTTCAGATGTTCTGAGGCATCACAAGATTACTGCGTATCAAGTGTATCCAAATTTTATATTATTGATTGTATCCAAGTGTTATTATTGATTCTTCTTCTTCTTCAGTGTTCATTCTCAAACTCCCGCTGGATCTCCCTTGTAGCATTGAATATGTTTTGTGTATTGTAATTTGTATGTTTTCTTGTGTGCGCTTCATTACCCACTAGTTTTAGTTATAGTCTATCATGTCTCAGTGAAGCCATTATATTAACCTGTGTTTTACGTAAATACAATTGTTACGTTTCATGCAGTTTCCTTATATTGATTCTCGTACTAGAAGTTAACATGAACAATGATCACAAGTTCACATGAACAATAGAACTATTGATTATAATCTAGTTTTCAGTATTGAACATAGCAAGGTTATGATTATGTGACCCAGAAGTTACGTTTTAGTATTCAACATAGCAAGGTTATGACTGTGTGACCCAGAAGCTACTTTCAGTATTAAACATAGCAAGGTTATGATTGTGTGACCCAGAAGTTACTTTCAGTATTAAACATAGCAAGGTTATGATTGTGTGACCCAGAAGCTACTTTCAGTATTGAATATAGCAAGGTTATGATTGTGTGACCCAGAAGCTACTTTCAGTATTAAACATAGCAAGGTTATGATTATGTGACCCAGAAGTTATGTTTTAGTATTCAACATAGCAAGGTTATGATTGTGTGACCCAGAAGTTACTTTCAGTATTGAACATAGCAAGGTTACGATTGTGTGACCCAGAAGTTACGTTTTAGTATTCAACATAGCAAGGTTATGATTGTGTGACCCAGAAGCTATTTTCAGTATTGAACATAGCAAGGTTATGATTGTGTGACCCAGAAGCTACTTTCAGTATTCAACATAGCAAGGTTATGATTCTGTGACCCAGAAGCTACTTTCAGTATTGAACATAGCAAGGTTATGATTCTGTGACCCAGAAGTTACTTATAATGTTTTGTTAAATCTATTTTCCAAAACCAGACTCTGCAAACAATTTCTTTGGTGAGAAATATGGTGAAAGAAGTCTTTGCTTTGAACATGCTAGTAAGTGGTGCCTTCATCGGTTTGGTTTAGTCAAGAGTCCCCAACATGCAGGCAGTGGCTGTTATGAGGTAGCTTTATATTCTTCACATTGTATGTTTGGTCACATTGTATGTTTGGTAACATTTTCACATTGTATGTTTGGTAACATTTTCACATTGTATGTTTGGTAACATTTTCACATTGTATGTTTGGTAACATTTTCACATTGTATGTTTGGTAAAATTTTCACATTGTATGTTTGGTAACATTTTCACATTGTATGTTTGGTAACATTTTCACATTGTATATTTGGTAACATTTTCACATTGTATGTTTGGTAACATTTTCACATTGTATATTTGGTAACATTTTCACATTGTATGTTTGGTAACATTTTCACATTGTATGTTTGGTAACATTTTCACATTGTGTGTTTGGTAACATTTTCACATTGTGTGTTTGGTAACATTTTCACATTGTATGTTTGGTAACATTTTCACATTGTATGTTTGGTAACATTTTCACATTGTATGTTTGGTAACATTTTCACATTGTATGTTTGGTAACATTTTCACATTGTATATTTGGTAACATTTTCACATTGTATGTTTGGTAACATTTTCACATTGTATGTTTGGTAACATTTTCACATTGTGTGTTTGGTAACATTTTCACATTGTGTGTTTGGTAACATTTTCACATTGTATGTTTGGTAACATTTTCACATTGTATGTTTGGTAACATTTTCACATTGTATGTTTGGTAACATTTTCACATTGTATGTTTGGTAACATTTTCACATTGTGTGTTTGGTAACATTTTCACATTATATGTTTGGTAACATTTTCATATTATGTTTGGTAACATTTTCACATTGCATGTTTGGTAACATTTTCATATTTGTGGTGTATTTAGTAGTCCAGCTCTGTGGTGGGGTGGTACACAGTGTGTCCGTGGTGACCAAGGTACAGTGTTCGAATCCTGACACTGGCAATTGTGCATCTGTACATTTCAGAAAACAATGGCAAACTACTATATGTATTTATATTGCCTAGTAAAAAATCACTACATCCAAAAAATGCTGATGTGATGGCTTTGTCCTGAATAGGATACACTACCCAATTGTTTGGTCACATTTTTAATCCTCAAATTGCATACCTGCATATCTGTCAACAAGTAAGATGTCCTTGCAGTGTAACCTTTTTTTCAGGAATACCTGTCATTATAACCCCAACAATCTACCAATGACAGCTTCTTGATGAGGAGGTGGAGTTTAAGTATGACACCATTGGCTGAAAACTAAGTCTGACTAGGCCCTCAAATTACCAGCAATACCACAGTCTGCCCTTGGAAGTAAAGGTGCTGAAGACAGGCAGAAATCAGCCAAGAAACGTAGGATATGATATAATGCACCAATGCAATGGAAATATGCGTATATCTAATAGTTATTATGGTTATTACTCTGTGATAGACATCCAGGCAGGGTATCAAATGAAAGGATGAATGTCAAATGCTGAGAAATGCATACTGGCCCAGAGAAACAGCGTGAAAAAAAGCTCTACAGAATTCTGTATAGTTTACAAAACACAGTCAAGTTTATAGAACAAAGCTGCAAATATAGATACATTTCAGGTGAACTAAACACAGTCAAGTTTATATAACAAAGCTGCAAATATAGATACATTTCAGGTGAACTAAACACAGTCAAGTTTATAGAACAAAGCTGCAAATATAGATACATTTCAGGTGAACTAAACAAGTCAAGTTTATAGAACAAAGCTGCAAATATAGAACATTTCAGGTGAACTAAACACAGTCAAGTTTATAGAACAAAGCTGCAAATATAGATACATTTCAGGTGAACTAAACAAGTCAAGTTTATAGAACAAAGCTGCAAATATAGATACATTTCAGGTGAACTAAACACAGTCAAGTTTATAGAACAAAGCTGCAAATATAGATACATTTCAGGTGAACTAAAGAAGTAAAAGAATGAACTCTTGCATCATTAATGTTGACTTTTCTCGAAACTCAATGTATTCAAAGACATAATCTACATACTTTATATACTCATTGTAAAGCCCTTTTGGGCGCAAGCTGACCCCTGCCCCGCTTTGCGCATTGAAAGAGAGAGAGAGAGACCTTCAAAGATTTCTGTCCAGTCTTTGATATTGTCTGCCCGTAATTTTCTTTTTGCTTCCTCTGCTTCTTCTACATTCAATTGTCACACACACACCAATATAAATATCTCTGTGTTTTCATGCGTACATGTGAGCAAAAGAGAGAGACAATTGTCACACACACACACCAAATAAAATATCTTTGTGTTTTCATGCGTACATGTGAGCAGGAGAGAGAGAGACAATTGTCACACACACACACCAAATAAAATATCTTTGTGTTTTCATGCGTACATGTGAGCAGGAGAGAGAGACAATTGTCACACACACACACCAAATAAAATATCTTTGTGTTTTCATGCGTACATGTGAGCAGGAGAGAGAGAGACAATTGTCACACACACACCAAATAAAATATCTTTGTGTTTTCATGCGTACATGTGAGCAGGAGAGAGAGAGACAATTGTCACACACACACCAAATAAAATATCTTTGTGTTTTCATGCGTACATGTGAGCAGGAGAGAGAGAGACAATTGATGGCAGAAGAAACAGAGGGAGCAGAAAGAAAATCATATATATCTGTATATATTTCTTCTGTGTAATTTTTTCCTGTTTTAAAATGTATATTTTATGATGGTGTCTTGAATCTGGATCTGCCCAGAACACAATGTTGTTCATTCATAAATTAATAATCAATATTTGTATTAAATTACAGTACAGCTGTGTACAAGGCGTCGGTCTGTATATAAAGGTAGAAAACCAAACTTATCGGTGTTATAAAGAGCATCAAGTCATAAAAGTGGTTTTTGGTTCTTCGGAGTATGTCCATAAGGGAACAATAATTTGTCCTAGATGTGATAACATTTGTAAGGTAAGGACAATATAGATGCTATGTTAAAACAATACTATATTGATATGCTATGTTAAAACAATAAACTACGTAACATCTGGACGTCAAACACACTAAGAAACCACAAAACTCAGGTTGTTTAACTCCAACATCATCCCTATTCTATCATATGGATGCGAAAGTTGAAAGTTGGCACAAAAGCCACAGATAAGAGACTAGACTCCTTTGAAAACAAATGCCTACGTACCATTCTGAATGTTAAGTGGAGTGACTTTAAATCTAACACTACTATAAGAGAGGAAAGCAAACAAACCTATATATCTTCCTTCATTAGACAACAGCATTGGACTTACATTGGCCATGTTCTCAGAATGAACAGCCTAAGAATTCCCCAGCAGTCACTATATTGGGCGCCACCCGGAGTAAGAAGAAGAGGGAGACCTAGAGAAACTCTACGAAGAACAATTAAAAGAGAAGGCATGTCAATGAACCCTAAACAACACGCAACAATTGAAAGACCTGGCAACACAAAGACAGAAATGGAAAGCTATGGTTTCTGCCCTATGCGCCGCCTATGTCCATGGAGGAACATAACATAACATAACATAACATGTTAAAACAATACTTTATGGATATACTATGTTAAAACAATTGGTCATGTGACGTATTCCTTTCAGAATGTTGTCTTTCCAATGAACTCTCTGAACCTCTCTCTGTCTTGGGCAATGTGGCTTGCATTTTCTAGTGATGTATTCATGTTATTTTTAATGTTGTCAGTCCATTGTCTTCTTGGTCTGCCCTTTCTCCTCTCCCAGGTACTCTTCCCTCCATTATTTATCTTTCTAAACAGTTGTGTCTCTTTATATGACCAAACAGGCGTAGTTTTATTTCTGTTATTGTGTTTAGTAACCAACACTCTGGAATCTTCAATGTGTTTTTAATATCTGAGTTTCTGATTTTTTCCTTCCATGATATTCTAAGTATCTTTCTGTAGCATTTCAGCTCGAAGGCGTTGATCTTCTTTGCCGCTGTTTTACTTAGGGTCCATGTTTCACAGCGGTATGTTGCAACCTGGAAAAATAAAAGTTTGAAATTGTTAAAACAATACTTTATTGATATGCTATGTTAAAACAACACTATATTGAGATAATTTGTTATATGATGGAGACACAATTTATGTTTTTGTGAACTTACATTGGATTACATTGTAACTGTTTGAGCACATAGTTGTATGACTAGAACACAAATATCAAAATCATGAGGTCTTTTGTTCAAACCTTATTGGGACTAGATTTGTATCTCTTGGAGGTAAAATACAATTATTTCTGTACACATTGTGGAGACAGCTATGGCAAATCTGAATTTTTTAACACTTTCTTATAAAAACTGCTTGCACTAATAACAGGAAAACACATAGTAACAAAATGTATGTAACTTTAGAGTCACACTTTGTTTAGGTAGACTTTTCTGCCAATAACAAGTCACTATGTTGTCATGATTTGCAGTGTAAATATGCAGACAATGAAGCGAATGTTGGAAACATTGAAATAGAGAAATAAGAAATATCTTGGGACCAGCCAGAAAATGTCTCAATTGCTGCCTAGCCAAATTGTTGTGATGAACCAACTGAGCGGAGGACTATCTAGCTAACTAAATTCTTGTGGTGAACACATCCGAGTAGAGCACATTCCTAGCTAATCAAATTCTTGTGACGAACACATCTGAGCAAAGCACATTTGATATATTCTGTATTAAATAATTTACTTCTGATCAGAAGAATAGATTGTTGCCCCTTCTTTTCTGTTTTACTCTCTGCTGTATTATTTTTTGGGGTTTTATATTAGAGTTAGCTTTGCAGCGTTTCTTTGTTTACTTTATTTGTATGCCCACTAAACAGGAAAGTACCTATAGTTTTACTGATGTACCTCATAACTTGTGACATTATAGGTTACAGCACCGCAGATTTCATTTGAGAATCGTATCTTCTTCTGCTTTGTTCATTCACAAACTTATGTTGATTAGCAGAATATAGTCCAGAGAACAGAATGCATTGTCATGGTTTACAGCTTGCTGTGATATTTGCACCTTTCGGCCTGACACATCCAACATTGTTTGTGGGTCACTCTCACCATCAATGAGAAGGAACAAGCAACTCCAGCCATAAAACCTACTTAGTCACCTTTTACGACATGCCTGGCATCACTATTCTTTGCTCTCATTTTGTCTCCAGCAATACACGGGCGAGAACATAGCAACTGATAGTATTATATTTGCTCACTTATCAAAGCTTTTCTGGTCTCCATTTTGGAGAGAGCTTCAAAATGGCATCAGGAATGCCAATCATGAAGTCTCCCATAGAATTTTCACTGTTTCAAAACTGCATCTTCATTCATACACTTGCAGGATTGAGACAGGCATGCATTAACATACCAGACTTTTATTTGCCAATAAATTTCTATAGATTTCACCCATTCACTGACCATAAAATTAGTGATTCTCCGTGGTGTTTGCCAATAAATTTCTATAGATTTCACCCATTCACTGACCATAAAATTAGTGATTCTCCGTGGTGTTTGCCAATAAATTTCTATAGATTTCACCCATTCACTGACCATAAAATTAGTGATTCTCCGTGGTGTTTGCCAATAAATTTCTATAGATTTCACCCATTCACTGACCATAAAATTAGTGATTCTCTGTGGTGTTTGCCAATAAATTTCTATAGATTTCACCCATTCACTGACCATAAAATTAGTGATTCTCCGTGGTGTTTGCCAATAGAGGGGTGCAGCCAACTTTAAATTGCCATTATGGTATCATGTATGTCTACACCAAGAAAGCATGTGTAGAACACTTCTTGACATCCTTAACACTTTACAGATCAATTGCAATGATTGTTGGATTTCCATTCTAGAACCCTGGTGATCAATTTCGACGATCATCAAAGCTGCTATAATATTTCAGTAATACGACAACCATTATAATACGAGTAACATAGTGTTACTCAAAATAGCGTTCCCTGCATCCCAAATTCCATAGTTTCCTTTTACAATGTGCGTGGAAAGCAACAGTGTCACTATTCTTTGCTCCATTCTTAGGCCTGACAAGACATGGTTGATTGATTTGTTTGGTTTGAATTCTGGTCAGTCAATATTCAAGAGATATTTCTAAGATACTTATGTACATAGATATTATACTAATATAACAATGTTTAATTTTTACTGATTGGAACATGTTTTTATTTTCTGTGACAGAGTGAGGGTGTGACCTGCCCGCCTGACCCTCCAAGCAGCATATTTCTGCCACAACTTGACAATTCATTCTGCAGGGGGTCTGCTTCTTCATCGCATCAAAACATAGCAGTACTAATTTTCACATTTTTGTTGTGTGTCATTCTCAGATAACATATATTGTTATAACATGTATTGTTATGTCATGGCTCTAGATATAGGTCTTCATGTATATATATATAAGTGAATAATGCCAGTATTGTGCTGAAGTTACAAAATGAGTAATTGTAAACAATGCCGGTATTGTGCTGAAGTTACAAGATGAGTAATTGTAAACAATGCCAGTATTGTGCTGAAGTTACAAAATGAGTAATTGTAAACAATGCCGGTATTGTGCTGAAGTTACAAGATGAGTAATTGTAAACAATGCCAGTATTGTGCTGAAGTTACAAGATGAGTAATTGTAAACAATGCCAGTATTGTGCTGAAGTTACAAGATGATAATTGTAAACAATGCCAGTATTGTGCTGAAGTTACAAGATGAGTAATTGTAACTGTAACATTAGAAGGGTAATTGCTTTAAATAAGTGAGTGTCATGGATGTGGTTTTAACAGTCTAAATATTAATATGGAAAATATGTGACAACCCTGTTTACCTGTGCCATACTAAACTATTTTCAAGCATGTGCGGCATTAGGATTATTTACAATATTTGTTATTTTGTGAGAAGTTTCAATAAATTAATTACTGAATGTGCCTAGTTTAGTGAATCACAGAAGGACCTAGTCACTGAATGTGCCTAGTTTAGTGAATCACAGAAGGACCTAGTCGCTGAAAATGCATAGTTTAGTGAATCACAGAAGGACGTAGTCGCTGAATGTTCCTAGTTTAGTGAATCACAGAAGGACGTAGTCGCTGAATGTACCTAGTTTAGTGAATCACAGAAGGACCTAGTCGCTGAATGTGCATAGTTTAGTGAATCACAGAAGGACCTAGTCATTGAATGTGTCTAGTTTAGTGAATCACAGAAGGACCTAGTTGCTGAATGTGCCTAGTTTAGTGAATCACAAAAGGACCTAGTTGCTGAATGTGCCTATTTTAGTGAATCACAGAAGGGCCTAGTCATTGAATGTGCATAGTTTAGTGAATCACAGAAGGAACTAGTCGCTGAATGTGCATAGTTTAGTGAATCACAGAAGGACCTAGTCGTTGAATGTGCCTAGTTTAGTGAATCACAGAAAAACCTAGTCGCTGAATATGCCTAGTTTAGTGAATCACAGAAGGACCTAGTTGCTGAATGTGCCTAGTTTAGTGAATCACAAAAGGACCTAGGTGCTGAATGTGCCTAGTTTAGTGAATGACAGAAGGGCCTAGTCATTGAATGTGCATAGTTTAGTGAATCACAGAAGGGCCTAGTCATTGAATGTGCATAGTTTAGTGAATCACAGTTGCGAATTCTGACAGAAAGTATTAGTTAATTGTTTACACATGACATTTGCATAATTAGTGTATTTGTAATTTTTGTTGTTGAGATTGAGCTTCTGAAACTGTGACTTTTTCCCCAGTCAATACTTAGTTCAGAAAATTGTTTGTTGTCATTCATGTGTTGCCAGGACCCGAAAAAGAAACAAAGAATACTGACTCTGTTATATACCATATATGTCATATGAGGCCACTAAGGAGGTTTTAGAGTTGATTTGACTGTACCATCCAATATAGGGTCAAAGTGACTCAAACGCCATAGTAAAGTTGGATGTATCAGACAGAAAGATGCAAACATCACATCTAAGCTGTAAACCATGACACATTGCATTCTGTTCTCTGGAATACTAATCTGCAAGAGTTTGAGAATGAACAAAGAAGAAGAAGATGGAAATTGTGATTTTTTATGTGGACTGTATAGGAATTTTATGGGGACTGTATAGGAATTTTATGACTATTTGAAAATTCAGCAATAAATTCTTTTTTCTGTAGTAAGTCTAAGGTATGGGAACTGTTAAAGGATAAATCCTCAGTGTTAAGAACAAGCTAACATACTAAAGATGTTCAAGTTGCTGCAACACAGAGTAAAGAAGGGGAAAACAACAGATATGCAAGGAGTGTTGCAGAAAAAATATAAAACAAAAACATCAACAGAAACGAATGACGTTTCGATTAAAAAGTCTTCATCAGGACAAAAACAGACAACAAGAAATGAATATTGCAAATAGAGAATCATAATGTAGGAGAGGAGCAAAAGAAGATGATAAGGGAGATAAGATGAAAGAAAGAAAAAAAGGGAGATTCTTCTTGATTAGAAACTGGCCTCACAGCACGTGGGGCATTACCATAAGTGCTCTGCGCTCTGTTCCAGCAACCGTCCGACTCAATTGTGTTTCGAGTCTAATGCAGCCGAAACAGACATCGACATCAGGGCACAACTCTGGCCCTTGCGACAGATTTCTTTGTTCCGCCCACCCACGCCGTGCCTGCAACTAGTTCAAGCACAACGTCGGCCTGTCGGAACAACATGGTAACTGAAATTGAAGGTTACGACTACGAAAAAGGGATAAAAAAGGACAAATACAGCAAGAAGAGAAGAGAAAGTAAACAGAACAAGTAACAGAGTAAGTATAATAAAAGAAGAAAACTTGAGTTTTTGTCGAAGAAAAAACACTACTTATCTGAAATCCAATGTAGTCAAACAGAGTAGTTGAAGTCACTGTACATTATATGAGAACTGTACATTTTGCTGTCTTTATATTGGCAAGTGAAGATGCCAATTTAGTTAATGGAAGAAGCTTATTCTGCTTATGTGTTTGTTAAGTCTTGTGTATGTTGTGTTTGTATTTGTTAAGTCTTGTGTGTGTTGTGTTTGTATTTGTTAAGTCTTGTGTATGTTGTATTTGTATTTGTTAAGTCTTGTGTGTGTTGTGCCTGTATTTGTTAAGTCTTGTGTGTGTTGTGTTTGTATTTGTTAAGTCTTGTGTGTGTTGTGTCTGTATTTGTTAAGTCTTGTGTGTGTTGTGTTTGTATTTGTTAAGTCTTGTGTGTGTTGTGTTTGTATTTGTTAAGTCTTGTGTGTGTTGTGTCTGTATTTGTTAAGTCTTGTGTGTGTTGTGTCTGTATTTGTTAAGTCTTGTGTGTGTTGTGTTTGTATTTGTTAAGTCTTGTGTGTGTTGTGTTTGTATTTGTTAAGTCTTGTGTGTGCCTTCTTCTAATCTAACACATTATATATGCTATTCACATCATAGTTGTTGATGTCATGTTTTATATTAAATAATTCCGCTGAAGTTGGATGTGCCGTACCATTGGTGCAAATAGAACGGCAATACAGTACATTTTCCTTTCTTTTGGCTACATCCTGCTGGATTTCTAGTAGGATTATTGTCCTGCTATAAGAGATGGATTTCTAGTAGGATTATTGTCCTGCTATAAGAGATGGATTTCTAGTAGGATTATTGTCCTGCTATAAGAGATGGATTTCTAGTAGGATTATTGTCCTGCTATAAGAGATGGATTTCTAGTAGGATTATTGTCCTGCTATAAGAGAGATACAGCAGAAGTGTGAGAATGGATTGGGGGAAAAAATATATTGGTTCGTTGGTTGGTTGCTGATCCAGCGGTCCATGGGCTCATGCCCTTTGACCCAACTGGAAAAATGTATTAAATGAATCATTTCTGCATGCTCTTGAAATCTTTTTTCTCTGATTTGTTTAGATATTTTTTGTTAGCTGTTCTATTCTGAAGTTGTTATGAATTGACATGCATATTATCTGGCAAACACATGGGTGATCAGTTTTCCGCAGCGGATGTCAAAGGATATACATTTTAATGATTTTTTTAATGGCATGTTGTTTAAACTCTTCTAGTCTATTTTTGTGTGGGGAAAAAAGTGAGTTGAAAATATCTCAGACATTTGAACATCATCCTTCTTGTTCACTCATTCTCAAACTCATGACGGCAAGATGTAGACTCTTGTTGGTTTGTAACATGTAGACTCTTGTTGGTTTGTAACATGTAGACTCTTGTTGGTTTGTAACATGTAGACTCTTGTTGGTTTGTAACATGTAGACTCTTGTTGGTTTGTAACATGTAGACTCTTGTTGGTTTGTAAGATGTAGACTCTTGTTGGTTTGTAAGATGTAGACTCTTGTTGGTTTGTAACATGTAGACTCTTGTTGGTTTGTAAGATGTAGACTCTTGTTGGTTTGTAAGATGTAGACTCTTGTTGGTTTGTAAGATGTAGACTCTTGTTGGTTTGTAAGATGTAGACTCTTGTTGGTTTGTAACATGTAGACTCTTGTTGGTTTGTAACATGTAGACTCTTGTTGGTTTGTAACATGTAGACTCTTGTTGGTTTGTAACATGTAGACTCTTGTTGGTTTGTAAGATGTAGTCTCTTGTTGGTTTGTAACATGTAGACTCTTGTTGGTTTGTAACATGTAGTCAGTCTCTTGACAGTTTGCAAGATGTAGACTCTTGTTGGTTTGTAAGATGTAGACTCTTGTTGGTTTGTAAGATGTAGACTCTTGTTGGTTTGTAACATGTAGACTCTTGTTGGTTTGTAACATGTAGTCAGTCTCTTGACAGTTTGCAAGATGTAGACTCTTGACAGTTTGCAAGATGTAGTCTCTTGTTGGTTTGTAAGATGTAGACTCTTGTTGGTTTGTAAGATGTAGACTCTTGTTGGTTTGTAAGATGTAGACTCTTGTTGGTTTGTAAGATGTAGACTCTTGTTGGTTTGTAACATGTCATCAGTCTCTTGACAGTTTGTAACATGTAGTCTCTTGTTGGTTTGTAACATGTCATCAGTCTCTTGACAGTTTGTAAGATGTAGTCTATGACAGTGTGCAAGATGTCATCTGTAGAATGTATTGCCTTGCATCATAGTTTCTATTTTGGCTACCTGTTATCTCAACACAGTTAACTTCAGCGTGAAAATTTTGAGCCACTTTGCCTTTCTACAGAATTTTATTCCACCACTAGACTTATCCCTTCTTAGTCATCTCTTATGACATGTATGGCAGTCACTATTCTTTGCTCCTCTTTCTAGACAAGGTTGATTTTTAAATCTGAGGTCTTGTTTGTAGTCATCTCAATATTTATTCGTGTGTTTATTTCCATGATGTGCTCAATACGTTCATGGTTTTGTTAGTATGTCTGTTCTCTTATTATTTAAACTGCTTATGTGACCTGGTACACAGTACTCGTGGAAAGTACTTGTGGAAAGTACTTGTGGAAAGTACTTGTGATTTTGTAATTTAAAAAACTGAGTGAATGGTAGACTGCTGTAAAATTGTGCACTGTATGGTAAGGAAATAGGGAAGAATAAAAATGATTAAATAAGTTTTACGTTGAAAAAAAAACCAAAGACTTGACATTTCAACCAAAAGGTCTTTATCACGATAGAAACAAACAAAATCAAAGGAATACCAAATGCAAGAAATTTTGTAGAAACTGACAGGTCTGGAGAAGAAACAGAGAACCTCTCTTCATATTTTTTTTAATTTTCAGACCTGTTATTTTCTAGAACATTGCTTGCATGTAATCTGCATTTTATTGTGTTTGTTCATATCTTTATAAAGACCTTTTGGTAGAAATGTCAGTCCTACCGGGGTATATTTTGATCAATGTAAAAGTGCTGCTTAACCATTTATATATATATTTCCTTCAATATTTACTAGTAACTTATTCAAGGTTTGAAAGGGGAGCAAAGATAGCAACACTGTGACTTGCCATACACATCATAAGAGGTGACTAAAGAGATTTCAAGATGGAGTTGACAAGTCTACAAGTTAAGTATATGTCAAATATGTCTGACTGAAAGACAAATATCTCATTGAAGCTGTAAACCTGGGCATAGCTCAATTCTGTTCTGTTCTTCACAACTCATCATCATCAAGTGCTGTCTCCGCAGTGAAGGTTGGCGGCAACATACTTCCAACATCCCCCAATGTCTTGTTTTGGTGGTGCACTCGGCTGTAACCTGTCCATCTTGTGATGTTACTCTCCCACTTGTGTCTCAACTTACCTCTTAGAACCTCTTTGTTTGTTTTCTTCTCTTTCCATGATGTTCTCCCTATTCTTCTATATATCCTTATCTCAAAGGCATCAATTATGTCTTCTAATTATTTGTTTATTGTCCATGTTTCTGAGCCATACATTAATATAGAATAGATCTAACATTTTATAATTCTCATTTTTAACTTGTTTGTGATTGTTTAGATGTTACTATTTTCCTTATGTCATTGAAAGTACTTTTAGCCATTTCCACAACTACTTTCTGTTAACCAGTAGAAGCTTGAGAATCACTGCAAAATAAGATATTGTAATGTTAACAGTTAAGAAGTTAACAGTTTATTTATCATCACTGAACTGTATTATAGCTTAGTTTCCAGTTTGGATGTGATGTTTCAACAGTGACTGTTAGTCGGAAATGGTCATGTTTACAATTTTTTTCCCTTGGGTGAGCTGGTAATGTCATGGTGACCAGACAATCCGGTTTTATCAGGGCAGTACCATTTTTGGATATTGTGTTCAAGTGTCTTAAAAACAAAGTTATCTCTACACACAAAAAAAGTTATCTCTACACAAAAAAAGTTATCACAAAAAAATTTATCTCTACACAAAAAAGTTATATCTACACAAAAAAAGTTATCTCTACACAAAAAAAGTTACCTCTACACAAAAAAGTTATCACAAAAAAGTTATCTCTACACAAAAAAAGTTATCTCTACACACAAAAAAAGTTATCTCTACACAAAAAAGTTATATCTACACCCAAAAAGTTTTATCTACACAAAAATAGATTTAAAAAAAAATAAATGGTACATTTTCTCATAATAAAAGTAGTTAAAGAAGAAGAGGAAGTTAAATTACAATTTTAAAATATTTTCATAATTTGTAGTGTGTAAATAAGGTACATTACGCTCGAATGTGTCCACACTTTTAGTGAAACAAACTTTTGATAAAGGCGCATACAAAGCGATCTTTATCGATCTTCGCATAACGTACTGTTAGCATAACTTCCCCCTCCCCTGCAACACCTGTGAAGAATTAGCACTAGCAGATAACTTCACATTTTTTTTACCTTCATGTCATAGGAGCTGAATGAAATCAAACCTACTATTATATAGATGTACAGTGATCACGTAGGTGCGGACATTAGACTAATGATCCATACATAATAATCAGTTGTTGTTCAGCCATTTGACATCATGATTTCGGAGCAAAATTTATTAACCCCCTTAGCTGCGGAGATCTTCTTAAGGATATGATGAGGGGTTTCCGCCATTTTCAGATATATTTTTTGTAGTTTGCCAGGGAAAGAATTGTCTGGATGCTTTATTATAAGCTTCTAGACATATTTTTTTCACTGTGAAGCTAAGAAGAGGAGGATCTCCACAAAATAACAGTGGCTTTTCATTGTATCCTTAAGAATACCTCAGCAGCTAAGGGGTTAATAAATGAATATATTTTGCTGGCTTTTATTTGGGGGCAATTTGGTTAGCTTTTTGTTCCATAGAAACCTGGTCAATGATCCCCAGAGAGTACCAAATTCTGTATTGTTAATGTGGCCAATGTTTTTTTTATTGTACACACTGGAAATAAAATCTAGCATGGGCACCCTGGATAAAGTACATGTATTATTGGTGGAGTGGTGCTTATTGCAGTGTATTCTGTTTGATGGAACAGAATTCTCTGCATGATTTGTATTTGTTTAGTGTGTCTCCATTTGAATGCTTTTATAATAGTGCCATGTCCAGCGATTATTGTATCCTTGATGACAGATTGATCTGTGGATTCATATATACTTAATGTGAGTCTATCATTTGCAAAGTCTTTATTTTTCTTGTGATTGTGTTTCTTCTTAATGTTGTGTTTACGAGTGTCATTTTTTAATTTGAACTATAGGATATTAATGTGTATGCTATAATTGATACAGTGGAGTCCCGTTATAACAACTTGGTCCGGATTGACATAATATGTATGTAATAACAGAAATTCTCTATGTATGGTACAAATAATATAGAATACATGCAATTGGGAATTTTTAAAAAGTGTTTTTATAGGAAAATTTGTTATATAAAAGAATGTGCTATACAGGGATTCCACTGACTTGGTTTTTTTTAGAAATATCTCTTTATTTTGTTGTTGATTTATTTTCAATTTATTGTCATGTTGATTGATGGTGATGTTGTGTTCAAAAAAATGTGTTCATTACTTGGTGAAATTAATATTATTGATGCAAATTTTGTTTGGAGGATCTTTTAGATACATATTGTTTAGTCCCAGATCTTTTGAGCTTCCATCCTTTTTTTTTAACGCAGTGGGGTGTTGTTTCTGAGCTTACTTTCATACCCAGAATATTTCCATCTGGCACATCCATCCATCTTCAGCAAATCCATCTTTAGCAAGGCCTATGGGTCACTTTGACCTTCAATTGGATGGGACAACCAGCTCCACCCACAAAACCTTCATATTTGCCTTTTACGAAATGCCTGGCAGGTAACACTGTTTCTTAACCTCCTTCAGGCCAGGCAACACACTTGTGATTAAAAGTGTTATACTGAAAGAAAGTCTGCGGACCACTGATACAAGTTTACATGACATGATTATCCCACTGAAACAATTTTACATGACATGATGGTCCCACTGATACAATTTTACATGACATGATGATCCCACTGATACAATTTTACATGACACGATGATCCCACTGATACAATTTTACATGACATGATGGTCCCACTGATACAATTTTACATGACACGATGGTCCCACTGATACAATTTTACATGACATGATGGTCCCACTGAAACAATTTTACATGACATGATGGTCCCACTGATACAATTTTACATGACATCATGGTCCAACGGATGCAATTTTACATGACACGATGGTCCCACTGATACAATTTTACATGACACGATGGTCCCACTGATACAATTTTACATGAAAAATTGCCTGACTTTATATTAAACAGTTCATGTGGTAGAGAACATTCTAGCTTAGTAAGTCACTCTGTCTACAGATAGCATACCTCCAGAACACTCTAGCTTAGTAAGTGCCTGTCTACAGATAGCATGCCCCAACAGAATAAAGTCACGACTTCATGCACATATATTTTCATATGGCTATGTTGTGCATAAATTAGAACCAGCAGAGATGTAGCTCTATAGAATAATGCTGAGAGTATTATTCTATCTATCTATCTATCTATCTATCTATCTATCTATCTATCTATCTATCTATCTATCTATCTATCTATATATATATCTATCTATCTATCTATCTATCTATCTATCTATCTATCTATCTCTATCTATCTATCTATCTCTATCTATCTTATCTATCTATCTATCTATCTATCTCTCTCTCTATCTATCTCTATCTATCTATCTATCTATCTATCTATACGCTGTGACCCTTGTATTATTGACAGCTAGAATAGATAATGATAGTTGAGCATATTATTGACAGCTAGAAATACTAATGAGGCACTGAAAGTATCAAATTCAAGATGGGGGTTTCCTTAGTAATATCAGAAAGAAAGAGAAAATCTGTATTTTTGGTGACATTGTGACATGGCAAAGACTCAACAATGTAAAATGACTAGTATACATGACCAATATTAGATAGATGATCACACTGAAGACTGATGTGTTGGACCATTGCCGCAAATAAAACGGCAACACAATGCATTTCCAATCTCTGGACTACATCCTGCTGGAAATCTAGTAGGACAATGCTCCTGCTACAAGGGAGATCCAGTGGGAGTTTGAGAATGAACAAGAAGATAGATGATAAAAGACACTGGGAATAGAGATTGTGGAGACCCATTATCACCTACTACAGTGGCATAGCACCTGATGATGTTGTACATATTACCGCAGAACATTGACAAATTGAGGGAGTCTGTTTTAACAAGTTATCATAAGGGCAGGCAAAGGCTTAGCAGCAATGAAGGTTACGGTTACGGTAATCCCCCCTCCCAGGAAGTAATTGCACTGAGCGACTGAAGCATGTGACTAAACTAAAATTGCATCTTTTCTTACCAGTTAACAAATTAACTCTTGGTATATGTGTAGCACGTAATATCCATATGTTTAGCATGTAATATCTATATGTATAATACGTAATATCCATATGTATAGCACGTAATATCTATATGTATAGCACGTAATATCCATATGTATAGCACGTAATATCCATATGTATAGCACGTAATATCCATATGTATAGCACATAATATCCATATGTATAGCACATAATATCCATATGTATAGCACGTAATATCTATATGTATAGCACATAATATCCATATGTATAGCACGTAATATCCATATGTATAGCATGTAATATCCATATGAACATGCAGTTGGGAAAGTTAGAAAATACAATCACTGGAATTTAATTGAAAATAAATAATTTAAATAATTTAATTGAAAATAAGTCTTAGAAAACTTAAATATTTTGGGGGCAGAATTAAAATCAAGCAGCCAAGTAAGAGAAGACACCAAACAGCTATATGTTTCTACAGCAATAAGAAGAGTACTTCGGGCTTATATCAGACATGTACTTTGAATGAAAAAAAGAGTACCAAGCATTAAAATGGGTACCAGATTGGCAAGAGAAAAAACGGAAGACCAAGAAAAACTCTTCACGGAACAGTCATCAAAGGGTATGACTATGGTTCTCAACAATTTGCAAGACCTACACACAGTTAGCATCACATCGATCAAACTGGGGAGCACTGATTTCTGACTTTTGCACCGTATTCGGTACTGAAGGAACATACATAAATAGATACATATAGCAGACTGAACTACTTTTATACACACAGCCTTATATGGGGATACTATTTCAAGCCATATTATGTGGCTTCTAGTACAAATGGGGACAACAGAAAATCACTTCAAGTCTATCTATGACTTCAAGTGATGCCACATATTTTGAGCGTTAATTTTGTTTGAATTGGTAAACATTTTGTTTATTTGATTGAACTACGAGGTGTGTGCAATTTAAATATGTCCATGCTGCATTACTTATGCCAACAAGCGAGGAACATAAAGATGTCATCATTTATGTAATAACTGAACAAATGGTCGTTCTCCTTGTATGCTTAGTGCCCCGTGCATGCAGTCAACAACATGACTGTGTGATAATGATTATGTCTAAATTTGACCAACGAGCAGTGATTCATTTTCTAACAGCCGAAGGATATCAGCCCACTAATAGTGATCAAATAAAGCAGATGGTGTATGGTGGAAAATGATTTTCGATGACAATAATGAAGGATTGAGCAAGAATGTTTTAGGAAGGGCGACAGGTAATAAATTCTCTTTCGCGGCAGGATCAGACATCTGTTGTTATAACATAAGAAACTATTGCCAAGATGGATGCTGCAATACTTGCCAGATCATTTCTTACCTCTGAAATATTATTATTATAATATATGAAACGCTGAAACAGACATATTAGCCAGAGGAAACAACACTGGAATGAAAGCTCTATGGGCCACAGTATGAAATACAGACGACAGTGAGTTTTATTCAGGAGACGTGAACGAAAGAAGAAGAAGAATAATTTGTTACCTGTCGCCCTTCCCAAAATATTCTTGCCCAATCCTTCACTATTGTCTTTGGTAAATTTTTTTCCACCATACACTGCGTGCATTCTTTTATCAATGTTGATTGGTCAACATCTTTTGGATATATAAAACTGAATCACTGTTTGTTGGTCAAATTTGGACATATTCATTATAACACTGGTCATGTTGTTAACTGCTTGCACAATAAACTAAACATATGAAGCGAATTATCATGTGACCATGTGTTCATTGATGTGTATTCATCAATGATAAGTATGATGTCAAAAGACATCTTCACGCACCTTGCGTGCCGGCATAGATGTTGCAGCACGGACGGGTTTCATTTGAACACACCTTGTATTTGTTTTATATTTATATTTTGTTTTTAATTGTGATTTCTACTTGCGCTCCTCTTGTTGAGTGACTGCCAACATGTGACCAGCAAATATTTTTCTTTATATGTGGTCTGGTCTAAAAATAATCAAAGCCTACTCAAATGTAGCGTCTGCAGACGGTGTCACTAGTTTTAGCTGGTCCAATTTATCCATTATTTTTCAATGCCTGACAACTCAAATAATAAGCCAGGCAAGTGACCAATGCAAATAACAGATCAGCCACTACATGATGCTGTCCACACTCCTATATTCTGAAATAGGCTGTGAAAGTATACTCTATCCGGTTCAATTTTTAATTTTTACACACAAAAAAAAGTCACGAATTTGTTACTGTATTTTCATGGTTTAATTTTTTTAAACATTGCGTTGATATTGTGCTTGATTGCCTAGATGTTAGTTTTTTAACTGTAGTTTATTTGTATCAGCTTATGTGCATGTAAATATGTTGTTGCATGCTTTATATTTTTTATATATTGTATACATTTTTGGTACTTGTTTTTAATCTTCCCGCAAAACAGAAAATTTGTTGTTGCATCATTGTAGTGACCTCAGCGAGTTCCAAATTTCAGTTGGTTTTCATAAAGAATATTAAACCTTGTTCTTCTTCTTCTGCGTTTGTTCTCAAACTCCTGCAGATTAGCAGGATGTAGTCCGGAGAACGGAATGCGCTGTGTCATGGTTTACATCATTGCTGCGATATCTGCGCCTTTCGGCCTGACACATCTGACTTCAGCATGTCTATGGGTCACTGACCTTATATGGGATGGAACAGCCAACTCCATCCCATAACCTCCTTAGTCGCCTTTTACGACATGCGGAAGGTACACAGTGTTGCTATTCTTTGCTCCCCTTTCGGGCCCTGGCAACACACGGGCGAACCTAGTTCTAATCCTAAACTAAATCAAGCTCTAATCTGAAACCAGGCCCTAAAACCAAATGAAAACTGGAAATATATTGATGTGACTAATGGGAAACAACAAGTAGTTATCTGCTTTGTGGTAAGATTGAGGAGAAGTGCCCATTCTTAATGAGATTTCTTGGTTTGTGATAAGCTAAACATATGTATTTACTTCTGAATAGTAGGATAAGCAGGTAGATAGATGAATATATATATATATATATATATATATATATATATATATATATATATATATATATATATATATATATATATATATATATATATATATATATATATATATATATATATATATATATATATAGTTTGGTCAGATGAAGGATAAATGGCTGACTGGACTATGTGAAGGATAAAGACATATTTTTGGATTAGAGGAAGGATAAATTATATATAAATGGATGGTTGGATGAGTGAGTAGATGGACTGATAAATTAAAATGGATTTCAATTTCAATAGCTTGTTGTTGTTTTCATCCGGATATCAGACTTTGATGCTGCAGCTTTCTATGTGCCATGAGGTTGTTTCTTCAGAGCCTTGTTTCATACCCATGCGACTTTTATTTTCCGCGGGGTTCAATGCCTTGAGTTGAAACCTCTAGCTTCCAGAGGGTCTAGTTGCAATGAGTAAGTTGATGTTTCATGACAGGAGCATGTTACCAGATAAAAGAACTCGGTGATAAGAACCAACAGGAAATGTGAAATGTCTCACTGTGATCTTCTTTTGTATTCATTCTAAAATTTGTGCAGATTCACAGGTTGTAATCCAGAGAATTTACAGGGTTTACAGTTTGGCTGCGATATTTGCACTTTTTTTTTTGCAAAAGACATCATACTTCATCATGACTTCTGGGTCACTGATGCTCCATGAGATGGGATACCCCACACCATCTCCTTAGTCATCTCTTACATTATACATAGCAGGTCAAAGTAGTGCTGTTAATTACTCCCTGAGAACACACTGGCATCATTTCTTTAATCCATTGATGAATCTAATATTGCTTATCAAAGCATTTCGTTAAACCATTGATGAGTCTAGTGTTACTTATCAAAGCATGTCGCATGCGACAACAGTAGGAGTCTTTTGAGTATAAGCTGGAGCTCTGAATGCTCTTCTGCTGCATAAGAAAAAATAGCATGTTCAAATTTCTGGAGGTCAGAAACATAACAAGTGGAATTCACATGACCGGAGTCAGCAAGATATATTTTTTTTATATCAGGTTTTAATATATTTTATATTTCTAGATAGTAGACAGACTCATCATATGACATATTCTTTCCTTACGGATTCTCTGAATACTCCGCCATTCTGGGCGAGTTGACCTGTCGCAGCTAGAGACATGTTTAAACAATCTGATATATCACTGGTAGACACTACAAAATTGAAACTAGGCACCCTAAAGTACTAACAGCCAGTTCATACCCTTAAACCATGCCGATATCAGGTGTGCTGGGCCCAGAATATGCAACTATCAGAGCTCCACTGTAAACCAGCAGTACAAAGTACTTCATGCTCCCTAACGAAAACCACCATTTTGTTCTGGTTATCAGAGAACACACAGAATAAGAATACCCTTAAACAATAAATTCGCTGAAGACAGATGTGTCAGGCCATTTTCACACACAAAAAATGTGACACAATGCATTTCCATTCTCTGGACTACATCTTGCTGGAAATCTACAAGAGAGATTCAGCAGGAGTTTGAGAATGAATGCTGAAGAAGAAAAAGAAAGAGAAAATACTATGCTTTTTTTCTATTAGTTTTTGCTATTATTTGATCACATGAGATCACTAATTGCTGGGAAAAAAATACTTATTAAAATGCCTACCCCAATGATACAGTATGAATGTAATTATTTTACGTATTGTGCACTGGATGAGATACTGTCGAGTTGTTCACATGGCTCACGAGCTGTTAGTTGGTCAGCCCTGTTATTTCACTCACATTATGTCAGTAATGTCTATCTCAACAATCAAAAGCACAAACAGAGTATAAAAAAATCTACTTAATAGTGAACCATAGGTTTGTTAGTTGCAAGATGTACAATTGTATTGTTTTGAAATTGTTTTTACCACTCTTTTGAGTCTGTGTTGTGTTTGATATTATGTATGTGTGCCTTTTATAATTATGAAAACCACCTATTGAATTTGTTCATTTCTGGACCATGTCAGGAATAAATATTCAAATATTACTGTGCGTAATTTCAGATCATTTATTTTTAAAATTGTATTTGTTTGAGTGTTGAGAGGTTTTTCATATTTAGGACAGTTGAGGGTAGAAGAAGAGGTGGGGGGGGGGAAGAAAAGTATGGATTGAAAAATGTTAAAGACAAAGTTGAAGTGGCCGATTTGTGCAAATAGACCGATGACGCAGGGCATTTCTGGACGACGTCCTGCTGGAAATCTTCTGGGAACATCATCCTGCTATTAGAGAGATCAGGTGGGAGTTTGAGAATGAAGGAAAACTAATATTAAAGACTGGACAGGATTAAGTTTATCTACACTTAAACAAGGAAATTAGAGCAGAGGTAAAGAGTTGTGTTGATGTTTCCAGCAACTTAGGAACAAAGGTATTGAGTGGTGTTGATGTTTCCAGGAACTTAGGAACAGAGGTATTGAGTTGTGTTGATGTTTCCAGGAACTTAGGAACAGAGGTATTGAGTTGTGTTGATGTTTCCAGGAACTTAGAACAGAGGTATTGAGTTGTGTTGATGTTTCCAGGAACTTACGAACAGAGGTAAAGAGTTGTGTTGATGTTTCCAGGAACTTACGAACAGAGGTATTGAGTTGTGTTGATGTTTCCAGGAACTTAGAACAGAGGCAGTGAGAGATTTTTGTGTTGATCTTTCCAAAGTGGCACCCCTACGAATGTGGGGATTATGTTTCTAGAGTGGTACCCCTACAAATGTGGGGATTATGTTTCTAGAGTGGTACCCCTACAAATGTGGGGATTATGTTTCCAGAGTGGCACCCCTACAAACCTCTGGATTATGGATTTGATGATCATTGTGAGTACATTTTTCTGGGAACCAGTAGTACAGTTTAAGCATGCACATCTGTAATAGAAGACTTCTGCTCAGAATTCGTTAGGCCTTCATTCATTACTTTTTAAAAATATTGTCATGATTTTTGTTGGTCACTATATGAATACGTGGAGTTGCATGCCAAAAATAGCCAAGGCAACTCCTCGTATATAAATAAAGACCAATGGAAACCATGACAATAATCAAAAACATAACAAATTAAGTCCTACTTAATTATGTACATAAATCATATAGTACTGTTGGAGGTCACTAATGGATACATGTTTGGGTCAATCACAAGTACGTAGATAAGTGGGCTTATGTTCTAGAGTGAGTCGCGAGGAAGTAGGGTATCTGGGCTTATGTTCTAGAGTGAGTCACAAGGAAGTAGGGTATCTGGGCTTATGTTCTAGAGTGAGTCACTAGGAAGTAGGGTATCTGGGCTTATGTTCTAGAGTGAGTCACTAGGAAGTAGAGCATCTGGGCTTATGTTCTAGCGTGAGTCACTAGGAAGTAGGGTATCTGGGGTGATGTTCTAGAGTGAGTCACAAGGAAGTAGAGCATCTGGGCTTATATTCTAGAGTGAGTCACTAGGAAGTAGAGCATCTGGGCTTATATTCTAGAGTGAGTCACTAGGAAGTAGAGCATCTGGGCTTATGTTCTAGAGTGAGTCACTAGGAAGTAGGGTATCTGGGGTGATGTTCTAGAGTGAGTCACTAGGAAGTAGGGTATCTGGGCTTATGTTCTAGAGTAAGTAACAAGGATGTAGAGCATCTGGGCTTATATTCTAGAGTGAGTCACTAGGAAGTAGAGCATATGGGCTTATGTTCTAGAGTGAGTCACTAGGAAGTAGGGTATCTGGGGTGATGTTCTAGAGTGAGTCACTAGGAAGTAGGGTATCTGGGGTGATGTTCTAGAGTGAGTCACTAGGAAGTAGGGCATCTGGGCTTATATTCTAGAGTGAGTCACTAGGAAGTAGGGTATCTGGGCTTATGTTCTAGAGTGAGTCACTAGGAAGTAGGGTATCTGGGCTTATGTTCTATAGTGAGTCACTAGGAAGTAGGGTATCTGGACTTATGTTCTAGAGTGAGTCACTAGGAAGTAGGGTATCTGGGCTTATGTTCTAGAGTGAGTCACAAGGAAGTAGGGTATCTGGGCTTATGTTCTAGAGTGAGTCACTAGGAAGTAGGGTATCTGGGCTTATGTTCTAGAGTGAGTCACTAGGAAGTAGGGCATCTGGGCTTATGTTCTAGAGTGAGTCACAAGGAAGTAGGGTATCTGGGCTTATGTTCTTGAGGGAGTCACAAGGAAGTAGGGTATCTGGGCTTATGTTCTAGAGTCAGTCACAAGGAAGTAGGGCATCTGGGCTTATGTTCTAGAGTGAGTCGTGAGGAAGTAGGGTACTTCTGCTTATGCACCAGGAAGATCAAGAATTGTCACAATCTCTACTGATCTACTACGGTAGGTGACTAGTCAAACAGTTTCTGGTTGAGCACTGACTAGGCAGCTGAGCACTTATTGAAAAACAATGTGGCAGGACGCTGATTCACAACTCTGCCTCTGTTTACATTGCGTTTACATTTAACGTAAGAGTGTCTTCTTGGGGTCGGTGACAAAGGGCTAAGTCAGTCTCCTGCTAACCAGATGACTACGGTTCAAGTGCATGCATGCTTTATTGGAAAAACTCAACTTTGTGTAAGTTTCTAGAGCTCAGATTCTGAACCAGACAGGAGAATATATCATCATTATAATGCAAATTACAAAGTGATCTACCGCCAATAGTTATTGATGTGTCTGGAGATTTTGTAATACCTCCTACATTATATGTTAACACTTTCAGGACTTGATTACTTTTAGGTTTGGACCAAGTTAATTTTCAGGAGTAGAAAAATTTCCCTACATGTGTTTTTCATTGTATCACTTGACATACTAATATTGATAAATAGTGTATGTGTAATATATCATTGGAAAGGGGAATGGATACAGAATATGACTATATAAGTACATTGATGCTATTTGATTACTTCACAAGGTTAGAGTTAGTAAAACACAAAACAAGAAAATGAAAATGTTAATTTATTAGTATAAATATTGTGACTTACCCAAATGTATCCATACTTGTCATTGTTGATATCCATTTTTCAAGAATGTTTACACAAGTAAATCCAATTCTCTTCATTATGCATTTTATTTGATGAATTTATATCCATAAATGTTAAAGTTATGTACATTTTTCTGATTGACACCAGAAGCAATAAAAATATGAAAATATTAAAGGGCTAGAAAAATTTCCCTACATGTATTTTTCATTGTATCACTTGACATACTAATATTGATAAATAGTGTATGTGTAATATATCTTTGGAAAGACGAATGGATACAGAATATGAATATATAAGTACATTGATCATATATGATTACTTCACAAGGTTAGAGTTAGTAAGACACAAAACAAGAAAATGTTAATTTAGATTTATTGACTTAACAGTTCTGTGTCTCCACCGAGATTTTTTCAGTCATGTCATATTTAGAACTCACTGTAAGAATGGAAGATTTATTGACATATAATTCTTTGGGTGTCTCCGTCAAGATTTTTTCAGACCTGTCATATTTAGAACTCACTGTAAGAATGGAAGATTTATTGACTTACAGTTCTATGGATATCTCTACCAAGGTTTTTTAGTCTTGTCACATAGAAATATACAGCTGTAAGTTGTAGGCTGATCCTAATTTTGTCAGCTAGCTAAATTTAAAATTGCACATCAAGCAAAACCTTTTAGTTCTATGAAATGCCAATAAAGTCACAGTTTTCACCAACTGCCAAAAACATCAGGAGATGGAGACTTGTTGAACAAGTTTCAGTGTTGAACATCAAACATTTGCAGTGGGCACTATCTCCGGAAGTCTATTCTGTTCTGAACACTGTTTGAAAACACAAATTTTCTCCATATGTTGGCTCGGTGGTAGAGAGGTTTTTTGGTTCACTTCACAGACCCAACTCATAGTTAAATGGCAATGGTAGAAGATGAGGTGGGCAAAATATACTGATATAATAATAAAACCCATAGTCCGTCAGGGTCGTAGGAGTGTCACATTGATATCCGCCAGGGTCGTAGGAGTGTCACATTGATATCCGTCAGGGTCGTAGGGTTGTCACATTGATAAATTTGGTACAGAAAGATTTTCACACATCTATATCCTCTACCATCCTGATGAGTTTTGAAACTTCACACCCTGCCCAGTCATTGATATTATCTAGCCATGTCTTCTTCTGGCCTCCTAGTCTTCTTTCAACCTCCACCATACCTTGAAGAACGCCTCTTCATGTACACAAAACGGAAAGGGACAGTTTACAAGTTTCAATTTCTCTTAAATTGGTGGAAGTTCACTACGAGTCACTCATTTCAGTGAGAGTAGCAATTTAGTTGTACTGGTCATCTAACACCTGGCGTAATCTGCACTGCTATTAGGTGTTGCCCATTATTTCTGCATGCCTCATTGGACACATGGAAATAGATGAAACATGGGAAAACTAATTTTAATAATGTATAGTACCTAGGCAAAACAAGCAATCAGTAATACTCAGACTGGGTACATGGAATGCAAGAACCATATGCCTTAGACTTAACACCTCTGACATGACAAATTAACCATTTATTCATAGACCCATAATCTGTCAGGGTCATTGCGGTACTACATTAGATGCACCTCCTTTGTAGTATTTTTGTAGGCGTACAGTATAATTGGTCATAACATTTTTCTATCTTGCACAGCATAGAGAGTTCAATAAAATCACTGAGTCTGTTGGTGATTGCGTTGCCAGCCAAGTGAGATCTGCTGTCACTACCTCTATTTCCATTCTCGTACTTGATGTTATAGTGGGATATGCAGCTCACTTCTTAGCTAATTTCCTGCCATTTTGGTAGGCCACGAAACCCCAAATACACATGTGTATTTCTTGTGTTACTGAGCCATCTGTGTAAATTATATGTAGCTTCAAGTGTTGCAGTATGAGTTCTTTGATCATTCCTCTGTTCTGTTGGCAGCCCAATCACTGCACTCTCATCCCAGCTGAATCACAGCTGTTGTCAATAACTTTCTATCTATCCACCCATTCACAGCTTCTTCCCACTTCCTCCAGCTCACAAACTCTTGAGTCTGTGATGGCCAAAGTACTGGGTTCAAATCTCACCGCAGACAATTGTATATTCATATTGTTCAGAGAGATGGCAAACTACTGAATGTATTTATATTGCATAGAAAATAAATAAAGCCAAAAAATGCTGTGTTGATGCTATATCCTGAATAGAATACACTACCAAAAGAAAAATATTGATGAAGAAGCACTCTGAGAAACTAGATTTTGAGTTTCTTGGTACCATCAAAGATAAACTAGACAAGAGTCTTGGTACCATCAAGGATAAACTAGACAAGAGTCTTGGTGCCATCAAGGAGAAACTAGACAAGAGTATTAGTACCATCAAGGATATACTAGACAAGTATTGGTACCATCAAGGATAAACTAGACAAATCTTGGTCCCATCATGGAGAAACTAGATAAGTCTTGGTACCATCAATGAGAAACAGTTATTACTTGAATGTTTTATGTGAAGAACAATCAAGAATGGAATTGGTTTCACCATAAGAATAACATGCATCAACTACATAAACATTCACAATGATATAGTACACGAGGAAAGGAAAGTTAGTGTGTGAGGAAAGAAATGTTAATGTGTGAGGAAAGAAAAGTTAGTGTGCAAATCTTCTTCTTCAGCAGTCATTCTCAAACTCCAACTGGATATATCTTGTTGCAGGACAATGGTCCAACTATGTTTCCAGAAGGATGTAGTCCAGAAAATGGAAATGCGTTGTGTCGTCGTTCCATTTGCGCCAATGGCCCGACACATCCGTCTTCGGCAGGTGTGCAAATCTAAATACATTTTGAACCCAAAAATGCAATGTTTGTTTTCTGTTTATCTGTTTATACACTATGTAGGTCTTTTTTATTATGTTCATTCTCAAACTCCCATGTATATCTCTTATAGTAGCACAGTGATTTCCAACAGAATGTAGTTCACACAACGGAAATGTGTTGTGTTGCTGTTTTATTTGCACCAATGGCCTGACAACTTTGGCTTTGGTAACTAATACATTCAATGTTTTTATATCTGCTGAACAGTGTACGTCTGTGATTATATCGATAGTATAATCGACCAGCCGTAAAAGAGAATATTGCTGAAATGGCTAATGTCTGCTTCACAACAAGGTAATCCAAACTATATTATGGATCTGAAACATGGACAACCTACACAAGACATGAGAGGAGACTAAACACCTGTCAGCTAAGATGTCTCAGCAAAATCTTTCATTAAATGGCACAATAAAATCATCAATATATAACTTTTACGCCACACTCAGCTACCATCTGCCATCTGCCATGGAAACACTTAATAAAAATAGATTGTGAGGGCTGGACCATGTCCACAGAATGCCAAATTGTCACATTCCACAATAAGTACTATTCAGAGAAGCTTCTGATGGCCTGTGGTAGTCCCATGCTGAGGTACAAAGACGTGTAAGTCATCAATGAAAGATTTCTTCAAAATTTGGCAAACATGGCCAAAACTTGAGCTGTCTGGAGGCACAATCTGCGTGCTGGCTGCGGCGATGTTGTTTAGGAACAATGTAATAAAAGATAAGCAAGATAAAAGGGAAAGATTAAAACAAACATCTTCTGTTGCTTTAACAACATGATTGCTTAGAAAGTCTTCCATTACTGAGAGAAAAAGCTCATTGGCTTGTTTTTGTTTGTTTTCTTAATGATCGTCTGCAAGATGCAAAAAGCCATTTAGTAAATTCTACATATTACAGAAAGTTATGCTATATTTTTATAAAGAAAATTAACTGCTTGTGTTACAGTGATTCAATGGTGGAGCAAAGATGAATAATACTACAATCTGCCATGTATGCTATGAGAGGAAACTAAGAAGATGTAGGATTTATTGTAGTGGAATCCCCTTATAACAACTTGGTCCAGACCAGAAAATATTTTATGTAATAACAGAAATTTACCATTTACAGCACAAACAATAAAGAATAAATATAATTGGGGATTTTTAAATGTGTTGCTATATAGGGAAATGTGTTATAAGAGGATTCTCTATAGAGGAATTCCACTATACCGATCCTCATGATTTTTTCTGCAATGACTTCTGTGAAGAAATCATGCCTGAACTTCTGGTAGGGAATCAACCCTTTTTACCTAACAGTTTGTCTAAAAAATGTAGGATGGTCACAGCAAAGACTCTCTAAAGTAAACGACTTCCCAGATCCTAGCATTGCTCCCCAGTTACATTTAACCAGTTATCTTGGACTTGCTCCCTACAGTTACATTTAACCAGTGATCTTGGACTTGCTCCCTACTGTTACATTTAACCAGTGATCTTGGACTTGCTCCCTACTGTTACATTTAACCAGTGATCGTGGACTTGCTCCCTACAGTTACATTTAACCAGTGATCTTGGACTTGTTCCCTACTGTTACATTTAACCAGTCATCTTAGACTTGCTCCCTACAGTTACATTTAACCAATCATCTTGGACTTGCTCCCTACAGTTACATTTAACCAATCATCTTGGACTTGCTCCCTACAGTTACATTTAACCAATCATCTTGGACTTGCTCCCTACAGTTACATTTAACCAATCATCTTGGACTTGCTCCCTACAGTTACATTTAACCAGTCATCTGGGACTTTGCTAAATCTATTTTAAAAAGCTGTTGTCTTTCTCCAGGTGAATTATGGTTGATAGTATTCACACCTGCCGTTCTTCTTTCTTTCTAGCACCAGGAATTGCAAGCGATTAGCTCTTACTTCCTATGTGCAGTGGAGTGGTTTTTATGAGCGTTCTTTCATACCCAGGAGACTTTCATCAAAAAGGTCATGAGCTTTCGCATCAAAAAAGTTATCGGCTTTCGCATCAAAAAAGTCATCCGCTTTCGCATCAAAAAAGTCATCAGCTTTCACATAAAAAAGAGGGAAGTACATAGAAAAATGGACGAATGCTTTTTTCACATTATTTTATAGGTAGTTTTACCTTTTCTCAATGAAAACTTGTCTACGGCCCTGATGGTTTTTTGGACGTGTGATGATATGATTATTCGTCATAAACTATACTACAGGGAACAGTCGAGGTGAGAAGAAACAGACGAAGACTAAGAAAATCATGGACAGGCAGCATCTAGGGCTGGATAGGTCAAGGTATTTTCACACTCATCTGCTGTTACTGAAGATAGAATTTGCTGGAGAATTTGGGTGTTATTTCATCCAATGTGGTACTCCTGTGAACCTGGCAGCTTATAGCAGTGTTAGCCAAACTTTTCTTTAAACCTTTCCACAGCTGATCTTTCAACAATTCTGATGCCCCCCCCCCATGTAAACATAAAGGGCCCTACATTTTTTATAGGTCTATTCAAAAATTGACTCATTCCATAAATGAAACCTAATTATAACTTGTTCAGGACACTAGACTTAGGTTTTAGGAAGAAAGCACTAGAACATTATTAGAACCAAAAAAACCCAGTCAAGTAGGCTAAATTTTCAAAACATATAATAGACAAATAAATCTAAGTACAAATATTTTTTTCGAAGTGTCCCCCTAAACAATGAAATATCCCCCCCCCCCTTTCAACATGTGGGCGTTAGCCACAACATCGGGTTATAAGCTTATAGTATGGTGTGATAGCAGGGAAAGGAACATGAGGAAAATGGGGACTGTTGCTGACCTTTCGTGCGAAGACGGCACCTCATCTTAAATGAATAGCCTATTGTAATGTTAAACTTCTGTCATGTTTACGGGGGAAATGTCACTTTCTTTCTTTTTTTAAAAAAAGTACGTGCCAGCCCTGATTAAGAATCTCGAATAAAATAGGTCAGACTTAGGCCTGTTCATTCGTCTCATTTTATCCTCACGGTAAACCCCCACCTCCCTCCCAACACAACACAAAACACCAAAAACCGAGAAATACAGGAATACTAAAAAAACGTGTAATAACGATGTACACAGGAGACACATTCACGTGACATTTACAGTGCATGAATAAATGTCTCCTTAGTTGATGATTGGTCGGTAAGGGATTAAAACCTTTTGGTTAAGATATGATGATATCATGGACTGCCAGAAAAACTAATGTGGTAGTGTTGAAAGAGTCAAATGCGAAACGGACTTTAATCTATAATATAAGAAAAAGACAATCTTCCTATTTTTGGCCACTTCATGAGACAATGAGGTTTGGAGAACATAGTCACAACAGACAAGAGAGGCTGCAACAGAGACAGGGGACGACAACGTGAGAAAACAGACAGTTTGACAACCTGGAATGGCAGGGAAACAATAGCGAACTCGATACATAATACTGGAGACAGAGAGCTGTGGAGAGCCATGATCGCCTACGCCAGCCGGCATGGCACCTGGTGATGATGTTGATATCGTCTTAGCGGAAATATACTTCAATTTCTAGCAAGTGTACTTGCGTTACAGCAAACACACACATCGTTAGGCTGCTTGTTGTTTGGTCAAGGCTCCACTGGCTTCGTGAACTGTTCTTCCACGTGATCTGGTAGTAAAAGTCCATTCGAACCACTGATTGTGTATTATTTTGATCGTCAGTGTCTCACAACATCCATGTCATGAAAATGTTTGGAGATGAACTCCGTGAACACAGCATTCATTCACATTCATATGTTTATCAATGAACTCTCTAGTGATTGCAAAGATAGTCTTGAAAAGATAATCAATTCTTCACCAAGATCAATGCCTTCTGGTGCACACATCTGTTCAAGATCAATGCCTTCTGGTGCACACATCTGTTCAAGAGCAATGCCTTCTGGTGCACACATCTGTTCAAGATCAATGCCTTCTGGTGTAAACATCTTTTTCAACTTCTTGTTTCATCTTCTGTATCCATTCTCAAGCTCCTGCAGATCAGCAGGATATAGTCCAGATAAAAGTTGTGCCATAATTGACAGCTTAACTGACAAATAGAACTTCAGCATAGCCTCTAGGTCAATTTGACACTGTGGGGTGAGACCAGTGTTATAAATATGTTATAAAGTAGGGGGAGGGGGAGGAGTAATTCCCTTAAAACAAGTCATTCGTATGTTTTCGTGTATCCAATCTTCTTCATGTGAATTGTCATGTTCCTTTTGTGAAAATCTCTATGGAAAGGGGGGGGACTTTTTACCAGAATTTTGGCCAAATTTCTAATGCTAAAAGGCATAGACCTATTCTGATTTGCTAAAGGACGGGAAGTTGAATATCTCAACCCTACAACCTCCTTATCTACGGGCCTTTATGGGACAACAAACTCCACCTTATTTGCTATTAGTTACTGCTTACGATATGCTTGACCGGTAACAGTTTAGCTCCCCATGCTCCCCTTTCGTCAAACAAGGACGATTTCTATTGGAAATTAAGTTTATCTATCACTACATTCAGATTTTTTTTTACTAGAAACAGATTCTTGTAGAGATTCTATCTTTTTAATTATAACAAAGAACACTGGTCAGCTGTGTTGGAAATTTAATTTATTTATTGGATGATCTCTGTGACAGAAGACACATGGCAATCACATAATACTGTGAATTAATTAATACGTCTATAGAAAATACCTTATGACCACTGATCTATGTATAAATAAATCAAAGTCTTCACGCTCGACCGCATTTAGGGTTACCAAGCGTCTTTATTCGCTTGAACGAAGCGAGATCAAGTGTGTTGATTTGAACACGTAACACATTCGTTGTATTTGTAAACTGTTATAGAAACTGTAACATAGGCAAAACAGGGCGAGATATAAGCCAGTGTTATAAAACCAAGACGATCTCGGTGAGACCTGGACACATCTTTGCACTCAATACATACAATTACAATACATATGTACTATTAACATAAACAAATGTATATTTCCGCAATTTTAGTAAGCAATGTATCAAATCAAAATATTTTGAGCTTACATTTTTTTAAAACTCAGCTGACACAGGTGGATGTCGTTATATTGTGAAATTGCGTTATTGTTGAAAGTAAATTTTCTCTAAAAAATTATGCGTTTTAAAACTCACAAATTGCAATCCCATTTTTTTTCCTCATGAATACTAAATTTATTTTCTTTTGTTAACGAAATTATAATTAGATAATTAAGATCTTTTAAATTAAGAATTATGGCCATAAAAACTGTAAGACTACATTACTACTTTTTATCAAAATACTATTCTTTCAAATAAATAACAGTATCCAAATGTTAAATCAAAAATACGTTTAAGTGTAAGGGAGGTAACCGTGTAAATACAAAAAAATACTAAAATTTATATAATTTCATGACAAAAAAGTCGAGTGAAGCACTTTCTAAGCAGCTCTCCTATACCCCCGTAATCCTCTCTCGAGGCGGTATGACATAGCAGGCGCCGACATTCGAAAGCCACTCGGACGCTAAGTATAGCTCACCACTTAGCTGAGCACGTTTATGCTGTTAACATTCCGTACGACCGAAAACTTCACCCCGGTGACTTCGTCCTGTCTTAACATGTCATATGGGGAGGAACCAGCCTAGATCCCAAGCGGTACTGTGACGAGCGAGCTGACTCGACACTGGCTGAACCTTGACCCCGCGGTGGAGTCTAAGACATGTGAACGGACTACTGACACTAGTTCCCATACAAAGTCAAGAGCCAACTTTTGCATGTAAAGTTCCGCGGGGAACTTGAACCTTATACGGACATTATCCCTTACCATCCAAAAGTTTATGTGCCACACTTTTGTTCACCATGTCAACAGTTAGGGAAGAATGTCGTGCATATTGCTTTCAAAAAAACGTTTTTATAAATAGTAGAACGGGGAAGAGTTACAAAGAATCACTCAAAATAAATGAGAGTTTATTTAAATTATATTACCACATGATCAGATCAAAATATTTGTGTTCTGATGATTTATTAATACATTTGCACATATTAATACATCTCACATGTATTACATCCCCTTAACTGATAGTATCTGCGGGGTTATGACCCTTAATGAATAGTGGAATTTTCCACTCTCTATAACCCTGCTATCCTAGACAGAGCCTCAAAATATATTTCACAAAATTATTTTTCCATACAGAGCCTCAGTTTTTATCCCATTGTTCCATTGCAATCGCATTTTTATCTTCTTAAAACTTCACGTACAAAAAGATCCATGTTTTTATGTTATGAGTTTAATTCAAGTACAATTAGTTTTCGCAAAAACAAAACACATGACATTTGTTTGGACAATCATTCAATCATGACTATTACATTTTTGTGTGTAAATGTTTTGTAAGGCGTCTTTTGCTAGGTCATATCGACTTACTGTACCGTGTCTCTCGTCAAATACAGTCACGTGAACTCATTCTTCTAAATGACGTTACTTGACGTTGATTTGTCATTGGCTGTCGACACAATGTATACAAAAGTGACCAATGAAAATCACTGTAATGGTTAAATAATGTGGCTTCAGATGGATTATTTTCAAATAGTCCACCCAACTAATTGAGAGACAAGATTATACAGTGTAGTAAACAATGTGTAATGGGGAATTTTTGATACCACACCGGTATATTCCGGTCATTTCTATTTGTATTGTGTCGTTCAGCAGACTGGGGTTACATGCGATCTGTTGCATTCTTTATCTTTATAATAACTAATGAAACCAGTATTCTGGTTTTCACACTTTTCTTTTATTAATATATGAAATGCAAGTTGATTAGGAAATTAGCAGTATATTGCCCTGAATGATTGATGCACAAAATAACCATCTTTTAATACGTATTGTGTTTAGTAGTTTTTTTAAAGCCTCGAGAGGGGAACAAAGAATAGCAATACTGTTTGCCTTCCATGTACATTTTAAGAAGCGACTAAGGAGGTTATATGGTGGAGTTGGCTGTCCCATCCTATATAAGGTCAAAATGATCCAGTGCCATTCTAAAGTCGGATGTGTTAGGTCAAAAGCGAAGATCTCGCATCAATGTTGTGAACCATGACAAAACGCATTATGAACTACATCCTGCTAATCTGCAGGAATTTCAGAAAAAAAGCAGAAACTCAATTGTCCAGAGTGAGAACTAAGATGGAAAGCATCTATGTCTTGTTGACCAGATCTCAATGTCCTTTTTATCTCCTGTTACCAGGATTGATCACATCGTCCGTAATATCACTCCCTTAATACCCACTTGTGCTTCACTTCTTTCTCTCTCACTTTCATCATCCCTTGCCTCCCATTTCGTCATATGTGTGTTTCCTTTCATTGTTAGTCAGCTATCGTTTGTCCTGATGATGGTTTATTATTCAAAACGTCGTATGTCTTTACTTCTATTCGCTAGTATGTCGTGTGTATACATATTGATAACATTTGTATCTAAATCTGTTTTTCCTTATATTGCACTGTGTTGCCCCAGCCCTCGTATTTCCAGCCGATGTGTTGTTCCCGGCACTAGAGGTTAATTCCTATAGACCAGAAAAAAGCTTCATCTTTCCTCAAGGATTACTACTATTGTATATCTTATGCGTCGCATAATTATTTTCTCCTTCTTCCTCGTTTTCCAGCAGGTAAGATGCTGATATGGATTCCATCAAAGAACTGTTCTGTAGTTAGCAGCTCTAGTGCAGTAGTTAGACAGTGCAGTAGCGCTTTCCGCCAGAACTGTTTCCGATAGCCATCTTTCCCCCTTGTGCTGTGATATAGTGGTCAATTTTGTAATATAATAGCAGCATTCAAAAATTTATTTTTATGTCGCAGATCTGGAAGAATCTGCGCCATAGTTTCATTTTTTGGTGCAATTACCCCCCTCCCTTCAAATATATAGCCCTAAACGTGGACCTAATTACATTTTGAGAACCACTAATCGTTATTTGCTTCTTCTTTTTATGCGTTCGTCCTCAAGCTCCTGTATGTTATCAGGATGTAATCCGGAGAATGGAATGTGGTATGTCATAATTTACATCATGGTTGCGATATCTGCGCCTTTCGATCTAACACACCCAACTTCAGCATGACTTCTGGATAACATGATCCTCTATTGAATAGGAGAGCCAACTCAACCACCCAAAACCTTCTTAGTCACATTTTACGATGTGCATGATAGGCAACAATAACAGTACCACTAACTTTCCTTGATTTTTCACACCACATTGGCACCACTGGTCTAAACCACATTGCCCAGTCCACACCACACATTGTTTGTGTTTTGGTTTTTCTTACTAGTCCTAATGTTGACATCTCAAGAGCAATCTTACTTTCGTGAACTGTGCTCACGAAATAGAAATAGGGCTCTGTTTACTGGAAGAAAACTTGACTATTGTGTCTTAGATAGTCACATTGACTAAACATAATGCTTCATTAATAAAATATAATTTAGTCACAGTAAACAGAGAACTTCCCACTTTATAGAAGGTGGTTTTCAATTTATAGAAGGTGGTTTTACGTTTGCAATGAAGGGGACATAATATGCACAGTTGTCAACAGATTTGTTTTTATTAATTATTGTGTCAAAACAAAGTTGAGAAATCTACTCCTGATGTACTTTCACTTTAAACTTGCATTTAACAATTAGTGTGTTCTTTTTTTTTAATTGTATGCATCTGTCTAAAATATTTTAACAAATTATTGTTTCCTATATACACAAACGAGAAATGTGGATAGATCCCCTTGTTCTATCAATTTAAAAAAATCATATGGTTACTGTTTCATTGTTACAGTTACTCTTACTGTAATTACTGTTACTAATTGGAGCACCTGCCATCTGATGTTAAAATGGTGCCAAGATACTTGACTTTATCCCCATGATTTAATGCTGAATCATAGATAGTAATGCTGTATTTTGGCGGTGTGTATTTCTTGAAAAGCCATTACTTCTGGTTTCTTCTGGTTTAGACCGAGAGCTTTGTTTTCACTTCATTTTACTGCCATGTCTAACAAGCTTTAAACTTCTTGTTCTCTCCCTGTAATCAGAAGTGTATCGTCAGCATATCTTAGATTATTCAGATTTTGTAACCTCCAACTGCTATTCCTAGCATGCTTTCTAAGTCTCACATAATATCCTCTGTATACAGAAAGAAAAGATCTGGTGACATTACACATCCTTGTCTGATGCCCATCTCTATCTTTTGAAATTCTCCTACATTACCGTAAACCATCGACACAGCTGTTTGTTTCCAATACATGTTTCTTACTATCTTTAGATCTTTTCCATCAACATAGCTGTCATCTTATTTTTACATACAGTCACATGTAGTAGAATTTATATGCGTATTCTTATACAACTTCTGATTTATGAAACAACAGAGAATGAACAACATAAAAACAAACTCAATAAACTGCTTTTCGCTGACGATAAAAACATCATGTATGATGACGAAGAAAAACTGCAAACTCACATCAACTCACTATCAAGAATATACAATGAATACAACAAGCGGATCAATAGACAAAAGGCAGAAACTATGCAAATAACGAGATCAACAGAGCATTTAAACATTCAAATAGAGAACACAAAAATAATACAAGTCAGAGTTCAAGTACCTACGAAGTATCTTCACAGAAGACGGACGAGTCAATTGAGAGATAGAAACAAGATGTCAAAATGAAAATATTGTGATATACCGGATGTCACTTTTGACAAAGCACCCAAAAAACAACATGGAAGTAAAGAAACACATAAGTAAGAGCATCTTTGTGCCAACACTATGCTACCACTGTCAGACTTGATAACTAACACCTACACATAAGTAAGATCATCTTTGTGCCAACACTATGCTACCAATGCCAGACTTGGCAGCTAACACCTACACATAAGAGAAAGATCGAAACTTGCGAAATGTCTAAGTAAGGCTATTTGAGTCACCAGATTCGACAAGGTGCGCAATTAGAACATCAGACGGATACTAAGTATAACATAGTGCATCAAGTATATAAACAACAGATACAATTGTTTGGACGTCTTATGAGGATGAACGGTCCCATAAGAGCTTATAACAAGATTTAAATAATGATACAAAGCCAAGGGCAGACCTAGGAAAAGATAGATAGACAACATCAAAACCATCCTGAATAAACATGACTGCACTACAACCATAGCAATATACCTGGCTCTGGAACACAGACTACATCTTCTGTACAAACCTCAACGCTCAGCGGCAAGTGTGGACGTTATGACAATAGACAATTCTTATAAAAACGTCCGTATTAATAATAGTTACTGAAATTTAAACCGCCTCCCTCCATTGTCCAAACGATTTTATCTGTTATTTCTATATATATTCTATGCATGGTGTTTTATCTATTATCTTTCTGATGTTCTCATTGCACATTTTGGTTGAGTTTGGTGATTCCAATGGCCTTCTTCCGGCATTGCATTTTGCAAGTTTTGATCTTAACTAAATAAAAAATCCTGTACACCATACAACATAACTGCAGAATGTTCACAGTGCTCAATAATTACATACTTGGGTTATACATTGTTCACTTTCTCCACCTTGGATTCACTGGACATTTATGGATCACATTTATGGATCACATTTATGGATTTAGAAGCTATTCATCTGACATTGGACTATTCAACAACCTCAAAAACATTAATCTATTGTTTCTTTTGAACCACGTGATCGCTTTTATTGCGGCATTTTTTGCCAGAGAAACTTCTACCATTTATTCATTTTAACACAGGTGGGAGAGTTGTAAGGAATATAATTTTAACACAGGTGGGAGAATTGTAAGGAATATAATTTTAACACAGTTGGGAGAGTTGTAAGGAATATAATTTTAACACAGGTGGGAGAGTTGTAAGGAATATAATTATAACACAGGTGGGAGAATTGTAAGGAATATAATTTTAACACAGGTGGGAGAATTGTAAGGAATATAATTTTAACACAGGTGGGAGAATTGTAAGGAATATAATTTTAACACAGGTGGGAGAATTGTAAGGAATATAATTTTAACACAGGTGGGAGAATTGTAAGGAATATAATTTTAACACAGGTGGGAGAATTGTAAGGAATATAATTATAACAGTGTTGTCTAGTATTATTATGTATAAAGGTTAGCCATGGTCGCTGTAATTTATTGAGTAATGGATGATAAGTTTGGGTTTTCTGTAACATGAAAATTATCACTTTCATTTATTCCAAAGACAGTAAGTGAGAAAAGGAAGCGTGGATGTTAGAGTGTGAGGTCTATGGCACCATCTTTGTCCTGAGGTTGTATGCTAGTCATGTTAAGCACCTGCGATTCAAAGTACACAAATTGAGTAAACTGTAGCTTATAGGGACACCATATATATTGTTAGTTTCCTTGCCATTCCTGCAATACGAAAGTTATGAATATATTTGTGGATATATAGTATATTCACAGTTTACCGAAATAATCACCCTGCTTCAGTTTTTATTTTTAACAATAAAGAAAGTATCTTATGGCGAGGTATGCGCCTTTCAGCCACAAAAGGGGAAAGGTGGTTTACTGTTGCAGATAATCCAGTCGCCATGATTCCAATATTAACATTGTGATGACAAAAACGTATTGAATATATAACTCGGTGGTTATGGTTCTGCACCACTCCCTTAAATACATAGGCCTACTCTCGAACTCGTGGTTGCTGGATAACCAGAACTCTATTATTATTTTATGGTTAAAAAACTATGATATAACCAAATTGGCGCCCGTGTGTTGCCAGAGGACAGAATGGGGGTGGGGATAAAGAATTGCGACATTATTACCTGCCAATTATGTTGTAAGAGGCGACTAAGCAGGTCTTGTGCTCGCGTTGGTTGTTTCATCATCAAAAAGGTCAAAGTAGTAGGATGTGTCAGACCGAAAAGCGCAGATATCGCAGCTAAGATATAAGCAATGACACAATGTACTTCGTTCTCCGAACTACATAATCCTAATATTCAGGAGTCTGAGAACGAACGCAGAAGAAGAGGAGAGAAATTGGACCATGTCCGCGTTTGAAAGAAGCGCGCCTCACCATAATAGTACCTTAAATCAAATTAATTATAATAATACCATAGTTTGTGGTACAAACAAGGGTTAGGTAATAGCGAAACATGAGGAAGACAAAATAGAGATTTATTACATAAACATATTGGGATCAAAATTATTCCTTGATGACTCACACATAAATCTACGTTTACACAAGGGACTGCTTGACGATCATGTAATAATGAATACATACATATCTGTGTGTGTTTGTGTGTGTGTTCGTCCATCACAAGTGATGATGACCATTTTTACATCCACTTTTGAAAATTCAGTTAGAATTATGACCATGTCTAATAGTTCGTAGATGTCTAATGAGCCCTATACGATCTGTAAATGTTCTTGGGCAGTTCGGACATGGAATGACCACTGTAGATAGATTTTGATATATCCGTGACTTTCTAGCTACTCTCCACTGTTGGGCCGCAACATGTCTCCTTTTTCACAAGATGATGCGCTCTTTTTGACTGTAGAGCGCCATATATATATACAAATAGTATATATATATATATATATATATATATACATATATATAAACACACACAGTGTTTTTTTTTACAACCTTACATGTTACTTCACTTACACACAAAGATGCCTATGAGATAACCGTACATGTTACTTCAGTTACACAACTGAATGGAACCTGTGCTTTTATTTGAAACATTGATGTCAAGAGGCATGCCCATCGAGGCCAACTCCTTGACGTGGGGATGGGGCTTAGTCCAGCCAACAGAGGCTGGAAACTAAAATTGGTCGACCAACCCAATATCGAGCAGGGTCAAAATCTTGCCCAAGCAAGCACAGGTGATGAAGTCAGAGATGCCATGCCGAGAGGCACACCAGCAATCATGGTATCATGCAACCCGAATAGTTGACATTAAACCAGTTAAGGGAAGAACACTGGTCCACAGAGATGGATATCCACAGAAAGATGTATAGGAGCACTGAGGAGCTTTCAAATACAGCAGCATTTATTAAGAAAACAAGACTTGCTGTGTAGACATGTCAAACTGCGAACGAGAAGAAGAAGAGGCATGGGTATTTTCTGTCTCACAATGTATATTCTCTCACAATGCGTGTTCTCTGTCTCACAATGTATATTCTCTCACAATGCGTGTTCTCTGTCTCACAATGTATATTCTCTCACAATGTATATTCTCAGATCACAATGCGTGTTCTATGTGTCATAATGCGTGTTCTATGTGTCATAATGCGTGTTCTATGTGTCATAATGCGTGTTCTATGTCTCACAATGTATGTTCTCTGTGTTACAATGTGTATTCTCTGTCTCACAATGTGTATTCTCTGTCTCACAATATGTGTTCTGTCTCACAATGTATATTCTCTGTCTCACAATGTGTGTTCTGTCTCACAATGTATATTCTCAGACTCACAATGTGTATTCTCCGTCTCACAATGTGTAAGTTCACAGAGAAGACTGTTCACCAGATACAAGTATATACCGATGGATCAGCAACTAGTGCAGTGAAGAATGGAGATTCTGGAGTGTATATAATATCCATAAGAAGACAATAAAACCATATGTTTACCAACTGGAATCTTCTACTCCAACTACTCTGCAGATGCACAGTTTCTAATAATTGCTGTGGAAAAAAATTAAGAACATAACAAGCCAATGTAATACAAGCCCTTGACAGCAATACGAGAAGTGTGCATTCAAAGAAGATTAGTACAACAATTGATATCATCCCACTTTGACATACCATGAAATGAAAAGGCAGATACGCTGGCAAAAGATGGAGCAACACAGTAACAGAAAAAAACCAACAAAAGAGGCCCTACAAAGAGATGATGACCACTTTAAAAAAATGATGAAGAGGTAGGCAGCGATACAACTGGGAGAGAAACGCCACGAGATGAAGAGGTTACAGTCTAGCATAGCGGACAACCAAAATAAAGAGGCAGATGATGTTGGAAGTCCGTTGAAACCACCCTTCACTGTTCATATGGTTGTTCTATGTTAATACAATGGAACATAAAACCAAATCAATAGTAGCATCCAGAGAGAAATTAATGTTCATTTCAGAAAACGACAATATTATCGCCATACTACACATGACAGTCTAGAAAAAAATACCGTAATGAAGAGGATCATGTCAGAAAAATGAGAAAAGAGGCATGAAATCACAATGACAGAAATGACAGAAAGATTATCTAAAGATGGGCAGGAGTTTTTAAATGCTGCGATGTACATTTTGACCTGCTACCTCATCTTGCTACCTGCTGATGGCGGCTAGAGTATAGTATGAGAGTATAGTTTGAGAATATCAATGATCGTGATAGTATTCAATCAATCAAGTGTCATATGTGGCGTAGGTGATGATGCTTCTCCACAACCATGTCTCTTGTCTTGTTAAAAAGTTCAGTTCGTGACTTCTTTTTGTGCCACAGTAGCAACCCACCCAGAAAATTCTCTCTTTGTGTTCCTCAGTCTATTCTCCCCATAATCTTTCCGGTGGTTACTAAATGTTTAAGTTTTACTTTTCTCGTCATGGACCCTTAAAATCGTGATTGTCTGTTTCTTATTTTCGCTATAATTTGTCGTTTTACTCCAGCATCTTTGGGAACTTCTACATTTGTTTTCTTGTCTGTTCATTGAGTATTCATCATTCGTCTTAAAAACCACATATCAGTTGACTCCAGCTTATCTTGGGTACGTTTATTTATTGTCCATACTTCGCTTTCATTTTGACAGTATGTGTAGACTTTGTGTCAGTTTCCAGCATGTATGTTGTGTCCGCACCAAAATATACCAGCAGGTTGAAAACATATCCGGTGATGGAGTCGTAGAGTCTGTATGACTCTTTTTTTGGGGCTTGCTTGCATTATATTACTTGTGTCTAATCTTCCCTTGTGACCTATAACCATCTCATCTATACATATGTTTTCAGAAGGATAGAATATATTCTGAAAGCTCGCAACTAATTCATTTATGAACGGCTCTATTTTAATTTTACCCTGTGCATCAGCTCCAGCCGCATGAAGCATTGATTGGTAAATCAATAAGAATTTGGTCCTGCTGAAAATTGATCCAAACCAGGAGCTACTTCTGTGTGTTTTTGTGGACCAAAAATCCTTTATATAATGTTTGGGGTCCAAACCCATGTTTATTAGGGTGGCGAGAAACTTCATAAAAATGTTTCGGTCGAGCGGAATCCATTTTGAATATGTAGAATATTTCCTTCGATGTGTATTCATTTTTAATTTCTGCTGGGCATAAGAATTTACATTAGCTATTAGATTGTCAATTATTGGTTCTGTCATAAAGGATAGCAAATACTGGAGAGGTGAGACATTGTCAGGAAGACAAATTTGCTGCCAAAATGTATCTATATGAAGTGAGACATTCCTATACTCTCTCCTTCTAGGGCTTCACGCCACACAGCATCAGTCCTAGGCCTATCTTGTTGATTTGTGGAAGTTTGATGCATAGGCCAACTTGTAGCATTAGTAGGCCTAAAAGTACCAGCTAAATCCTCTGAATCAGTAGATTCATCACTACTATTAGACGCTTCTTCAAAGGAACTAACATTCCTTGATCTGATGCAATCAGCTGCTAAATTTTTAATAAAACCTACACCAGTTTGCTTTGGTTTCTTACTTTTCGGCAAGTCAACACTAGGCTTATAATCACTATTGGAATCATCATTATCCGATTCACTAATTAGCAAGCTCTGAAACATAACCATAGCTTGCTCTGCACTGTATCTAGAAGAAGTGGGCGTTGCCATTTTTTAAAAAGAATTTCAGAAATAACAAACACAGCGTGTGGCGGTCAAAGAAATCGTTTCTTTTACAACCATGCGAGTCGTCTTCAGTTTTCTAAAGGAAGTGAAGTTTCCCGGATGTTCAGATTTTAAAATAAAACTTGAACTGAAAAAACGAAATATAACTGATCAATATGTGATCGATCTAAATTCAAAGCCGTTAAAGTGGCGAAAGGTCCTGTAGACCCATATTATAAAGCCGTTATAATGGCGATCGGTCCCCAATGAGTTAATGATAAATGTTAAAACGTGCTATGGAAAGTATGCAACCTTGACACACTTCTATATTCGTCTTGAAAAATTTCACGAATATTATTATTTATAAAAACACATTTTATACCGCTGGTCAATAACTTGAACAGTCTTTATTTTCTATGAGCAGTGTGTTTCGTCACTGTGGATGTGCTAGATCTGTCACAACGTTGTTTCTGAGTTTCTAAATGGTTACACTGTGTTCTAATCTATCACATTCACATGTAGATATCACCTATTCCATGTTATTGTACAAGTTATATTGTCCCAGTATCTGGGTGCCACAAGATCTGACAACAACATCAAATTTCGTTGTGAAATCAATAAATATCTTTCTGAAGTCAGACCTACTGATAAACGTTCCTGAACTGCAACTTAAGTTCACGTTCATGTTTATTTAGATCAGCTCTGCTTGTAATATGACATCCGATTATTTAATGTCACCGTATGGATTGATAATTCACTGTAGTATTCCATAGTCAAAACATCCCCACACCTGGTTTTAACAATTTGGCGAAGAACATTTAAATGTTGTACGTAGATAAACACGTCATCATCCTGGGCGTTTGTTAGTGACAAGTTGGGGAATTGGAAAAATTGGCGCCGTCCAAACTTTTGCTCATGAGAATCATTCTGACAAGAAAATCTGCGATGAAGCACTTTGTTTTTATTAAATTCAGACTGTCACTTTGCAACTGCAAGTTATACTCATTATATTAAGTAAACAAATCTGTTAAATAAGCAATTTCTGGTTTTCGTTTTATTAAGTTATTTTGTTTTAATATTTTCGTTATTAAATAATGGAGGGCAGAGTACCTGGGACGAGGAGAAAGGGCAGACAAAGAAGACGATGGACTGACGACATTAAAGATAACATGAATACGTCGTTGGAAAATTCAAGCCTCATCATCCAAGACAGAGAAGGGTTCAGATAATTCATTGGGAAGACAACGTTCTAGAAAGAATTCGTCACATGACATGCTTTCGTTAATTCATACATCTTTTTCTTGTTACCTTGCTGTTTGTAATCTTCCACTTTCCTGCATTCCTTGATTGTGATTATATATATATATATATATATATATATTCCCTATATTTGATTTTATTTGTGTATAATTCATTTTGGCTTATAATAAAGAACACATTTACAAGTACTTTCTACACTGTTACTGTGTTCGATTATTTTGCTGTAATTAATTATTATTGCAACAAGTTCATTGAGTCAGATGCATGCATTCGCATGTATGCGATGGATCTTCTTTCGTGACGTCACCAACCGGAAACAATCGCTGTGCACAGGTCTTTATTGACGACAGTCACAGGACCCTTGACACTTCATCCCTCAATAATTCTGCATTTCCCAATTATCTGTTGTCATTAAACAAAATACATTTGAATACTTGAGAGTCTGAAACAATTTCACGTTTATGTACATCTCTGCAATATTCCGTCCACCTTTACATTTTGTCTTCTTTTTCATTGAGTAACACTTCGTTGTTATATTTGATGATTCTTGTTCTTGGTCTGTGTGGTTGTGATAATATTTTCAAAGCTTCAAACGCTGTTTTGGTGTTACCCTTTGTCTTGGTTCATCTTTTTTTTCTGATATACGATTTTTATTTAATTTGCTATACTGTCACGCTGCGACATGAGATTGTTTCTTGACTTTCATTGTGTCGTCGGTTTCCCAAACACTGTGCGCTATCTTTTTCACCAAGAATAGTTGTTGTTGTATATAGAAGTATATTATTCATGTTGTCTGTTAATATGTTGACATCCTCCTAAAGAAGATTGAGAGCTGTGAAACGTCCCCACACAATTGCCTTAAATACATTATCAATTTCTGTGATTTTTTTTTTAGCTTTTCTGAATCAAGTATCAGGTGAGAGTCTTTGTCAAAATGGTAAATATTTTCAAGTCTAATCTTATAATCTTACGAGTCATTAATAGAATATCGTGGTGACTGCCTCCACCGAAGACGGATGTGTAGGGCCATTGGCACAAATAAAACGGCGACACAAAGCATTTCCATTCTCTGGACTACATCCTGCTGGAAATCTAGTAGAGCCATGGTCCTGCTACAAGGGAGATCCAGCGGGAGTTTGAGAATGAACGCTGAAGAAGAAGAAGTGGTGACTGCCTTGCAGCACTCAGGAAGCTCCTGGTATTAGCCTAATTAACACTAGATTTGATTCTTCCCGGTCACAAGTATGAAATTTTTTCTATTATATATCTCCGACACTGGTGCATGTCATGTTGTTCTGTTGTTCTTCTGGATACTTTATGTATCTTTGACACTGGTGCATGTCATGTTGTTCTTCTGGATACTTTATGTATCTGTGACACTGGTGCATGTCATGTTGTTCTGTTGTTCTTCTGGATACTTTATGTATCTTTGACACTGGTGCATGTCATGTTGTTCATCTGGATACTTTATGTATCTTTGACACTGGTGCATGTCATGTTGTTCTTCTGGATACTTTATGTATCTGTGACACTGGTGCATGTCATGTTGTTCTGTTGTTCTTCTGGATACTTTATGTATCTTTGACACTGGTGCATGTCATGTTGTTCTTCTGGATACTTTATGTATCTTTGACACTGGTGCATGTCATGTTGTTCTTCTGGATACTTTATGTATCTTTGACACTGGTGCATGTCATGTTGTTCTTCTGGATACTTTATAAGGATAAAATGTATTACCACGGCTTAGCTTCTATCCCCTGGAAAAAATCCAACAATTATAGACCGCAATCATTTGTTCTTTCTGTTCCGAATTTATCCATTGTGAGAGCTCATTGTGCCATATACGTCCAGCTCCATCTTAGCATTCAAATCACCATGTACTTAAGAATATCTTTTTTATATTTCTTTATTTCATCCTCTAGCTGTGCATAAAAAGTATTAATTGTTTCTTCCTCGTAATCACTAGTTGGAACATATGCCTATATCTGTATAATGGAGATATTCTTGGGTTGAGCAACGATCCGTAATGATATAATTCTACTACTTATTGCGGAAAATAGACCTATCTGTTTGATGGAGATATTCTTGGTGTGAATAACAATTCGAAATACTATAATCGACCTACTACTTAGCTTGAACAAGAGTTCAATATGTTCTTATAAAGTAAACAACCAACTCCATGCTGATGTATATTATCAACCCCACTAAACCATATCGTATGCCCGTCATCCGTTGAGTGTCGCCAAATTCCAGGACAGTGCCGTAGATTGTCTCAGTATGAATAAAGTCTTCGAAAATCCCCCCCCCCCCCCCCGCTAAAAATGTTTTTTGTCTTCGATATTCCGCCCCAGACAATGTATTTTGATTGATGCCTCTTGGTGTGGCCGCCAAATAGCACGGCACGGCCCTGCCTATTTCAGTCTATTTAATTTCTGCTAGTCCTAGGAATTCCAATTATATCTATCGAGTTCGTGAGCAATCTCTTTAACCTTGCCGTACACATGCATCGTATATGTTTACATTTCGCGTTCCAATAACACTATTGGTTCTAGAACAATAACAAATAATACTCATTTGTTTCCAATACTCCAGTGTTGCATTTCAAAGGGAAGAATTTTACTTAGTAGCGCCCAAATCCTCCCCGAAACTTCACTTATCGACAAGCAGAAAAAAACACAGCCGTTATTCTACGTCATTTCAGCATAAAGTATATACGCAGTGTCTAATATAAGCTGTCACAGCAGCCAAAATAAATTACGTTGTGTGATATTCAAACGCAGAACCTATATGTTGATGAAGTCTTTATTTCTAATGAAGTATTCATCATGTCCTATCTCTAGGCTATTCTTTCCAGCTCTTTCCACCTTTTTGTTGTACTGCATCTTCTTCTTCAGCGTTCATTCTCAAACTCCCACTGGATCTCTCTTGTAGCAGGACAATGGCCCTACTAGATTGTTATCGGAATGTGGTTCAGAGAATGCAAACGCGTTGTGTCTCCGTTTTATTTGATCCAATGGCCAAACACATCCATCTTCGTTGGAGTGCTGTATCTAACCATTAGGATTACTAACTTGAGACAGGACAATATAACCAAACGCATATAATACGTGTGGAAAGTTTGAGCTATTCTATTAACTTAACTAGTACTAAACGCGAGAACACGATCACAGGATAAACGACAAAGTCGAATAAGACTTTGGAAATTCTACCATAGCTTTTAGTATTGACTAGTATTTGTTTCAGATGTGACTGGAGTGACTTTCCCGTGTACTGACTTTCACACCGAGACAGCATTGCCATTTCTGGGCTTTCTCCTACACACACACCCCCCCCCCCCCACCACTTTTCTTTCCAGATATGTGATTTTTCGATGAGTTCTGGGGGTCAGGTTATTTTCCATGAATCTGTGCTTCTTTGAATAACCTTTTTAAAAATATAACTTTTTCCGGTCAATGTTTCGTAATTGTTGATAAATGTTTCACAAGCCTAACAATAGCGCACAAGCTCACGCTTAGATGAGGGAGGTAGTGTATCCGACCCTAACAAAACGGAACATTACTTTTAGCATTACGCTTTTTCACGAAAAAGGTCATCAAATTGTACATTAAAAAAAAAGACGCTGACATCCGAAAACAACCGAATGATTTTTTTAGGGAAACCCCCTTCCACCTCATTCCAGAATATCCCTCTACTGCCCTGTATACCAGCTTCATGGTGTTTGAGATCATTACATCCGTACTAAAATGGCTATCTGGGCTTTTATTTACTAAGGCGGTTATTGTGTCCTACTCTCATTCTCAGATGCTTCGAAGTATCGATAATAAACGGTATCGATATGAATTTTGGTCATCCAGGGCCGTACAGTATATTTTCTCTGTATTATGCAAGTCTTCAATTTTGAAGACTTGCGCCCCCCCCCCCCCAGGGTTTTTCTTCGAAAGCCCACTCCTAAATGTATTTTGGTTGATTATGTCTGATGCGACTGCCTCTCTGCATTATAGCACGGATCTAACCGATGGTCATCTGTAGTTAATTTCCACTTCGTGGGTAATGAACATGTTTATTGACATACATGGTTACTAGGCAACGAGAAACAGATTGACTTGCATATATAGATTGAAAGTTAACAGAAGATATAGTGGGGAATGAATGCCTGATGGAGAATGTTAACAGAAGATATAGTGGGGAATGAATGCCTGATGGAGAAAGTTAACAGAAGATATAGTGGGGAATTAATGCCTGATGGAGAAAGTTAACAGAAGATATAGTGGAGAATGAATGCCTGATGGAGAAAGTTAACAGAAGATATAGTGGGAAATTAATGCCTGATGGAGAAAGTTAACAGAAGATATAGTGGGGAATTAATGCCTGATGGAGAAAGTTAACAGAAGATATAGTGGGGAATTAATGCCTGGTGGAGAAAGTTAACAGAAGATATAGGAGACAAGCTGGGGAATGAATGTCTGCTGGAGAAAGTTAACACAATATATAGGAGACAAGCTGGGGAATGAGTGTCTCCTTGAGAAAGTTAACAAAAGATATAGGAGACAAGCGGGGAATGAATGCCTCATGGAGAAAGTTAACAGAAGATATAGGAGACAAGCTGGGGAATGAATGTCTGCTGGAGAAAGTTAACAGAAGATATAGGAGACAAGCTGGGGAATAAATGTCTGCTGGAGAAAGTTAATAGAAGATATAGGAGACAAGCTGGGGAATAAATGTCTGCTGGAGAAAGTTAACACAAGATATAGGAGACAAGCTGGGGAATAAATGTCTGCTGGAGAAAGTTAACAGAAGATATAGGAGACAAGCTGGGGAATGAATGTCTGCTAGAGAAATTAACAGAAGATATAGGAGACAAGCTGGGGAATGAATGTCTGCTGGAGAAAGTTAACAGAAGATATAGGAGACAAGCTGGGGAATGAATGTCTGCTAGAGAAAGGTAACAGAAGATATAGGAGACAAGCTGGGGAATGAATGTCTGCTAGAGAAATTAACAGAAGATATAGGAGACAAGCTGGGGAATGAATGCCTGCTGGAGAAAGACACTGAAATTTATTTGAAATAGCTAATAGAGAAACTTGATATTAAATGTGACAGTAGTGAAAATCTCCACCAACTGAAGAGAACTATGAGTGTACAGAATTATCAAGCTACAGGAATTACAAGTGTGCATATTTTCAACATCTGTAGGAAGAGACATCATCTATGAATCATCAAAAGCACAATGATGTAAACGCACAACAATCAATAAACAATACATTCACACTAAGAAGTGTGAACTATTTGTTATTTTTATACCATGGACCTCTGTATCAGCAGCTATCGTCTCATACTCGTGTCACGTCCTTAATTCATGTTGCTTAAATACTTTGAGCATTTTATCAGAGTGTGAACTTTGCAAAATGAATGGAAATTGATGCTAAATTCAAGAGCCCATGACAGACTACTTGTAATCAGACAGACATTCTTTTTTCTGAATTAAATACGTGTTAATCAATCAAGAATGTCACCACCCACCTTAAGCTTGGATTGCTTTCAACATTTTCTATGGCATACTGGCATTGTCAGATTTCTCGATCGTGTGTTGCCCGGGCCCGAAAGGGGAGCAAAGAATAGCAACACTTTTTACTTTCCATGTGGTTCGTAAAAGGCGACTAAGGAGGTTATGGGATTGAATTGCCTGTTCCATCCCATATAGGGTCAGTGACCCAAAGTCATGCTGAAGTCGGATGTGTTAGGCCGAAGAGCGCAGATATCGCAGCAATGCTGTAAACCATAACACAATGCACTCCGTTCTCCGGACTACACCCTGCTAATCTGCAGCAGTTTGAGAACGAACACAGAAGAGGAAGAAAAAGTCTGATTTCTCTGAATGTGTGTATGGGATATTTTTACACACGAAATACGAGGGGGGAGAGCGATGAAGATAAGGCACACATTCAAATACTGTTCGGTAATTTAAATAATACTCACGTGACAGACAGGTAATGAAGTTCTACTGGTGATCAGCTAACACACTATCACTGTCGGATGCCTACATGAACTAATATATTATACACAACAAAACACAGAATACAATCATACAAATGACAATACACATGACACAATTGACGTTTCGGACCTAAAGGCCTTTGTCAGGATACGCACACAACATACAAACATAAAAATACTACAAGTAGAAATGAATACACAATAAGCGTGTCCGAGTGAATAATGGTAGTGAGATACCGGAAGGATACGAACAGGAAGTACACAAAGACGATAATATAGAAGAAACGAGAAGAACAAAACGATGACGTAAATGACGGCACAAAATGAATAAAGACCAATCCGACCGGGAACTAAGAAAAAGAGTGGTCGGAATTGAGTCCAAATGGCTTGATGGTACCTAACTCAAAAATGATACGATTTTCAAGGGCGTACATAGATCTATCATCGGTGCTGCAGGATCTGATTGCAGTGACCTGAATGTCAAGGACACCCCGGTAGCCATTGCCGTTGAATTTAACAAATGGAAACAATAATTGTATCAATAAAACCCAGAATATAAATATCTCTATTTATCAAAATCCAGAATATGTCTCCACGTAACAGTGTCGAGTGTTTTATTTTGTGAATTCTTCTTGACAAATTGTTCAATTATATATATATATATATATGAATAAATTAACAATTGGTTAACTGGCTAAATAGTAAGGTTCTCTTTTAAAAATCATAATATTTTGGCCATGTTAAACAACCATAGTGGAGGGGATAATGCATCAGCTGCGAAAAATAGCTAGGGTACGGGTAAAGGACACAAGATATCAAAGATACCAATGGGACCTGAGAAACAACAATATTGGCTCAAGGTTAGCATGAGTTTTTTTTAAGCTGTGAGATGACTGTTGCATCATGTCCAGGATATGCTACCGGGTGATGATGGCATTTTTGTCAACCATTGCCCAGATCATTTTTTTACTAAGTTATTCATTTATCAGTAGCATAGCGTGGGTCAATGGCGCCCGGGGCGGAATCATAATTTTCCGCCCTTGTGACATTAAAAAAATATGTCGCCCGACATATATACGAAAATGAATTATACAAAAAAATTACGAAACTAATTTTGCCGCCCTCCCGATGATGCCGCCCGGGGCGGTCCGCACCTCCGCCCCCCTCGCTACGTCACTGTTATATATATATATATATATATATATATATATATATATATATATTCATTCATTGGCACCATGCCATCCGGTGTAGGCAATGATGTCTCTCCACAGTCTTCTGTTTGTTATAAATTTAAATATAGTTTCTCATGAATCTGCATCATGTCATCCAACATTTACTTACGTTGTGTTCCTCTGTCTCTCTTACCCTCGATCTTTCCAGTTGTTACGATTTTTTTTCAACCTCCCTCTTCTCATGACATGTCCTAGAAACTGTGATTGTCGTATTCTAATACAGTTAATAAGTTCCCTATTTGAGTTGACCAGTTGTAGAATCATATCATTACGCTTTTTAGCAGTATTGCTTCACTACCATATACCAGTTTGGGCTCTACGGCTGTTGATGGAGCGATGGATCGGGCAGACATTTTGAATGCCCTACGGAAAAACGCACGAACAAATGTACAAATGACTGTACAAGTGACGATGACTCTTGTTCCCTTATTAGAATAAAGGAGCTTGGTTTGAAATGTGGTCGTTAGAAAGGAGAGTTTTCGTGGGCGAGAAAGAAAGATGGCCAATTAACGACGTACTGGGACCGTCAGTCAACGTGTAATGGCGGATACATTCAAGGAAAGATCTGAGCACCTATGGACTTGTCCAGAGTGCAATGACGATGATCCAACGACAAACTAACTAACTGAGTTTGGGCTCTATGTAATATTTTAGTATGTTCTTTCTTACTTCTATTGATAATGAATTATTACACAAGATGTTCCTCAGCTTCTGGAATGCTGCTTTTGCCTGTGCTGTTCGACTTTTCATCTCAGTTTTTATCATATGCAAACGTTGTGACAAGAAGTATATAGGTAAAACGGGCTTAAGATTGAATGATTGCTTCTGTAGGCATTTTCATTCCATAAAACACAGAGAACCTACCCCTGTCGCCATTCATGTCAATGGTGCTGGTCATCACGGTGCCCTCGATATCCAGGTCACTGCCTTCAGATCCTGCATCACGGATAGGTAGGTTGATCTAGGTACGTTCTTGAAAAAAATCGATTTATTTTTAAGTTGGTACCCTCAAGCCATTTTGACTTAACTCCGAACATTAATTAATTTAAATTTGTATTGGTGTGGTTATTATTGTATTGCTATCCATGTTGTATTGGATAATAATTTGTAAATTTGTTATATCTGTTATGATATCCCGTCCAATTTAAAAAAACAAACTCTTCATGACTACATGTTTCCATATGCATCATTGTCACCTTGAACTTCGTATTGTTTACACGTCAATAGTGTATCTAGTGCATCTGTGGTGTTAACATTGTTTTTACTAGTGCCTCTGTGGTGTTAACATTGTTTTTACTATTTTCACTGTGTTTCACTGTTTGTTTTATATATTCTTGAGAAAGACATAACGGTTCGAAACGTTGAAAGTGTTTTTATTGTTATTTATATGTATTTTTCTTGTTTACACCCTCATACCCCCTTAGTTTTAGTGATAATCCGTCGTGTTCAAGTGAAACTTAAAAAAAAACCTGTGTTCTATGTATGTACTATTGAAATGTGTTACGTTCTCTAGTTCAAAATCGTCACTTATTAACTTTTGTTATACTTTCATTTTATCTATTGTCATAATTTGTGGTTTTTTCCCATTATTTAGCACAAATACGGATATTATGTTATGTGTTTGTTGTTACTGAGGATATTTCAATACCTGTACGGGATGTTTGTTGTTGTTGTAATAGTCATTGTCTCGATTGGTCCGTTCGGGTGACTTTGTGTGCACGATTTGAATGGCTTGATGAAATCGCATCTTTTTTTGGAGATGCGGTTAGTCATGTACTGAAAAACGCGTGTGCAATTGTTGCTAGGCGATTTGGTGCCGTAGAACGGACTGGTTCAATTCCCGTTAGTCTCAAGAATTTTTAGCACAAAACAGAACTTCTACATTGATTTTGCATTCTTATAGAGTGTAATTTGCCAACAGTTGTGTTTCTGAACCACCAACAACATTGTCTGATCACTATCAAATTACTGCAACATATTCACTAAAGCTATTACTAAACATTACCAAACCGCAGCCCCAAATTGATAGGGTGACATTTTCTAAGGGGTAGTAATAATACGCTGACACCGGCAGCATCCACCATAAGTTACCATCATGACTTTAAATCCAAAGGGAGCTTCCGTCATTACTCCGACACCATTCAGGAAACAATGGGACGGAAAGAAACCAGAAAAAGATCACGTGACGTCGTTAATAATCGCAAATTGCCGAACATTTCAGTGGAATATTTTTTAGTGATGACTTTGCCTTGACAAATGCTCAGAGGCAGCTAACGTATACAATCTAGCGTGATGCTATCCAGTATCCAGGCATGCTTCCTGTCGTAAACATGAAAATAAAACCAAATCATGTTTCTGTTTACGGAAACTGTTCAGCGCAAGCTGAATTATTGTGTTAGATGTATATCATAATTATTTTGTTCCTTTCAGTTGGCCAAGTATTTTGTTCCTTTCAGTTGGCCAAGTATTTTGTTCCTTTCAGTTGGCCAAGTATTTTGTTCCTTTCAGTCGGTCAAGTATTTTTCTTAAGAAGGCGGTAGCGCCACAAAATGGAGTTGTTAAGATGTCATGTGACATTAAATTGTTAAAAAAAAAAAAAAAAAAAGATGGCAAGATACTTCTATCTCCGGATTTATAAATATTTGAAAATGACGATTGAAAGTGATTTAGGCCTATCTGGATGGTATAAAAAAAAACACCAGTACCAAGCAATGGAAAGGAGAGGTTAGTTGGTACAAGGTTACATTTTTTTAAGAACTGTGTGAATGGAGGGTCACATGATGGGGTCCGGAGATGGATGAAACCACTGAAAGTATTTGGGAGTGGACAATCATGGAGATGGAGATGATGGAGATGGAGATGATGGAGATGATGGAGATGGAGATGGAGATGATGGAGATGGAGATGATGGAGATGGAGATGGAGATGATGGAGATGGAGATGATGGAGATGGAGATGATGGAGATGGAGATGATGGAGATGATGGAGATGATGGGGATGATGGAGATGATGGAGATGATGGAGATGGAGAAACATTGACTGATTAGGAATGAGAGGAGCAAGAAAGTTCTGAAAAAATATGAGGAAATGCATGAGAAGAGTGGGAATGTTGCAAGGGGAAAGACTGGGGTATGGGAGTAAAAGTGATGAGAGTGTGGAAAGACTGGGGTATGAGAGTAAAAGTGATGAGAGTGTGGAAAGACTGGGGTATGGGAGCAAAATTACTGAGAGTGGGGAAAGACTGGTGTATCAGTAAACGTGATGAGAGTGGGAAAGACTGGGGTATGGGAGTAAAAGTGATGAGAGTATAGAAAGACTGGTGTATGTGAGTAAAAGTGATGAGAGTGGGGAAAGACTGGTGTATGTGAGTAAAAGTGATGAGAGTGGGGAAAGACTGGTGTATGTGAGTAAAAGTGATGAGAGTGGGAAAGACTGGTGTATGTGAGTAAAAGTGATGAGAGTGGGGCAAGACTTGGGTATGGGAGTAAAAGTGATGAGAGTGGGGCAAGACTGAGGTATGGGAGTAAAAGTAGCAGACTATCTAGAAAAAACTGCAAGTCACTGCCAAAAACTTATAGAAGATTCCATATCGTTTCCTGAGATGAAGTTCATCATCAACAATTGTATTAACATGGAATATAACTTGACTTCCTGATGCAGACAAACAGACAATGTTATCTACGGGCTTGGAGGATAAGGAGAATCGATTATTTTTATATTGAGAACAGGCGACAGCAGACTCAAACAGCACATGTATGCGAGATTTGGAGTTTGGGACACCGTTATGTACCACCGTTGATAATCTCCAGAAAACACAGAACATATTTAACAGAACAGTCCCCTGTACGACACCACAAGAAGAAGAAGACTGGCCATCTGAAACAGTTGTTGCGGGTACTCTCTACGGCCCCCGTCTCTGGGCTGATGACCACATTTCATTGATAGAATCGGTATAAATGGATATCAGTATCTGACTGATTGGTGAGCGAGGTAGACGAAGAAGAAATGCTGGGAGATGGGATGACGATTGCTGAGGAGATAAAAGAAGGAGGTGTTTCCATGGGAGAGGGAATGAGAAATTGGGGATAAACTATGAAAGTGAGGTTGAAAAGAGGAAAACGTGGAGATGGAAGAAAGATTTATGAGGAGAGTTAGAATTTGATGATTCGGGAGGGTATTGGAGTCAGATCTGACGGCCGACGGAGAACATGAATATAGATAATATATATGGATCGGCATGATGGTAGGAGGATGGCGGGAAGATAGTCGGAGGATGAAGTTTGATGATAGTGGCAGAAATGTGTATGACTATGAATGGCTAGGTGTGTGATAGCTAGAATTTAAACTGTTACTAAAATTTTAGTAAAAATGAATGGATATGTTTCTACTTGTTACCAATGTTATAAACATAACATATTAACAACGATACATCGACGGACGACGTTTCGATTTAAAAGCTTTTTATCAGGAGACAACGAACAAACAAATAATATATTTAACACAAGAAACCACGTATTGTTTGATGATGATGGGATGAAGATAATTAAAACGATGTATGAAACATCATGGTAAAGAGAACGATCAAAGATAGAAGGGTCCAGTAAAATAAGAGGAGGCAGACATAGCATGACCAGTGGATACAAAGCACACAGATAGTGCAGCCAAACCATATATAACACTTTCATTCAAAAAGCAGTGACTGGCCCAATATTTTACATCTGAGCTTTTGCTCAACAGGCGCGGCCGCCTTTTTAAGAAATACACTGGGAAGTCTGTGGATTTTCGACTCACCCCAGGCGAGAACAAAAGAATAACTAATAACTATCACACCTCCAGGAAGGTAGGTTTCTACCTATGAACTGCTCCGAGCCACTGCAGCTAAGATAGGGTTCACTGTGCTCATTCCCCGTCACCAATTGACTACTGGTTATGCCGAACTTCTCTATTGCTCCAGGCATGCAACCAAATGTTCTAGTCAAAAATGAATGTCAACACACTGTGCCTCTATGGCGGATCTCAAACATAAGAATAAAACAGTGTTGTCAGCTTCCTCCTCTCCAGTGCTGTGCAGTACATTTCTGGCTCCCTCCCAATTTATGTATTTATATACATTTATATGCATACATGCTCTATATATATATATATATATATATATATATATATATATATATAATTAACAGAGCATATAACACATTGCAACAACAAACTAAAAGCATGAAAATCATAATTGTATAGATTACGTGCCATGAACCTTCTATAAGAAGAAAACCTCAATATAACTGCATGCCATCTGTTAAGGTTTTCTGTTACATGGGTGGTTTGTCTAGTGGGATATTTGTGAGACCCACAAACGTAAACCATGGGGATATAACGACCATCAATCAATTCTATATCTTAGAATTAACTGTACTGGTACAGATGTAAAATATTTCTCTTTCGACTTTTGAACTTTATTTCTCCGGAACACATACTTCAGGACTGCCCAACACACAAAGAGCAGAGACAGCAGACCTGGCCAGAGGATACAGACTTGAGGCAAAAGCTATGGGGCAGCCGCTCTGACTTGGAGAAGACAGTGGACTTCGTCTTGACGACAGGCCTGACGGTATAGCATGACCACAGATGCTGAACGCAGAAGAAGAAGAACTTTATTTTGCCACAAAGTGTGTAAACAATTGTAACAGTATTTCTGTTCATCTATGTTAATTTGTCACT